>CM061528.1:3090000-3145000 GCA_030068015.2 Neoceratitis asiatica | reverse complement strand
GTCAACATTTTTTACAAGCTAATCCGCATATTAATGAAGCTGAGCGGCAGTAACAAAGCCAAAAAAACAGGATGCAGGACATGCGGTGTTGCCTTTTTTGTTCAAACCAACCTCGTTTGCTTGACATTGCATAGTAAGCAGACCACAAAAGGTGTTGAGAAAAATTAATGGTCCCTTCCTTAGGGCATGCGGTTGGCGAGCATCCTTTAAGGATTGTCCGCAAATTGCTAAACTCCGTGTAATTCTTTGGTTATGCCAAAAATTTAGTAGGCGTAAATGGCAAGTGCAATGATTTTGCATTAATAACTGTCACAATTCACAGTTTTTCACTGGAAAAATGTTAATCAAAAATTTCTGCACAAAGGACGAAAACTGCAGAAACCAACACCATAAGTTAAAAACAATTTCTTTTCTTCAAAAATGAGTAAAAGTAAAAAAAATTAAATTTTTTAAATGTTTTTTGGTTACAAACTTGACAAGCACACATTATGAAATAGTGGCATATGTAGGTAAGTGTCTAAACTGTCAGAAGTAATATAAATCCTTTTATTTTATTACTTGGGTCATAAGAAAAATGTCCTTCGCCACATGCATAGCATATATATTTCCGGAAGCACACAAGCTGCTCGCTGCTCAATGTAATTTTCATTCGGTTTTTATTTATTTATTTTTGTTAACTTTTATTACATTTCTTTTGTAATTCCCCTTTCGCTTGCTTCTGGCACGAGCATTAAGAGGGGCGTCAGCGCACTCGCGCTCCTCTGAAATCAAAGAATCAGCAGGATCGGCAGGCGAAAGAATGAAATACATCTTGTTAGCGGTTGAGTAGCGATAAGTGGCAATTAAGCCGATGCAAGCGGTAATGAGCGCGTTGTTGCGTTGGAGATTACCAGTTGTTGGGTGGGTATCCCTTGAAGGATATCAAATTGATGTTTTAATCTTTTATACTATTAATTAAAAAAAAATTTAAACGAGTATCACTTAAAACTTTAATTGTAAAATTTATATATATAAAGGGTGATCCAAGTAGAGGTACTTTTTCCAATAGCTTCTTATTGACAGATCACGCGTGAGTAGTGTCAAGCTGTCATGTTAATTTTGTTCATTATTGTTTGGCATTTCATCAGGGAAAGACTTACAGCGTCGTTTACAAGTCATTCAACTTTATTACGAAAATTCACGTTCTGTAAAGAATATGTTTAGGGCGCTTCGCTCAACTTATGGTCAACATAAAATATAATCGGCCTACTGAGCGTACTATTCGCAACCTATCTTGAGACCCATCATTCATTATTTGATGATTTTCGACCGAAAAGACCACGTCTAACACGCAGTGAAGAAAATATAGCGGCTGTAGCTGAGAGCGTACACGAAGACTGTGGAGAGTCGATTTGGCGCCGTTTCCAGTAACTCGGACTAATGTATGGAACGACTTGGCGTATTTTACGTCGAGATCTTAAATTGAACGCGTACAAAATACAGCATGTGCACGAACTTAAGCCGCTCGATCTTTCAAAGCGATATCGCTTCGCTCTGTGGGCTCTTGAAAAGTACCAAGAAGATCAAAAATTATTCCAATGAGAACGTAACCATCAATGGCAACCGATATCGCGTCATGATAACCGACTATTTGATGTCCGAAATTCATGCTCGTGATCTCGGTGACATTTGGTTTCAACAAGACGACGCCACTTCCCACACACCGCATCAATGTTGTTGAGAGAACACTTCGGTGAGCAGATAATTTCACATTTTTGGGCTGCTCGATTGGCCACAAATATCGTGTGATATCACACCGTTAGACCTTTTGCTGTGGGGTTATGTAAAGTCTAAAGTTTATTTCGCTTCGATTCAGGTCTTGGAGCAAAACATCACGCGTGTCATTCGCCAGTTACCAGTCGAAATGCTCGAACGAGTCATCGAAAATTAGACTCAACGGATGAACCATCTGAGACGTAGCTGCGGCCAACATGTGAAAGAGATAATCTTCAAGAAAATGAATGCCAAAGAATGTTCTTTCGAATTATAATAAACATTTCAAAACAAATTGAATTTTCTGTGTTTTTTTTTTATATTATATTTTATAAGTGAATTTTCTTAGAAGTATTTTGTTTTCAATTTTTTAAACTCTCGAATTTCTAAAGTTAGCTTCTAAGTTATTATATATGTACTTCGAGAACCCTTTGCTTATATTTTTGTACATTTTTGAGTTTTCTCAGAGTAATCTTTAAAATACGTGTTTTTTTTCATAATTTTTGTAAATACTTTGATCTGCAATTTAAAAAATATTTTTATTTGAGTTTCGAACTGTTTATTATTTATGATTTAAAGTTTTTTAATGGTTCAATTTAAATTTTGAAGTTGTTAGTCTTTTTTCTTTTTACTCAAAATTAAAGTTTTAATGCTAGTACATTTTGGAAGATGTTTTCTATAGTTTTTTAACATTCAATTTAAAAAAAAATCTCCCTTAGCTCTTTTTTTAAATTTTAATTTGCGAAGTTTTGCAGTAATTTTTTCATGAATATTTTTTTTTTTTTTTAATGTTCAATGCTTTTGTCCCAATTTTGAAACTAAATATTCGATGAAGAATTTCTATATATTTTCCTTCTTCCGTTAATGTAACCAGGTAGGTACCCATCGGCCTTAACTACCATTTGTTGTTTGTCTTTAACTAAAGGGTGTTTTTTATAGCGGTATAGAACCTTAAGTTTTTCAAGATGGCGACCGATTTAACAGCTGTCAAGTGATTTATTCTCAGTTTGGTATGGCAATTCATCATGAACAGACTCACGCCTGAACAACGCTTGCAAATAGTGCAATTTTATTTCGAAAATAATGGTTCCGTGCGGAAAACGTATCGCGCACTACGTCCATTTTATCGTCGACAAAATCGTCCATCAGAGCAGTTAATTCGATTAACCATGGAACGTTTTCGCACCACGTTTACTCTTATTGATAACTCGCATCCCCAGAGATGCCGTACGGTGCGTACAGAAGAAGCTATTGCTGCTGTAGAGCGAATGAGTCCATCCGCCATCGAGCACAGGAATTGGATCTGTGTCCATGCACTTTATGGAAGATTTTGCGGAAGGATCTTGGTTTGCGTGCTTACAAAATCCAACTCGTGCCAGAATTGAAGCCAAACGATCATCAAGTAAGGCGTAGATTCGTCGAATGCGCCCAAAACGAGATTACCGTTGTTCCCGATTTTCATAAGGGAATTTTGTTTAGCGATGAAGCGCACTTCTGGTTGAATGGCTACGTCAACAAACAAAACTGCCGCATTTGGAGTGAAGGTAATCCTCAAGTGTATGTTGAAACACCGTTACATCCAGAAAAACTGACTGTTTGGTGCGCTTTATGGGCTGGTGGAATCATTGGTCCGTACTTTTTCAAAAACGATGGTGACCAGAACGTTACAGTCAATGGTGATCGGTATAGAGCCATGATTACTAACTTTTTCATTCCTGAATTGAATAGCCATGATGTCCAGGAGATGTGGTTTCAACAAGACGGCGCAAGATGTCACACAGCTCGTGCCACAGTAGATTTATTGAAAGACACGTTTGGTGACCGCCTAATTTCACGTTTTGGACCTGTGAATTGGCCTCCAAGATCTTGTGATTTAACACCGCTAGACTACTTTCTGTGGGGCTATGTAAAGTCATTGGTCTATGCGGATAAGCCACAAACGCTTGACCATTTGGAAGACAACATTCGCCGTGTTATTGCCGATATACGGCCACAAATGTTGGAAAGAGTCATCGATAATTGGACGTCCAGATTGGACTACATTCGCGCCAACCGTGGCGGTCATATGCCAGAAATCATATTTAAAATGTAATGCCACAAGATGATCTTTCGGATAAATAAAATTCATGTTAATCGAATAATCCATCGTTGTTTTATTGCAACTTAAAGTTCTATAACTCTATAAAAAACACCCTTTATTTGCATAACATTTTCCATGTCAGCCAGGCCGTGCTGGCACTTCACCGTCTGTTTGCCTCGATGCACCGGAAGCTGAAAGTAAAAAATTTGGAATACAGCAGCAGTATGCAATACATTGAAATACCAATCTGCGTTTTCCCCAAAACAAATTTTCGATTTTCAATTTTCAATTTCATCACACCGCGTGCCGATCCCCTCGCATGGCTTACGCAACCATCAGTTCCTTCCTCTTATAATTTGATATCCTTAATTTCATTCAAAATTGCATTCAACTGCCATGCTGAGGAAATACAAGTGAGCGTGTGCGTGTGTTTGTGTAATTTTCAACGTCATTCATCTGCTGCTGCTGCCACTGCTGCCGGGGGCACGTTGCTGGCACGCGCTATTCTATTGACATATGTGAACAAACATACATACCTACATACATATGTAGATGACAATATAGTATGTGTTTGTATGTATTTACTATCTAATAAATTCTATTCATTAATTTATTTTGCTTTTTGTTGTTATTTTATTGTGTTTGTTTGCTTCGTTTTGGGGCCAGTTGTGTATCCAATCATACACGCTTATCAAAACTTTCTATTTATAATATTTATTTTTTTTTGCGCTTCGCCAATTGTTTTTATTGAAACAACTGCTTTCTGTTCCTACTGATTATTTTCAGCGGCTGGTTTTTTTTTTTTTTTTTTTTGCTCAGCGGCTGATAGGCGTTGCTTATAGTAGCTGTTATATCACCTTTTCGCGTTTGTTTTCGTAATTCACTTTTCATTTGGTTTTTTTTTTTATTAATTTGCTTTGTAATATAATCGAAATTCGAGTTCTGTTTACAGTGATTTTTGTTTTGTTTTCTTTTTGTTGCTAAGCGCGAAGATTCACTTTTAATTTCTTCTGCAGACGTGCGAGTTCATACTTCAATACTTATGTATGCACATTGATATACCCGTACATATGTATATACACTTTTGTTTACATCTGATGATGCAATATTTTGAGATTTGTACGAGTGTGTCGATCAACGTGGATGTTTTTGTATCAGGTAACGGTATCAATTACATTTCAATTGGTGCGCATTTTTTTGAATCCAAATTTCAAACAAGTTTTAACAGTATTTAGCAGCATGTTGAAAAGTTTAGATGATGATTTTATCTGTAAAAGATCCTTAAAAGTTCCATATAAAGCATATTCATTTTGAAAAGCTTTGACCAGAGGAGCAATGCAGGCTCGAATATCAAGCCAGAATCTACCCTATCAGCAGAAGCCACTTTCGCGCCTTTCTTACCAGGGGCTTAACGAAATTCAGGATTACCATTTGTATAAACTGAGCGAACAGATAGATACTTGAGCTTTGATTTGAGATTAAGATTTAAGAAATAAAGAGGCCCCAAATAGTCGAACTCTTTGGCGCTTTTGTAACCGCTGAAGCGATTTTCAGCCGAGCTCCTCCTACAATTTGTGGTTTTGCGTCTTGATGTTTTCACCAACAAATGGACGGACCTACAGTTTATTCTACGCTCCTGCTGCAAGGAAGATTAAGACGAAGAAAAATCTCCAGGTTCTCATACATATTGTTAAGAAACGGTCAGAACTATTCAGCGAGTTGTACACGCTGTGCGCCCAAAAAGGCGTTTTTCCAAAAAAAAAAAAAAAAAAAAAAACGGAAGCGCCAACGACTTGTCCTACTACCTTAAGGTAACAAACACCCAGAAGAGCCGTCATCACATAGGCCTTTGTGCCTGCTAGACACAACAGGCAAGTTATTGGAGGCAGTTTCCGTAAAAGCGTTCAACAATTGATTCCGTAGCTGCTGTCTGTGATATTGTCCGTAAAGCCCTTGGTTCGATGGCAGCAAGCATTACTGCGACATAGTTACGTTAAATGTGAAAAATGCTTTCAACTCTGCGAACTGGGACGAAATAATAACAGCAACAAAAAAAACATGAATATGCGGGACTATCTAATATGCATAATTATGAGCTATTTTAGTGAAAGAGTGCTGCTGTATGATACAAACAAAGGCCCGATGAAGTATAAAATAACAGTAGGTGTGCCACAAAGGTCGGTCCTCGATCCACTCCTGATGAACGATGACATTTTCGAAATAAAAAAAACGGATGGTGTATCTATCGTTGGCTATGCTGATGATAAAGCTATTGTAGTTGTAGCAAAATACTTGACTGACGTATAACGTATATGCAATGAAACCATAGTGTCCGTGAAAACATGGCTTTTAACAGCAGGTCTGGAGTTAGCAGACCACAGAATGGAGGCGTTGTTAATGACAAGCCGGAAAAAGGTGGAGGGAATGCAAGTCAGAGTAGGTTGCACGACTGATGTTTTTTTTTTGTAGTTTGGGTGCAAAAGGTTACAGATTACATTGCAGCTCTCACCAAAAGTCCGATTGTTAAATGTTCTATTATGTTGGTATACATGTGGATGAAGTAGGATTCCGATTTCAGATGTTTGCATTGTTAACTTTTTGCCAGTCACTAGAGTAAGTTCAATTTTCGCGTGAAGATGCAATAAAGTGTAACAAACTGTGTAAAATGTGTTGAGTAAATCGAGAAGTGACGTTACCACTCGTGTTTTCCAAGATGGCTGTGAAGACACTACAGATGACGAACGACGTCCTGCAGCACATCAACCGCCGATGAAAACTTGGAAAAGTAAAAAGATAAAAATAAGAGAACTCGCTGTTGATGTTTACATATCTATTGGTTTAAGACATTTCTTTTATTTTTATTTTTATTTTTATTTTTTTCTGTATGAGACGCGTCAAGACAAAAAAGGCGCGGCGACAACCTTAGAGTGCCATCGTGTTGCAATCGTAGGTGACATTAAAATTCGTATTGATGAAAGAACTAAATAAAGATCGAGGTTGAGGAATAATTCGGAGATTGAAAGAAACGCAGGCAGAAGTGCATTATCTCTAATGGGGACAATTTTGATGGCTACAACGTCCATGTCGACGAATAAATAATTCTTTCACTCAACACATGGAAAGGTTAACTGTGAAGCTTGTCATTCGATTAAATTTGATTATACTAAATCAAAGAAACCAGTCCTTAAATGACCATCTCAAGATATTTTTTCATAATTCTGAAGTAGAGCCCTAAACAAATTGTGAAACTTTACGGGAGAGATGATAAAAATATATTTTATTTTTCTTCATTTTTCATCACATATAATCAGAGACAGTATACAAGGATTCTCTGTATTTACTTCAATGAAAAAAAAAAATAATAATAATTCACTTAGGAAAGCCGCTTAAGCAAACAAATTTCACCAGAAGATTTCCACTTGTGTGTAAGTTTTTCAGACTTGAGGAAATTTCTTATTTCACAATTTTTATAGTTTTGCTTAGTTGATAATAACCTCAAACAATAACCGTAATTATTGAGAGCGAAACGGTATCGCTCAGAAAATAATCATTAATTTTTGATCGTTATTTTTTTCACTCAAAATATAGCTCAACCTTGGATAACTCCTTTTCAATCATTCACTTATTACAATCAATTATATATCAACTTTTTCGAAAATTTCCGAGAAAAAAGAGAATACGCATTGTTTCATTTATACGATCTTTTGCCGGAGCCGGCGGGATCGAACCACTTAGACATACATGTGATCGATTTTACAAATTTAAAGTTTTGGACCATAAAACCGTCAAAAAATCACTTAAGACCGTTACATTTAGTATTAAACACACATGTAATGAATTGAATATTGGTACTGAAAAGCATCGAAATCGGAATGCTATAACATAAAGCTCTCATAAATCAATTTGCTCAGATATGAGGTACTGGATCAAAAATCCACCCAAAAAGCATCTAATAGTGTGAAATTTGGCATGATATTTGATAATTTTTTATATGAATATTGACACTGAATGTCGTTAAAATCAAATTTTGAAATTTGCAAAAAATTTTATATGTTCATGAAAAGTATAAGGATTTCTTAGTCCTTTTCTATTTAAGATTTTATATTTTTGTTGAAACGGAAATTCAGGTAATAGAAAACTCATACTTTTAATACTGTTTTTTTTTTGTCATACATCGATCTCAAGTAGTGAATTACTTACTTATTTTAGAACTTTATTTACATTTTCTCACAATAGAATATTTAGAATTAATTTTATATGATTTTTTTATGCACATAGTGCATTACCAACTTTAGGAAGAACTCAGTTTTCTATAGTAAATAATAGCAAAAAAAAATATCGAAGAGTTTTCTAGCAGAATTTACTGAGTCATGAGAGGCAACAATTGCGAAAAAAAAAAACTGATTCAACAGTTGAAATGTAGCAATTCAAATCTTTTAAAACCTAAGTCTTGAAGGAAGCGATAATAGTTTTTTTTAATGCTAAAGAGTGAGTTTGATAGATCAAAGGTGGTATGAATCAACTTATGAAAAGCCATCATACACCTGTGGTAGGCACTTAGTCTTGAACTGTCAAAACACCCTCATTCCTATTCATTGTGGCATAGTACAACATTTGGTTTCTCCATAGTTAAAAATTGCTTTCGGATCGTCTTGTTCAACGAAAGACTATTCGTAAACTCAATTAAATTTCAACTTCACATTGAGTCGACTAATGCCTAAGGCTGAATTGTAGAAATCATTGATTTATTAATGTTTTTGATTATTCAAATATAATTTCAATGTATAGTTCAATCAGTCAGAAAATTTGAAGAAAATTAAAATTGAATTAATACGACAGAAAGCACCGAAAATACTATATGAAACAATTCGAACTGCTGAATGGATGAAAATCTGGGTATTTGGTACAGCTTCAGATTTTGCTCAAACACTTTCGAGCTATGCGAGCATTTGAGCAACGAGCCCTCGCACAACAGCTCATTGCTCATTACTCGAAAATTTTTCGAGCCGAGCACGAGCATTTCGAGTATTTTGACAAGCACTTTGACTTTTTTCCCAAATTTTTTTTTATAATTTTAAATTTATTTATACAAAGTGTAAAATTCATTGAAACGCAAATGAAATTTTGACAAACAAAATTAATTTTTTTTTTGCCCTGCTGAGCAGTTGAGCAATGAGCGAGTATCGAGCGAGCATTGAGCTGCTCGCAATGCTCGATACCCGGGTATCTGGAGCTCTAGTATTTAGTACGAAAATGTATTTCGTCGAGTTTGAGAGAATGTCTGAATTTCAGAAATACAATTCGAATGCTTTATATACTGTATTTGGCAACAATAATCTGTCTAAAAAGATGAAGGCCGGTAAAAAATATTTCCAAAAAATGTTTTTAAAACTTTCAGCAATGATGTAATATAAATAAAGTTTGTTTTCCCCCTTAAACATACATATGCGAATTGGTCATAAGATGAATATTTATGAGAAAACGCACAAACGCATCCCGAAATCGGCAATAGGAGGAGTCACCATACGCAGCCAGTACCATTCTTAATAGTCTTCTTCATACTTTCGGTGATAGAACAAATAATTTTCAAGAAAGGATCAACACAAGCGCAATTCAATACAGAACAGAACATACAAACGCAAACGTGCGAAGTACCAAATCAAAATGAATGATCCTAAAACGAGAAATGAACCAATAAGAAATTCGATGTCTTAGAAACGCCAGATGAAATGGTGGCGACTACCTGAAAATTATACAAAATCAAAAAGCAGAGCTCTTCATGGCGTGGTATGTTATAATTAATACAAACTATGTATATATGCATATGTATGTATGTATGTGTGTATGTATGTATTCGTGTACGTTAAAAAAGACTCGCCAGTGGAAGTGACAGAAACAGCTGTTTCTGAATGAAATTGAGACCGTGGCTGAGACAGCGGAGACCAAGACCGCGAACGAGGTCTGGTCTTGAGTAAAAAATCATGAAAATATTCAAATTGATACTAAAAACACATACATACAAAATAAAAACTACAAACAACAAAAAAAAACAGATTTCATTCGCGGGCAGAGCTGAATTGAATCAGCCCACGCGATGCAGCAATAGATCGCAGAAGACTCTTAACAGACACACTCACATGTTCATCCAGAAAAAAATAGTAGAAAATAAGATTAACAGAATCACGTTCATACACCGATCCACATACCGATACAACGCTCTCATTCTAGCCAATTATGCGCTGCAGCGCTATTCCTAAGAGTCTGAAAACAACCAACCGTCGCACAAACCACAAAGAGAGTGAAAGAGATGGGGTGAGCAAGTGTGCATTCAACGCTTTCCTGCGTCCTTTGTTTGTGCAGTGATAAGAGTGCCGGCATCTCGCTCACCTGGAGCCGACCGCTAGTGCAGAGCATCTACAGCTTGTCATTGTCGCTGCGCATGCTGCAGCGATAGCTAGTCGAAAATTTAACATGCCTCTTTTACTACTGCAGAGCTGTAGCCACACACAGGCGAAGTTGGCAATATCTCCGCAAGGTAAGGTGTGTGTGTGCGGCATGCTCGGCTATTAGTCGTGTGCATCAGCGCACATATACACGCAAGACTTTTCTAACTTTCAGCACTATGCTCCAAACGCTCTCTCATTCACTCGCCATTCTCTACATGTCGCGTGATAATGCATTAGTATTGGTGAGTCGCTGCCGGCTGTGTTCGCATGTCTGGCTGGCTGGCGATGAGCAGCTGCGACGTCAGCGCTGGCAGCATAAAAATTGCACGAAACCTTTTGGGAGCGCGGAGAATTTAAGCTTATGACTTGACGAAAATCACAACATACAATCGACACCGCTCGACGAGTCAAGATCATTTGAGTGTTTTACGTTTAAAGTGCAGTAAGAAAAGGCAAAAGACGTGAGCAGAGTTAATATTTTTGGAATTAAATCAAAAAATATTTCAAATTAGAAAATTTCAAAACGGCTCAAAATCAAAAAAGCGCGTCAAGTGTCAACAGTTTTGAAAATCCTTGCGTTAAAAATTAAATAAAAATCGCTTTTTTAAAAATATTGAACTTTGAAAAACAAAAACAATTAAATAAAAAATTAGAAAATATCTAAAAAATATTTAGAAACAAAAGACTATAATCCGACGAATTCTTAATGGATTTTAAGTGTCAGTGACTTCTTTAAACAAATCACATATACACACACAGCCAACGGCAAAACGACGACGTTCGCAAACACAAACAAAAACTTACAAACTCTATTAAAGAAAAAACATATCTACAGAGTCTACAAAGCTAGATAGATAGTGAGACGAACGTGTGGCGCAGAATTACTACAGCGACGGCACGGCATAGAACCGAACTGGCAGGTCCACAACAACAGCAACAGTAAGCTCAAACGACGACATAAGCAGCGTAGCCGCATTTATTTGTTGTTTTTTTACATAAAAAAACTAAAGTTTTTCGGTGCCTTTTGTGATAAAAAAAAAGCAGAAGAAACAAATTAACAAAGCGACAAGACAAATATAAAAATTTGAAAAAAATTGACTTTTGATAAAATAATAAAAGCTTAAAAGCAACTGCGTATAAATATTTTAAAATATCAAATTTTCAACAAAAAAAAAATATTACAACACAATGGCTGAATACTTGGATCCCACTGGCCAATACTAAGGCAACACAAAAAACAAAAACAACAAAAAAACTAGCAGAAAGCAGAAAAGCTAATTTCCTTAGCGGCAAGACAAAAGGGGCAACAGCGTTAGAACGTCGACGACGACGCGAGCAAACAACAAGTTCACGGAGACGATTAGCGATCAGCGATCAGCTGTTGGCAAGCACGCGCGCATACAAACATAGCAGATAAGGCGATAAGGCGATAAGGTAGAAGTTAAGTGAACGCTGACAAAAGCGTTTGGTAGAAATTTATAATTTTATAATTTTTTGAGAAAAACACTTTTTAAAATGGCAGATTATCTAGATCCTACTGGTCAATATTAAGTAATTTTTTGCACAAAAAAAAAAAATAATTAAAAAACTATTTTAAAATTTTTTTTGAAAAGATTTGGAAAAAATATAAAATCTGTTAATAGTATTTTTCGAATTAATAAGTGTTTATGTACGCATAAATTAACACAAAACATTGTTTAAAGAAATTTTGATAATTTTTGAAAACTTTGACTATTTAAGAAGAATTTTTTTTAAATAGCACAAAAAAGGTTCATTAGAACACTTTAATTATTTATAATTATTTAAAAACCGATATTAACAAACATGGACATCACTTTGGATCCCACTGGCACTTATTAAAGCCAAGCAGCCAAAAAAGGGATTTTTTTTGTCTAAAAATTTCCATAAAATACGCAGAAAAACAATTTAGAAAAAAAAGAAAATAAAAAATTTTGTTTGCCTTCAAATAAAGTAGATTCATACAAAATGCTCATACTCGATCCAACCGGCACCTATCTGCGACCGCCCACCAGCTTTGGCAACACCGATTCGCCAACAAAATCCTCCGCCTCCAATAACACAACCGCCTCCTCAGCTACACGACGCTACGGCCAACAGCCGCGCGCCTATCTCGATCCAACGGGTCAGTACTGAAGAGCGACGGAGAGTTTGAGAGGACGCTTGGAAGGAATCAGCCAACTCGAATGCAGGAAGCTTACACCAATGTTGCCTTAACTTGCATGCCGACGAAAAGAAGAAGTAGCAGCGAATTGAACTCAAAACTCAAACGCAAACGCAAAAGCAAACATATTTTAATTTGAAGTGCGACAGCGAGCCACACACCTACACACATCTTGTGGTTTTTTTAAATCTCGCTGCAATGCACTACAATTTGACTGAGGCCACAGCAGCCAACTCGACGGCCCACGCCAATGCGCCTCCTCTTAAAGTGCACTACGCCGCCAGCGGCATCTCCATCGCCGCGACTACTGCGTACGCATTGGGCAGTGTTGTCGCGGTGGTGGCGGATGGCGCTTTGTGGCTACGTGTGCCCGGCCGCGAGGAGACTTCCAGCTGCCGGCGTAGAAGAAAGTTGGCGCGTGCGTGTAGTCAGCTGCAAAATACAGAAATAATAAATACTAAATATTTCTATTCTATTAATTGGAAGAACTGAAAAATGATTTACATACATACATATGCTTACACTCGCTCGTATATCTGTATGTTTAGCCTTTAGTTTTATTAGTTTTGTAATTATTTATTTTTGAATTCTTGAATTTTCCGCCTAAATTACTTCACTTCCGGAAAGTTTTTATGTTAAATTGAGAATTTATGCTTTTTAATAAAAAATAATAAAAATTAAATAAAAGTAGTCGCACACACACACACACATACATCTATGCAAATATATGAAAATAATTATGCGCAAATTGCTCTTGCGACTTGTATGTATTTAAACAGTTAATAGTTGATATACGTACATGTAAACTTACATACGCACATTATATTCGTATGTATATATATGTACATAAAACGATGTACATAAGCAAAGTAAATATTTGAAATAATTTAATAGACAATTTTATAATATTTGAAAATAATTTTTAAAAGCGTATTTATGTCACCTTTATTACATACATATATGCATACATGTGCATACATACATATATGCGTGTCACTTGCTGTATGTATGTATGTATACTCCTACTGTCGGTAACCGAGTTTTCCTATTTAGCAAACCTACATATACATACATAAATATACTTATAGTTTTGCATAAAATTTTAACAAAATAACAACAACAAAAAACTAATTTTGAAATAAAGTGTTGTTTTTTTGCTTTCGGCAAGGCGCGTTTAGAAAGCGCATTCAAAAGTATTAAAAATTTAGTGTCATATTAGCTGAGAATATCTACAGCTATTAAATATCATTTTTTATTTGAAAAAAATCTATTTTCAGCAACAATTAAAAATTAAAGAAAAAAAATATTTTTAATTGTTAAAAAAATTTTAATATTTTATTTAATCAAAAATTTGCCTTTAAAGTTCCACAGTGAACTTCATTGATCTTTTTTTGTACTAAATTTAAGTGCTGCCCCACCATGAATATATTTATTTGGAAAAAAAAAATAATAATTGAATTTTTCTCAAAACATCATTGTTTTCATAAATATTGTGTCAATTTATTCAGTTATTTATTTAACTTAAACATGTAAGCTGCATACATACATATTTACATATCAGAATAGTTTATTGCATAACGTGGCATGATGTTATTGGTGAAGAGTTTTGTATATAAATTGTTAATTTCAAACATTATTCATTTTTACTCACTAAAACTGCATGAAATAACAAAACAAAAATTTTAAATAAATTCATTGCTTTTGGTTATTTACATGCATTTGTGCTTGAAATAACTAAATACATACAAACACACATTTAAATATACATATATGTATAATATATATAGCAAATTTAAAACTTTTTTTTTTGCAAAATCTTTTTAGTTTAAGTATCGAAATTAAATATTAATTATTACAACAACAACAAAATATTTAATTATTTATACCCCAAACCCAAAATGTGAGAAAATCCAAAATATACATACATATATATCTAAAGAAAATAATGTTATTAAACAAAAAATATTGTTGTTTTATTCCCTTTCTACTGTTTATTTGATCGTGAGGAGAAATTAAGGCCTAAAATAAAAATGAAATCCGAATTCAAACACGTATACACGTAACAGTATAAACTACCGTAGAAGAGATTAGAAATGGAAATGGGAAAAATGTTCTTAGAAAGCTAAAAGTAATTGACATTTTTTCGAGTGTGAAAAAACCTCGCAATCGAAAATGCCAAACTAATTAAATAAAGGCCCCCATGGTGGCATCATTACAAGGTGTGATCATCAGTATACTCACCTCACTTTTTACGCAGTCCTTTTTCGGTATTGTTTTTTAAAGTAGTAGAAAAAGGGAAATTTAGAGAGTCTTTTTATGACTATATTTTTATTTGAAAATAGAATATATGAAAATAATCTCGATGATTTCCCAAATCCTTCGGTCCAACCACTGGATTGCTAAATGAAAGGCCCAAGATTTGTTCGTTCAGCACCTTAATTGCCGAAATTTACTCATCGTCTATTCGCTCCTCACTAATTACAATTCTATTCACTATACTCAAACTAACATATATAGGAAGCTGTACTCGATTATGACCACTGAAATTTCTAGAAAAGTCGAAAATAAGACACTGCTTTTGACACCGAATGCATGGAATCAATGGGTCATCCACCATCACTCCAAACATGTGATAGACAAAATGGTTTATTTATACCTATAATCATGAACAACGAGTTTTAAGATGTACGATGGAAGAACAGTTGTGAGTTCGAATCATATTTTGCGGAGAAACGAAAGGGAGTGCTATAAATTTGCTACTCCATGTTTCCGTGGAGAATATTGCAATCGACCCTACCCACGCATTGTTGATATAAACATACTCTGTTTGAGTTGATGCATAGATTTTAGAATAGTTCATTAAAAGCAGCTGATTTTGATAAGCGCTTACGTTGCCCACCAAAATCGACTACAAAGTCTTCCGAATCAAAATGTAGCTCACAAATTCTCGAAATCTACAGAAGTTCTTTTCCCCAACCCTTTTCCCAAATTTCTTTACGCCTAAGTCGTATAACACAAAGCACAGGAAATATTAGCATTTTCTAGATGCTAAAACTGCATTCGAATATTCCGATCAAAAACGAAATACGAAGTGTGTTCAAACACTATCGAGAACTTTTAAATATCGCAGGCTTGAAGAATCCACTTGTAAACTATGCAATCAAAGCACGAAGAGTTTCGGAGTGATATGAGCCTTTCCAAGGCCATGAAGAGACTTTTAAGATAATGAACGCTCCGGGCGCCTCCAGCACATTAATGTGGAAGAAGTTAAAGAAACGGTTATAAACGATCACCGAATCGCAATTACAGAAGTGATTGAAGATGCTTTAATTAAAGCAACGTATGTATGTCATGTAAATCAGCCTAAAAATACTTTATTCGCTCCTCATGGACTTTCACATTAAGTTGTAATACTTTTACCTGCGAATTTCGGCTGAAATTGCCTTGATTAAAAGAGCGAATTTGCTGTTATATAGTTAGCCTAAAAAGAAGGTATTCGGTTCTCATAGACTTTTAATGTAGTAGAAATTCATTTACCTCAAACTTATTATTCTTAAATTTTTTCCTTTTCAATATTTTTTCAATTTTTTAAAACAGTTTTATAACGCTTGACGTTAATTTAAAATCAAAAGACATTTTGTCAAACACTTTTCTTCAGTTGACAAATATCGCAGCTCAAGAAGGTTATTTTTTAAGCATATGATCGTTTTTTTTTTCGGCGACGAACCCAGCGCTACCCAACTTCCTGCCTAACCGACCGAATGCCGCTCCGGATGGATAAACGTAAAATCCAACTTACCGGTGACCGAAAACGCGGTACAGCCCGCACTGTCCTCAATCCGAAACCGAACGCGTAAGATCACGGTTACTACTTGTCTTTTGAGAATAAAGAGATTATTTATTAGTTTAAAACTCCCAGTAAATATTTCTTGAAATGAATAACGAGTCAGAAGAATCTAAGCTGGCGGAATGAATATTAATATTAAATTCGTTTGTTGAAGCCATGAGAAACTTTCTGGGAAATCACAATTCAAGTAAATACTCAAGAATTGTTGCAAACATTCTGGACAAAAATTTTGATGTAATACGATTAGGTCCTTCAAAACGCATTACCTTCACAGCCACCTTGACCAGTTTCCAGAAAATCTTGGTTTATTTAGCGAAGAACAATGGGACCTAAAATAATTGAAGATAGATAACAAGACCGATGGAATGAAATACTACTGGGTCATTGCATTGCCAAACGCCATTCACGAAAATACAGTAAAAAAAGTGTAAGTTGAGTACATAAGAATTTAATAATTTTTTTAAATACCCTTTATTCTGTTCGATTAAAATTCTAAAAAACTATAAATGGAAAATCATTAATTTTGCAAGTAATATCATTAGTATAGGGTCACAAATTAAGAAAACTAAAACCGCTATGGACGAGTGGTATTAATCACTGAATAAATTTGATCAAACAAAGTGATAAATTGGCATTGCCTTTTTTTAGGGAAGTAAATACTCACAGCTAAGTTCCTATCCCATGTCGGAATTTACATCAAACTACGCCAATCCAACAGCTCGATCCATTAAATCTTACAATCAATCCATGAATGATATTGTTTTCAAAACTACTCATTTTAGTTAGTGGTAAAATTAAGAGAATATATTTGAAAACCGTTAGCAAATTGGTGACTCTCTTCTCACATCTCTCAGAGACAGATTTACTAATTTAATCAAATTAATGTCAACACTATTTTCTTCTATTTAACTTTCAAATGTTGAAAGTAGTTGAAAGACGTAGAAATGAGTTTAGTAGAGTTGAGAAGACTGATAGTCCTTCAACCAACCCATTTTGGTCTATAGGTACATTATGATACTAACGTGCTCCCACACAACAGGTGAAACGTGTCGAACATGTAGCTATTCTTATCACTTCATTTGCTCTTGCGTAGAAAAATACGCAAGTATTTACAATAAATTTAAAAAAAATTTTTTTTTAAAACACAGACCCATGTTTTTGTTTCAGTCTTCTTTACTTTATGTTTTTTTTAGAGTCCTGGATTATTATAGATAAGTAAGACTGGCAAATGTGATTTTTCCGATGAAATGCAATTCCACTTACTCCTGGCATAATAAGATATGCAAGAGCATGTGTCCGTGGAATTGAGAATTTTACTAAACTAAGCAAACGAACATAAACGAAAAGTTCTTTCTGAAGATCAGGTCGGGGTTAATGTCATGTGTATAAGTAGTTCTCCTCGAAATTTTTGTTGAGTCTTGTGCTTTTTGGTGCTTGATCCGCTAGTAAACCAAACATATGCCACATGCTGCGCTGTTCTTAATTAACTCTACCGAGTAAGCGCCATACCGCGTTTTCTTCACTGGAAAAAATCGTTTCTCTGAAGCAAAGGAGCATTGTATTTGCTTATAGTTGGGTCGAAACCCTAGAAACACTTGTCTAGTAGAACCTAGTACGCCACTATCGGCACTAAACGGTGTAGTGTTATCACAATGATTATTCCCAAAACCATCTGAATATACTGGGAATTTAATATTACCCATCTAAGCGCCAACAAAGCATATCCATACAATCTTTAAGTGCTATTATTACCCGCCACACGCGAGTAACTTACATAATCATTACCATTAGTCTTTGTTTATATAAAAATTGTCTAATCATTTTGAAAATTATAATTATTATTTAAATTCATTGCAAAAACACCTCTCTGTGACAATACTAAGGTGGCACGACGAGCCGATTTAAGAGTGACAACAGAATTAGCAAGCCCCCCACGACCGGTTGCCAATAATAAACTTTCACACTTACATACTTGCAGATGTGTGTGTGTGGTCGCCTACCTATTTGTGGGGAGTATCAGGTGTAGCTCCAACATTTATGTAGTTTAGTGTGTAGAATTCGTATTACCCAGCAGTTCACATGAAGATAATAAGAAATAGAATGAAAGAACTACAGAACCAGAACAAAGCGAATGCGATTGGAGTCTTTCTTATTTTTTTTTTCGGAAAGGGTTGATCAGAATTCATTATAGAATTCCTTTTATGGTAGGTTAGATCGGTAGTTCGATCACACTTCCCCCGTAGATAGATAATGTATAAGACCTGCACTACGATCTTAGGTCTGTTATGCCCCAATTCCCCTTTGCAACATAAGTTATATGAGTGATTACCTGCAGGCTGAGTACCTGAGTACCTTCAAGTAGCTCCGTCCAATTGCATATTTCTTTGTACAGAGAGTACAATGCTGCACAAAGGAAATTTAGCTCCAGAGGACAAAAGTTCTCATTGGCCCTCTGATACTATCACTTGAAAGCTCCGCTCAGTATCTTACCTAAATGGACTAGTCATGGGCATTAAAATATTTAATTTGATTTTAAGCTGTTCTTTCGTAGAGTCTACTCAGTTTAGGCTCAACTGAAGTAAAGATTGTTCAGCTACGCTGGAGCATACATAAATACATACATACGTACATACATATATATAACTATATATATACATACATACATACAAGACAAACTGTTCTGCTGAAAAAGAAAAGGCACATGCGTGAGGTAAGAAGAAGAAGAAGAAGAAAAAGAACAATAATAATAACAACAACAACAACAACAACAACAACAACAACAACAACAAAAACAACAATAACTACAACTACAACAGCACCAACAACAACAATAACAACAACAACAACAACAACAACAACAATAACAACAACAATAACAACAACAACAACAACAACAACAACAACAACAACAACAACAACAACAACAACAACAACAACAACAACAACAACAAACACCAACAACAACAACAAAAACAACAACAACAACAAGTAACATATTACACGCATGTAGGCATGAGTAAGAGTAGCAGCAGCAACAACACCAGCAGCAACTCCAGCAATTACCACTGCTTGCAGCAGCTAACTATATATTGTATACGAGACTATTTATATAAATATATATTCATACATATATATACACATAAATACAATATATAATGCTCGCAAATACTCTTCTATTTATATAGAATATTCAGCTAGACAAGAATCGGAAAGAAGATCGAGGCGGTGGCTGGTCGCCGCAAATGAGTTGAGATGAATGGTGGAAAATGAAAATGAAAGACAACAAAAACAACAAGGAAAGCACGAGATATGGCAAGCCAGCAAGCATCAAGCTAAAGCATTTAAAATTGTTGTACACAAACAAGTGCAACAACAGCAACAACCATCATAGAGAGCAGCATGCGGAAGAAGCAGCATTCAAGCAGTACGAGGTGGAAATTGTCGCATTAAATTACTTACAACATTTTCCATGCCTATGACTTCACCTTGCCACAGGCTGCACATACCCAACACACCCCCTTTCAAACCCACACACACACAGATATGGCTGCATAGGCAATCGTATGAGTATGTGTGAAGTTAGCCCAGGAAGATAACAATAATATAAAATTAAATATTTTGTAGACGATGTTTTCCCATATTGCATACATATATATATATATATATATGTGTGTGTGTGTTTGTGTGTGACTGAAGGGCTGCATACATTCACACATACGCGAACTTGTTAAAAATTAGTTTAGCTTGCTTAGTTGGTATGGCTGCAAAGACTTTCCGGCGGGAGGGTTGTGCCGCGGTTGACCACCATCTCATAGAGCTAACCATTGAGGTGTGGCACGACACTTACATACACTTACATACACAAGTATATACACTGGCCCTTTCCACTTACCAAAATAGCAATCACCTGGTTGCCAATCTGGTAAGAGCGCATCAGCTATCTCGGAGGCCTTGCTCAGTCAATTTGCTTGGTCAAATAGCCTGTGGCGAAGCTCATCAATGGAAATGGCGTTATGTAGGGAAATGCTATGCGAGAAAAATATATTCAGTGAATGCCTGATAAAGACAAAACAAAATAAGAATAAAATAAAAAAAATAAAAAAAAAATAAAAAATAAAATAGAAAAGAATAAAATAAATTAGATTTTGAAAAAAAAGAGAAAATTAAAATAAAATAAAAAATAAAATAAAAAAATAACAAAAAGTTAAAAATATAAAATAAAATAAAAAATTAAAAGAAATTAAATCAAAATAAAATTGAAAAAAAAATATAACAAAAAAAAATCAAAAAAAAATTAACAAAAAAAACAATAAATAAAAAAAAATTTAAAAAAAATTATAAAAATATAAAATAAAATAAAATAAAAGAAAATAAAATAAAATAAAATATAAAAAATTAACATAAAACGAAATAAAATAAAAGAAAAGAAAAAATAAAATTAACTTAAATAAAATAAAATAAAATAAAATAATTTAAAATAATATACAATAAAATAAAATAAAATTAAAACAAAAAATAAAAAAAATATAAAATATATGAAATAAAATAAATACAAAAAAAAAAAAATTAAAAAAAATATAAAATGAAATAAAAAAATAAGATATAATAAAATAAAATAAATTAAAATATAATACAATAAAATAGAATAAAATATGCCATTTAAAAAAAAATAAAAATAAAATTTATTTAAAAAAATATATACAACAAATTAAAAAAAGAATAAACACATAAAATAAAATAAAATACAATAAAATCAAATAAAATTAAAAAAAATAAATATAAAAAAAAAAAATAAAAAAATTTAAATAAAAAAATAAATTAAAAAATAAAACAAAATAAAATAAATTAAAAAAAAATTGAATATAATAAAAAAAATAAAAATAATATAATAAAAAGTAAATAAAAATTTAATAAAAATATAATAAAATATAATAAAATAAATTAAAATAAAATTAAATAAAATAAAATAAAATAATATGTAACAAATTAACATAAAATAAAATAAAAGAAAAGAAAAGAAAAAATAAAATAAAATTAAATTAAATAAAATAATATAAAATAAAATAATTTAAAATAAAATACAATAAAAAAAAATAAAATTAAAACAAAAAATTAAAAAAAAAATATAAAATATTAAATAAAATAAATACAAAATAAAATAAAAAAATATAAAATGAAATAAAAAAATAAGATATTTAATTTAAAAAAAAATAAAAATAAAATTTATTTAAAAAAATATATACAACAAATTAAAAAAAGAATAAAAAAATAAAATAAAATAAAATACAATAAAATCAAATAAAATAAAAAAAATAAAAAATAAATTAATTAATTAAAAATAAAAAAATATATTAAAAAAAAATAAAAAATTTAATAAAAAATTAATTAAAAAATAAAACAAAATAAAATAAATTTAAAAAAAATTGAATATAATAAAAAAATAAAAATAATATTAAAAAAAGTAAATAAAAATTTAATAAAAATATAATGAAATATAATAAAATAAATTAAAATAAAATAAAATAGAATAAAATAGTATAAAATAAAATAAAATATGCAAATATAAAAAAATATAAAAATCTAATTTAAAAAATATATATACAACAAATTAAAAAAAGAATAAAATAAAATAAAATAAAATAAAATAAAATTAAAAAATTAAATATAATAGAAAATATAAAACAAAATAAATATAAATAAAATAATATAATATAAAATAGAATAAAATAAAATAAAATACAATAAAATAAAGTAAAATAAATAAAATTAGTATAAATTAAGAAAAATAAATAAAATAATTTATAACTAAATAAAATAAATAGAAAACCATAATTAAATTAAATAAAAGAGAATGATGAAAATTAAATTAAAAATATAGAAGAGCATTACTTTCTTACACATATACATACAAGCAATCATTTGTTGTACTTAAGTGTTTATCTAAATAAGAAATCATCTGTGCACAAAGTGGAACGCATGCGAATCGACAAATGCATCAATAATAATGACAAAGTCGCATGCACATATGAGTATGTGCATGTGTATGCATGTTATTGTATGTTTATGGAATTCCAGAGAAAAGCCTCAACAACATACAGAAATAGCAAATGGCAAATCAAAACCGAAAATCTAAAACAAAAGCAAGTAGAACAAAACAAAAGTATTCGGCGCATGCGGAAGTAAAAGTTCAACGCTCGTTTGTGCTCCACAAGTGATTAGGTCAATAATAACACAAAATTACAACAACAACAAAAACACAACAAAAAAATATTAACTTGCCACCATACACACACGAAACTTAAATGCACATAAACTGCATTTCGAAACAACAACAATAAAAATTGCAAAAAATAAACGCTCAATTTGCAACAAAAACCAAATTCATCCAGGCCAAGCTAAGCCAAGTCAAGCCAAGCCAACCGAGCCAAGCAATTGACTGACCAAACAGCCATATATTCAGCCGCAGCGTGCGGCAAGCAGGAGGTATGTCAGTCTGCACTTAATGGTAGAAGGAATTGTGTGCAAAATTGAAAACAACCTCCCCCTCCCTCCCTTCCTCCCTCCCCAACTAATAATATACCAACACCGAGAGCGTGAAGTGAGGAGAGATAATAAATAAATAAATAAATAAAATTCCTTCAGATGCGAGAAAAGTTGCTCGCAACCAAAACCATCAGCAACCAACAAGCAGCAGCAGCAGCTCAAAGCCAAGCGCCCACGGCTGCCAAATGCGTTGCAGCATGTTGCTTGTCAATCGCCAGTCTGCCTGTGAGCCAGCATCGAACCAGCTAGCCTTCTAGCCAGCCAGTTCTGCAATAGCCGCAAGGCAGCAGCAGCCCCAGTCATGGCCAATATGATGACTGGTGATTGGTGGTGTTGTAGAATGTGTAAGAGAATGCGGCACACATTTTCGCTCAAGTGCAATGTCATGGTGGCGCATTGCACTGAGAACAGCAATATTAACAAAAACAACAAATGCAAAAACAAAGATATTACGTGACAAGAAAATATCTCCGGCACTGCAGTTGCAATGCTCTAAAAGCCGCGCCTCGCCAGCTCATCGCAGCAGAGTCATGTTTAGAACATGCTTTCGGCGCTCTTAATACTACTCAAGCACTCAGTGCGATGTGAGCTTTTTTCGCAAAAGAGCGATTCTGTGTGAGTTGGAGCTTTCCGCGTCACTCTTAGACGATTAGAACGGCGCGCTGCGAAAAGTTGGCTTGCGGCTTGCCCACCTCTTCAAATTCTCAGTGAGCGCCGGCTCAGCATCAGACTTTTCGCGCTGGTGCAGGAAGTACGACAACTTCTAAAAATAGCTGCAGCGCGCTCAGAAAATGGTACTACTACTTGTATGTATGTATGCGTGCGGCGAGTGGCGGCTAATAGATTACAACGCTCACGCGCGCTCACACGCATAAGTGCGCGAACACACACACACACACACAAACTGCAGTTATTGATTTAGGCGCGTTGTGCATATTTATTTATTATTGCAGTGTTAAGTTCAGGGCGATCTTCTAATCAGCGACGACGGTGCTATTGCCGCCGCGTCCACTCCGCGAGCGCATTTCCACTTCAAGCAATTGCATGTTAATTATTATGTGTGTGCGCGTGTGTGTGTTGTTGTTTTTGTTCCGTCAAGGTTGTAGCGTTAAAGTTTTGTAAGCGCCTTTGCACACAAATCGTTACATTAGACTAGGATAGGCTAGCGCGCGCGTCGAAATCACCGTCAAAAGCGCGAAAAATGGCAATGCATTCGATTTTCTCGCCCATATTTGCAGTTAGCTGTGCATCTAGTTGCTAGCTTGTGCTTTGAGCGCACTACTTTCGCAACCGGAAGCAGCGCGCGCTCACTGAAAGTCGCTTACAATGTCCGCACGCCCACCCGCCTGCCTTGTTCCGCCGCTTGCTGACGTAAGCGGAATAGTCGCTAATAGCTAAGTCCGGAACTGCAGTCGGGGAAACAAGGCAATCCACTCGCTGGCGATCGCGAAATGTCACACAAGCTCCCCAAGCTCATGTAATTAACGTTTGTTATATGAAAGCGCGCGTTGCAATGTGCAAGGTAATAATTGAATTGCAAAGTCAACTGATTTGTCAGACGAGCGAGCGGCATGTACAGCAATATGAGCAATTACATTAGGTGCAAGTGCATTTTGCATTTATTATTTGTTGTTGGCAATCGGTAAACGTACGCGCATTGCATATCAATTTGTGAAATTATGAGTATGAATGCCCATAAGCAGATAGTTAGTTGGCAATTAACGGAGAATTTGTTGTTTTACTCCTACAAATATACAGACATACATATATATGTATCTGACATGCATTGCTCAAACGTTTTATTATATACAAATAATTGAGAAAAATAAAAGCGAACGCATAACCTAGTAATTTTAAATATTTTCTGGTTTGTCATGAAATTACATTTGCCTGAAATGGAAATTTATAGGTTAGTTGAGGTTAGAAAGATGGAAAGGCAGACAAAGTAAATGTTAGAAATTTGGCAACTACGGAAAATACCAAGTGCAGCCAGGTCTTTTCCACGGAGTGGAGATCTGCCTCTTCCTCTTCTTCCACGTCGGGTACTTCCGAAGATTTAATGATCTCATCCATACAGACCACGTGGCCTGGCCAGCATAGCGTTGGATTGCCAGGGTGAAATTATTGTTGTAACGTAGACGAAACTATCTACGACTCGAAGTCATCAACAGTGACGTGGGAGTCAAGTCTCGAATGTTTTGACATCTTGTTTGATCACAGCAGATGTTTCATCTTGTTCTCGTTCACCACGAGACTCATTTACTTCGCTTCCTCATCCAGTCTGGATAAATCAATACTCACGTTGTGTTTCTTGAGGCCATTTTTACTGCCATTGAGCAGACTAGAGATGTCTTACGTCAATAACAACATGAACAATCCGGAGACAGCCAAGTAATTTGATGAATATTCTTGTGCTGGAATCTGGCACTACAGACAATCACATTTCGGCCCCGGCGAAGTCGATCAGCCTCAACCCATTTAGGGATATTTCGCCAACAACAATTTTTGCATCGTGGCAGGGGCAACTCTCATAAGTACGCTCCAGGTGCTTATAAAAGCATAATTGTTCGCATTCCTGATCATCCATCGGCTGGAATGCCAGGATTCGGCGACTGAGTCTCTCACTCACCATGAAAAAAATACCAAAAATTTTCGCTCCTTTAAATGGCCGCTGTTGTAAATGTCACAAGAACCTACTCTTCATGTTTTTTGTTACGTCCATCGCACTTCTTGGACGCCGGTGATGTCAGCCTTTATTTTTGCCAGGACATTAATCAGCAGCGACACCTTTCCAATTAAAGGACCAGACCTTCAAGGTTAATGCCCTTAAATCATAGTCCTTCATATGATTACAGTGGTCGTCATCAAAAGTGGGATCTCTAACCCGAGGCGTTGTTAAGCTTTTCATTGGAGCTGGTTCCTACTCAACACAAAACCTCGCTAGATAGGTAGAGTTGAATTTTGCACGCATTTATATAACAAACCGTTTGCTTCAAGACCAACACCCGCTCTAGAACAGATGCTGCAATTAATTTCTAGAGTGCGTGACGTGTATGCAAGTATAGGAATTCAGTATATCCCTGCCACTGTAACTCCATAATCAGAAATACGACTACACCCCATTCCACTTGCGGTCACACAATATATTAATATTAATGATTTCTGGTGGGCGTAAATACCTCGGAAATGAAATGATCCGAGAAACAACAAACCTTCCTTACATCATCGGAATCTTGAATGGTAGACAGGGTGTCAAGTTGATGAATTGTCGCAGATTTCTGTATATGTAGCGGGAATACATTTTCATATTTGTTGCGGAAAAATTACTAAGATGAATTTACTTAGTCCGGGTTGACAAGCTTTGACATACGTCATCAAGGAGATGTGCCAGTATTTCTGCAAGAATATCAATTTAACAGCGACCATTGAGACCTCACCATAAGTTTTTGCTGAAGTATTGACCCTCCATACGCTGGCATTACCGCAGGTACACTCAACTCGAAAAATAGATCGCACATTGTATCTTCATCAATTTTACTATTTCTCGTCTTTCCCTAGTGAACCATTACCGATATGATTTGTATGAAAAAAAAACGAGTCTGTAACGTACCATTAATGGACCAACGCTATACCCGTAACATAATACAAACTCGGAGCTTTTAGCTTCCCCTCATTGGCAACCGCTGAAAGTTATGTTAATCAGTGCACTCGGAGGGCCCTTCTTTGAGCTCACAGTGAACTCAGACGGCTAACTTCGCCAACTACAATTTATAAGTAAAAAAAAAAAAAACTATAAAAAGGGTCTTCTAACCTAGCCAATATTGCGGAATTTTTGATTTCGGTCAGCCTACATATAGAGCGACTTTAGACGGATCTGCAAGTAAAATTGGGACATTTCCCCATCAACTTAACCGGGTCGCATTAGCAGAGTAGTTCGCCGTTCCTACTACCATGCAAAGGGTTAAAATACAGCCGATTCTGGATATAGTCAACTAATATTTGTAAGGCCTGCTCACAGTATCCAGGTTGTTCACTATATTAAGGCTGACATTTTTTATTCAAAAACTTATTTTATTTACTCAAAACTTCATGTTTGTGAATGTAAGTTCAACAGATCATTGGAATAAATTTATACTTAAGAAAATACAAAATTTATATATGATTGATTATTAAAAGAATTCGTTCCGAATAGACTTTTGCTTCCTGCCTTAGGAAATTGGCTCTTGGACCGCCTTTTCGAGTATACTTTTCAATACTATTATGACAGTGTAGTCAGTAGTGTGGGCTTCAGCCCATGCGATAGCTTTATGAAAGCTTTTAATAGCTTCTGTAGTTTTTATTGGTTCCTCATTATCGATTGTATTCCACTTGTCAATATCATTTTCAGTGTAGGTTTCCTGAAAAAATAAAATAAAATACATTAAAGCTAAATCAACGCGAGAATGTCAAGAGAGTGAAAAATTACCTTCTCTCTTCTTCATCCTGGCTTTCATTTGGTTTTGTAGAATTGAAGCATTCTAATAAAGGCTTGCCTGCAGCTGATTCCAAGCAAGCATTAAAAACGATACAGCATCTTTCAAAGTTAAAGTTTTTTAAAAAATATATGATATATATGTATGAGCAGATCTTTTTTGTAGTACAGCATAGTTAAGCGAATTACATGTTGATCCATAGGCTGGATCAAAAGCGTTAAATTTGGAGGCATATAAATCACCAATATTGATCCATCATCAGTTTTAAATTCATCTTCCGGTGGATGGCTAGGGCATTATCCAGCAGCAGGATAGCTTTGTTTGATAATCCCTTTTGTAGCAAATATTTTTGAACTTAATAACAATTAAAAAGGAATAAATACTCTGTAAAACAGTTGGGTTGTAATATTGTAAGTGTAATATTCAATGTATCTGAGGGACGAAACAATAGTGAAACCGTTCACTGAAAATGTTTGCATTCATCCATCCATGCACTCTCAGAGTTCCGGTAGTCTACTGGGATGTCACTCAATTACTAACGGTTTAACCCAGTTGAATTTGTACACGCGAGAAAAGTAATTCTGGCCGTTTCTGCTTTTCTCTTCGAAACTGTTTTTTCGGCCTGGCTGACATACGTTTTTTCAGGAAGTATTTTCCAAATGTTGAGTTTGTGTTTAAAGGGATCAGTTGCCTGGATATCTAATGATAATTTCTCGCCGCACAATTTCAATAATCGAATTCCAAAGCGAGATTTAAATTCAGATAACCATACAGGGCTAGCATGAAAGCTACCCTCAACTTCTTGAAAGTCAGCGTGCAACTTTATTGCATTTTCCCTAAGCATTTCCCCAGTAACTGGACAGTTTTTTTTTCTCGAGAATACCCGCCTTTTCTAAGAGTCTTCCGTTTGGATGCTTCAATCGTCTGGTGGGATATAATACTACGAGTATTTTTTTTATTCCCGAAATCGTTCATTTAGCTACACCATAAATCTCTGCAAAGAATGAAATATCAGCGCCATTTCCGATTTCTTCAATAATTTCAGATTTTTGCTTTAACGAAAAGAGTTTCCTCGCAGGCACATGCACTCGATGAGAAACAAGTAAAAACTAGCATCAAATAGCCGCAGTTATTCCAGTAATAAATATAAATAGAGCAATTTCGGGGAATACCCGATTTCATTTCTCGTTATTTTTTGTTTTTGTTTGTCAATTTATTCTTGCCGTTGCTTTAAAAATTTTGTTCACTATTTCGATATTTCGAGGCTTTCGATTGTTCACTATTTAAAGTACTCCATGTAAAAATATCGTTGTTCACTATATCGAGGTGTTCATTATAGCGGGGGTTCACTATTCCCGATGCGACTGTAATAAGCAAAATATTTTTATTGTAGATTCCGCCATTGTGTGAAGCTCTACGGAGAATCGCTTCAGCTGCTATAATTGCCAATTATCACTTTATAACTTGGAAGATGTGAAAACTTCGTATGTATATAAGTATAATAAAAAAAATTCCACTACTACAAAATATTAAAAAAAAAATACAATAATTAATAATAAAAATAAATTATTTAATTAAAAATAAAACCTAAAACATATTCGAAATCATTCAGCAATTAGAAATTCTCTACATTGGCGCGATTAAAAATAGGAAAGAAATGTAAATTTCCAACTTTCACAAAATAACTTGGTAAACAAATATACTAAATTCAGTTTACAAATAAGTGTTTATGGGCATACATACATACATACATACTTACATACATACATATATATACATATGTAAATTACTGAAGAAAAAAGTGCGTTTTAACATAGTTTTGCTTTTGGTTTATACTCATACACTGGAAAGTTCCCAAAGTCATTCACCTCGACAGACGTCCATTGCATCCGCTTTTACTGTTCTCAACCACAGCCGATAAAGTTGTATGCAGACAATGCGCGTTTTTGTTGTTATTGCTGTGATAATCATAGAGCCAAATGCTAACTAATAATTTTGATTTCATTTCTTTCTGTTACCGATTCCAGATTTTTCTTGTGACGAGAAAGTGAAAACTTTACTTTTCAAAATTTTTTAACCCACTTTCGTTTGTTTACATTTTCTCTCTTTCCATCCCATTCACAGCTGCGGACGAGTATACAGACAATGCAGTTCTTTGAACTTCTTTAACTTGCGCTTTCTAGAAGCTGAAGTTGAGCGGGTTTTTTGTTTACATTCATAAACATACAAACAAAAAACAAAAACTTTATGAAAATGCATAAAAATGAGGAAAAGGAATTAACAGTTATAATAAATTGACTTCTTTGTGTGTTGTATCAGTTGCTTGATCTTTTTTTTTTTTTTTGTCTATCACCGAAGTTGAAGATTTCACTAATCATTTTATATTATTCATGTATGTATGTATTTTAACATCTGTAAAACCTGACTGTCTAACCAAAAATGTTTTGTTTTAGCTAAAAGTCAGTAAGTGAAAGTGTTGCCGAAGACCCGAATGTGTCTATTTCTCGACGTTCTCAAGAGCTGGGACATTCTTACTGCGCATTATTTTGCACTTACATCTAAATCCATACATATAAAGTCCAGTTCGCAAAGCTTCTGAAGCCAGATGGCCAACTGAAACTACTCACAACGCCGTAGTTACGTCGATTGAGTGCTTGAACAACAAGCAGTGGAAAACGATTTTTTCATCAAAATTTTCTTCAGCGACGATGTACAACCGAGCTCCTCCTCCAATTTGTGGTTTTGCGTCTTGATGTTTTCATCAACAAATGAAGGGACCTACAATTTATTCTAAGCCGGCTCCGAAAGACGGATGGATTTTTATGAGGAACTTTTATTTCATGTCAGAAATACACTAGGAGGACTTGACATTCCCTGCTGGGAGGCGACCGCAATTAGAAAAACTAATTTTGTATAATTTTGGATGTTGCTCGAACCTAGGCTCAAACCCAGGCCTTCCGAATTGTAGTACGCATTGCTAACCACTGGGCTATCAAGACAACGGTCACTTACTCGGCTATGACGGTGAATACTTAAATAAGCAAAATTCTCGCATTTGGGCCCCCGAGAATTCTCAAATAATTGAAGAGAGTTCTTTACACCAAAAAAAAAACTTATTGTCTGGTGCGCTCTTTGGTCCGGAGGTGTGACTGGACCTTACTTCTTTGAAAACGATAACGGCAAGACTGTCACTGTCAATTCGGAGCATTATGGTCGTATGATAACTGACTTTTTTTAGCCAGCAATGGAGGAACGAGGCTTGGACAATATATGGTTCCAACAAGATGGTGCCAAATATCACACAACATTAGCGAATATGGATTTACTGCGAGAGAAATTTCCCGGCCACAAAATTTCTCGTCTTAGCGATGTCAATTAGCCACCGAGATCGTGCCATTTGACACCGTTGGACTTTTTTTGTTGGTCTGCGTGAAAGACCGTGTTTATGCCGTGTTTAAACCTTTAAGTCTTAAGCACTTAAATACCAACATTCGTCAAGTTATGGCTGGGATTATCACCCAATATATGCCAAAAAGTGGTCGAAAATTACCTCAAATGGATTGAAGTTCGCGAAAACTCACGAGGGGGTCATTAAAAAAAGAAGTATTTTCAATCATGTTTTGCTGTTGATTTAAAAAAAATTAAAGTAACTTTTTACTATATTTTAAAACGAGAATTACCAATTACAATGCCAACAATACGAAAAAAAAAAATTAAAGTTTTTTTATAAGTTTTTTTTTTAAATAATTTTGATTGACCCTCAAGAACTCGAGCCCAGAGCAACATCAAAAATTATGAGAAATTATTTTTAAAAATTAATTTTTCAATTTACAGTTGAACTTCGGCAGGAAAAGTCAACCCTTTCTCCTGTATTTCTGACATAAAATAAAGGCTCTCCATTAAAAGCCATTAGACATTTGTGGGCGGCTTAGGCAGAAAGAAGAAAAATAGATTGGAGTGTGGGAAAAATAACAAAATAATGGTGTTACATCCCTCCAGCGGCTATTTGTGGAAAACAATAATTAAAGAATTATTTTCAATATCAAATAAAATTGGGCATAGTGTTAGGGTCGTATAATTGAACATTTTGTTTTGAATAATAATACAACTCCACTCCCGGTAACGGCAAGTTTGCACTCTAACTGGAGAAGAGAAATATTTACACCAATCGGATTTACGCGGGTTCTTCTTAATTGACCTAGGCACCGCTTTCACGATTATAGCCGAGTCCATGTGAAGTCAGGTGCTCCTTTCCCCACTTCCATCACAGCTTACAGCATAGAAAACCTTCATTGCTCTACTCCATCCGGACGACATGACCTAGCCCGCATAGATCAGATGAGTTATTTGTTGTCGCACGACGATCAGTCAAAACTTTTGACTCAAAAGTTGCATCTATTGCCAAGAGTGATGCTGCGTTCGGTTTCAGGGCTGTCATTGTTTTAGGTATTGAAGTTGTAATTGTCGTCAGTGACGTGTGAGCCAAGATGCGGATGACGTCATCTAATGAAAGCAAAACCAGACAGACTTAATTCTAACAAACGACTCCAGCTACCTCTTAACAAATCCCCTTAAATATCTTCATTGAACTCAACTCAGTCTCATAGGTACAGGATCGTCTTGGGCTGGTCGTTAGATCACTTCGACAGTAACTTCTGAGTTACTCGTCCCCGAGTAATGCCAGATAACCGTTGCAATCACAAAAAAGGAGACAATTAATATGAAACGAATTTAAGTACGGAAAATTTTTAATACTTCCCTATGAAAGCTTCTGGTAGACCTTAGATGTAAGGCCTCAGGAACTATATTTGCTGGCTTACGGCATACGAACGAGACACCCAGATTAACAGCTATTAAAGGCGAAACTACATAATGTTCTTCTAGAAAATCTTCTATAAGTACTGAACGAGAAGGACAAGTTTTAATAGATGGTCCACATTTGGCCTTACAAATTTCTTACTGGGCGTCTGTTTGCCCATCAGGCCATTTAGGAACAACAAACGCCTCGCACACACATATGTATTGTACATACATACATATGTGTGTATGAAATTGTCATCTTAAACTCCACAGTTAGTTTCACTCGATTCACCTTCTGCACGTCGAAAATCACCCAGGCGCCGCTGCCAATCCATTCACCAAAAGCCAAACTTGACTTCGAGCGAAAAAATCAAAACTCGCGGTTGAGACATTGTGGAACTTTCGGAGCGAGTTGGCTAAACTGGCTCGAGCTTGCTGAGCAAATATTTTGTGTATGAGAAAAAACAAAACAAATTAAAGCGCTGAAAAAGCGTCCACGCACCAAATTCGATTTCTACGAGCGGCGTAAGCGTCCACAAGTCGTTAACCCCGGTGAACGAGCCGATGGACTGTTTAAATTGCGTTCGACAGCAAGATTTCGGCAACGCTGCGGAAACACATACCTGTATACATATGTATCTGCAAGCACATGATTATATACATAAATATGTGTATATATGTACGAGTGTACATACAAACATACTAGTAACGACAATCAAATCCAAAGCGAAAAACTCAACATTAACAACAACAACTTGGCTTAAATGAAATCAGTTTAAACCCAAACAACAGCAAGCAACAATAAGACCAACAATAACAACAACAACAACAACAACAACAGCAACAGTAACGGTAACAATACTGAACTCAACGTGGTGCCAACGAAAGCAGCGACAGCAGCAGCGACAGTGACAGCGGCGATAACGGTAGTTGTAGTAGCTACGCGATCAGCACAACAATAACAATGCAGGCGTATAAAAAACTACAGCAACAAAAAAGTTAGTAGGTTGGCAGCTCCAACCGACAATGGACACTCACACTATACACACAAAAATACATACACACATTCACACATACGCACCGCAGAAAGTGTAGATGAAAAGGAATTAGTAAAACAAGCAAATCAGCTGGTAAATGTACCGTTGGAAATTTCTTTCTACTTCTCTTCGATGTAGCGTCGTTGCCTGCGTTGTTGTTGTTTGTTGCTGCTGCTATTGTCTCATACCACTTGTCTGTCGACTTGACTTTTTGCTACTCAACTCAGTTGTTGTTGTTGTTGTTGCTGTTGTTGGAATAGTTGGTTATTTGGCTGTTTGTTAGTTGGTTGTTGTTGTTGTTGTTGTTCTTGTTGTTGTTTAGTTAAAATGTGGGTCAAGTTATAATGAGCGCGGCCAAAATTATGTTAATGCAGGTTAGCCATACATATGTACGAGTATGTATGTATGTACGCGAGTCGATTTGTTTACCCATACACACACATATGTACATATGTACATCTGAATATACATATATTGTCGCTCTCACTCGCCACTTAATTACTGATCTTCTGAGCTTAAGAAAGCAGATCTATTTTAATAGAAGAACATACAAACATACATACATGCGTACATACATATGTACATATATATATACATATACTAGTTTACATACGTAGTGTGTATGTAGTAGCTTATTAACGTACGGACAGATTTGAAAGCTGACTCTGAATGAATTTTGAATACGTAAAATTTTTGCTTTTATTTTGAAAATATTTACATGCAGTGGGAATTGGAAGAAGAAGTATTAAGACTCCCAAATTTTTCAAAAATTATAAATATATTTGCTCAATATTACTTTTTAAAATAAAAAAATAAAAAAATAAAAAAATAAGATCTAAATTTACGTAGAAACTTTTGAAAAGTTAAGCCTCACCGCATGATAGAGGAAGGAAGAGGACTTTGCTATTTTAATGCGATTTGTATTAAAGCTATGTTCAGGCATATCCCACTGTTAATCCTAAAAAAAGAAAAATTTCAATAGTAATTATAAACATTTCTTAAATGCTCTGTAGGAGTAGGAGGAGCTGCATGTTTTTGTCTTAGTTGAATTTATTCTTCCAAGTCTTACATACGATCGATTGGTTTATTGGTCCAATGAGAAAGTCAGCGACCTGAACTGCTGCGGGTAAGGGATATAAGTAATAATTTAAGGTATGGTCGCCGCAAGAGGCGACCAAAATCCAATAGTTCACAATACAACCTGGTCATTATACCGGAGCGAACCGAATTTTTATCCGACTAAGGACAGTCTCTGCCACAACATTCGCCAAAAACCACACTTCAGCCATTCAATTGGTGCCATCCATGTCGGGGCTCAATAATGTAGGAAGTGCCACAGAATTTCTAATCTTACTCTAAGGCTCACTGGTTAGACAACAAACACATAACGCAGCTGTAAGGTAGGTATATTTCTGGAAAGTAGCTGCAGTTGAGCTTGAAGTTATGCTTGGTGGTTTAAATCTAGTTCTAAGGATTCCCAACCGTTCGTCTTTTCTTCGTATTGCTCGGAAAGGGGTAGATGTCTTGCATCTAACAAAAAAACTTCCTCTGTCATTCGCATTGCACACTTAGTCATAATTCTGTGTTAATTTTTTATATGCTGCCGTGTATTTCGAAGCGGTTTAGATGGTTTCTAACAACCCGCCTTCATTGAGGTTGTCTTGCACTCAATAATAAGTCTGTCATATTTAGGATTTCGCTATATTCATTGCTCGTCTTTTCCAGTATATCACGCTCATCTAAAGGGTAAACAAGAAAAACTCTTCACTCGAATATGTCGAAGACTGTGCCCGTGTATTTTTGCGTTGAGTTCGTCGTCATTACTTTAATAAGAAGAAAACCGCTAGCGAAAGTCATCGGATTATGACTGGTGATGAAAAATGGTTCCAATTGGACAACTTGAAGCACAAAAGGTTTGTGTGAAGCAAGGCCAACCAGCTGAATCCATTGGGATAAGGTAATGGCTCTGCAGTTGTTGGGATCAGAAGGTCATGCTATATTATGAGCTTCTAAAACCGCATGGAACCATTATTGGGGTGTCGGTAGTATTCTACACATCAAATTGAAGTGAGCGATTGGCAATATTTTCCCATCATGACAACGCTCGGCCTCATGTTGCAACACCGGTTAAGTTTTGGTTCATTTTTGGCCTCCGACGCCGGTGCAGTTCTATTGGAATGGAATCCACAAATTGACAGAAAGATTAGAAATTGTTATTCAAATGGACAATAAATGTTATTCCCAAATAAGTATTCAAATTTTAGAAAAAGTAACAGCACGAATTTAGTTATAGACACAGAAATACCAAAATTTTCTATAAGTTTTGTTAGGGGATTTTTTCAAATAACTCAACAATAGAGTCATTAAGCAGATTTTTCATTTTGTAAATCATTAAACTGAACATCTGGCCTTAAAAACATTGATACGGCCTTTATAGATATTCTTACTGCTTTTATTCGCCAAAAAAATATGAACATATGAAACAGAAATTTAACCGTAAAATAATGCTGTAGCCGTTAAAAGAAATCCCCAGGTTTTGTTCTGATGAAACAAAAATGTTTTGCCAACCGAAATTTGGTTTTATAATGAAATCCCGATATGCAAAATCCCGAAATAAAAAGATTACAGAATACAAAAACCCGGAATACATAATCCAAATTCACGACACAATCCAGACAAAAAAAAAATAAGCCGACAAAAATCCAAGCAAAGATTGCAAATATTTAAAATCGAGTGATTTTTTTAAATTATTTTTGTATGTTCTCTGGATATTATAAATTATGCATAAGTCATGGAAACTTATGCAGAAAATAAAAATTTTATAATAATCATTCAGAGATGATTTCATAACTTTCTTTAAGATTTCTCTGTAAAATTAAAAAGTGTGTACTTATTTCAAAAAAATAAAAAAAAATAAAAATATTTGGTTCCGAAGTTCAGTTCAGCGCCAACGGATTTATTGAGAGAACACTTCGGTGAGCAGATAATTTCACGTTTTGGGTCGGTCTCCGATTGGCCACCAAGATCGTGTGATATCACACCGTTAATTTTTTTTCCAGTGAAGATATGTAAAGTCTAAAGTCTATGCGAACAATCTCACTTCAATTCAGGCCTTGGAACAAAACATCAATCGTGTCATTCGCCAGTCACCAGCCGAAATGCTGTAACGAGTCATCGAAAATTGGACTCAACGGATGGACCATCTGAGACGTAGCCGCGGCCAACATTTGAAAGAGGGAAACTTCAAAAAATAAATGCCAAATAATGTTCTTTCGAATGATAATAAATATTCCCCATTAAATTTGAATTTTCTGTGTGTTTTCTTCAAAAAAGTAGGGATCCTCGAAATGGATCATAGTATTTTCTGTATATTGAAAACTTACTTTTGTTTTTTTCTGCAAATTGATGGAAAAATTTGGTTAACAACGTCAAGTAACATAATTGGTGCTGTTGGAGTAAAAAGTTTTCGGTATTTTATATTGTCGGGCATTTACCTTGTCTGTATATGGTGTTATCTGTATTTTGTCTGGTGAAAATTTCTGTTTTATGTAGTGTTAGGATTGTGTTTTGTCTGAACTTTTTTTAAAATTGTCTGGATTATGTACTATCTGTGTTTTGAAAGTAGGGATTATGGATTGCTCTTCTGAAAACAATTTTTTTCTATGCAAACTATATACTGTTTATCCTATACATATGTATGTTTATTATTAGCTGGTAGAAATTGGGTTCATTGAAAAAGCAAAAGAAATAACAATAAATAAAAATATATAAAAAATACTTTTAGAAGAAATTAAACCATTTTCGCTATAATATCCAATAAAATATTCGACCATTTCACGTGGTTGTCCCGTTCGAATGCCATACATCTGTTGCAAATAATTTAGTTTTCCCTCAAAATTTAATAAAAAAAATATTTGCAGGTATAATTAGCTAATTATTAGGTGACTAAATTTTAGAAAAAAAACCATTTTAGATTACTTTTCAACAGTTTTAATACAAAGGAGGATCACTTAACAACAAGTAACAACAGTGAACAAAAATTTTATGTTATTTATGGTCATGCGATTTCTCAAGTGAAAAGTTCGCATTTAGGAATTCATTCCCGCTATATTATTTTAGCACCAACTCATTAATTACAGCGCACATGCGAGCAAGATGTTTTACTATCAATATCATTTGCAACATTTTCAATTATTACTGATAAGCACTGTGAGTGGCCTTGAGCGGAAACCACTTGCGCACATTGTTCGATTTGGCCATATCATATAAAACATTTGAGTGGAAATCTTATCAGTTCTTTGAAAAATTCCCACTACTTCAACATGCTTTTAATTACAATAAATAATCGATAAAAATTTGAAATTTTGCCAAAATTATTTGCACAATTTTCGAGATGAGTTCAAATAGTGTTGGCGTTTTTCAATAAAATTTTCATAGCATTTACTTAAATTTCATCATTTGAGACGCAGATATACACCGCTCGCCTCGATCGCCACTTCATTTTTGCGGTCAACAATTACGCATCACTGAGCGATGGCACTACTGACCCAAATTCGGCCCGTAGAAAGGCGGTCGACTTGTTTTTGTTTACCCTCGTTGTGTGTTGATGTTAAGAGAGAGAGAGAGAGAGAGAGACAAAGACTGTGGTGGAACATGCTGCGATTGCTGCTAAGATGGCTTGCTGAAGGCGTACAAGCCGAGAAGCACAGCAAGTTCAGTGACAGGGGAAAGATAAAAGAGGAAGAGCGTCAGCGTCAGAGTAGTGTAGACAGTAGCGCAAATGAATAACCACACCACTTGTCGAAATCACAATTACCAGTGGTCAGCACATACGTGAGAGACCTAATGGAATGTATGTATGAATATGTGATCATAAGAATATATATGTATGTAAGAAGGCCAATAACTGCATATTTTTAGTTTGTAAAAGAGCAAAGACAAAACCAAATACTTAACAAAACACAAACAAACACACAGGTAAACATACTCACATTTCCATACAAACACACACGCATACACGAAATGCCAGCATAACGCCAAGCAGAACTTTCTAAGTGAAAGTCGCTCAAGAAGTGGTTTTGATCAATCACCCGCACTACCACCGCCACCAAGCAACAACAAACAGCCAGACGTGTTGACTGACAAGCGCGCGACCCAAGCAAAAGCGTTCAGCATGCCAGCTGTACAATCTGACGTCGGCGGCCTGTTGTTGAGTTTGAGATTTCATAAAAAGTTTAGAGAATCAATTCTCGTCTGTTGTATGCTTTGCCTCAATTAAAATGGTTTTAGGGCGAAATCCAAATTACATATATGGCTGTATGTGTGTATGTATGTATGTATGTGTCGCCAGTGACGTTGGTGCGCTTAAAGTGGTTAGCATTTCCTGGATTTCGCTTTGCATTTCAGCTTAACAAGAGGAAAATATTCACCGAAATTAAACTCGTCTGCATTTATATTGCCTTATTCGTGTGTGTCGTAAAGGAGAATCCGATCATGAAAATTAATGAGAGCTGTTAAAAGCTTTAGCACATTATTCAGATTTAGAGGGGTAAAAATAGGTGTTTTTTATATATGTAAATAAATACTTATGAAATTGCTTATAAGGGATAATTCCAAAATGTATTTCCCTACATTCACTTTTAAGAAATTCCACTTCACTGTATACATATACATACATATATTTTTATAAGAAGCAAAAAAAAAAAAAAATTTCTTGCCATTTAAATGTGACAAGTAGGAAATAGTTCTTTACACTAAAACTTGCTGGGGGTAAGAAAATGTATTTGCATAAAAAAAAATATGTATTTCGAGTGAGAACAGAATTTTAAAATACTGTGGAACTGTAATGCTCGAATCAAAATCATCTTATGATCAAAATCCCATAGTTTGAAATTACGGAGGCTGCCACACCGAAAACGCGACTGCGCAAACGAGTAAGCAATGACTTTTTGAGGTTATGTGTATCGCAAAAACAGGTAATCGACAAATTCATATTACTGAACAGGCTTCCTACTTTTTAAAGGAAAAAAAAACACAGCATATTCAAATTTAATGGAGAATGTTTATTATCATTCGAAAAAACATTCTTTGGCATTTCTTTATTAAAGATTCTCTCTTTAAAATGTTGCCTTTGTGGCTACTTCTCAGATGGTCCATGCGTTGAGTCCAATTTTCGATGACTCGTTCGAGCATTTCGACTAATAACTGGCGAGTAACACGCGTACTGTTCTGCTCCAAGGCCTGTATTGAAGCGGGACTGTCCGCATAGACTTTAGACTTTAGATATCCCCACAGGAAAAACGGTGTGATATCACACGATCTTGGTTGCCAATCGACCGGGTCAAAACGTGAAATTATCTGATCACAGTAGTGTTCTCTCAATAAATCCAATGATTCATTCGATGTGTGGGAAGAGGCGCCATCTCGTTGAAACCAAATGTCGCGGAGATCACGAGCTTCAATTTCAGGCATAAAGTAGTCGGTTAACATGGCACGGTTAACTGTCGTTATTGACGGTTACGTTCTCACCGGCATCATTTTTGAAGAAATATGCACCGATGATTCCACCGGCCCACAAACTGTTGTTTTTTTGCTTGTTTGTAATTTTGCTTGTTTGCATACCAATTGAGCCAGAAAAGAGCCTCATCGCTGAACAAAATTTGGCCCGAAAACGTCGGATCTTCTTGGAACTTTTCAAGAGTCCATAGAGCAAAGCGACGTCGCTTCAGTTCTTGCATAAGCTGTATTTGATATGCTTTCAATTTAAGAACTAGACGTAAAATGCGCCAAGTTGTTCCATACGCCAGTTCGAGTTGCTGCGAACGGCGCCGAATCGACTCTCCACGGTCTTCGTGTGCACTCTCAGCTATGGCCGCTATATTTTCTTCACTGCGTGCTGAACGTGGTCTATTCGGTCGAATATTTTCAAATAATGAATGCTGGATCTCAGGATGGGTGATGGTGTTGCGAACAGCACGCTCAGTAGGCCGGCTGGCCTATCGATAGACCATAAGTTGAACGAAGCGCTCGAAACACATTCTTTACAGAACGTGAATTTTCGTAATAAAATTGAATGATTTCTAAACGTTGTCCAGGCGTAAGTCTTTCCATCATCCCTCAAAAAAGGCTATTGAAAAAAATACCTCTACTTGGATCACCCTTTAGAAGGTCTTCACAAAATGAGTTTTTAATAGTACGCAGTAAAGCTTGTGGAGTCTCCTCTGAGAAACGTGCTCATCTTTTCTGAGTTAGGTAGCGCATGTATCACCAGATGCACAACAAGAGGTGATCATGAATGAGGAGTTTTAGCCCCACTGCCGTGGTAACTGAGAGAAAACCCGCTGTTTCAGAAACTGAGCAATGAGATGAAGGAACTTTCAAATTCCAAGTGATCTACTTCAAAACATCCTATATATTTGGTACAAGGGCAATGGACTGGATGTAAACCCAATAAAAACCAAAACGGCACTCAAGGATTGCAAGGTGGTAGCTTGCAAGTTTTGAGGTGTAAAGCCGAATTTTAACCACCAATTAACTCCAGCATTCCGTTGAATACTATCACTGTTATTGCTCAGCATGAATAGCACGACACAAGTTCCCCTGAAAACATTTTTTTGCACCGTCTTGCTGACCTAACTTCAGTTTAACTATATTAGCAATCTCAAAGCCTGTGCATTATAAAAGATAATAAGACCTCGCAGCAGTATCCTATAGACCAACAATATACTAGAACTACCTGATCACTTAAACGGGATTAAATCGCCGAAAGTGTGACACCGCTTGACCGGATAAAATTCGGTTTAATTCCGGTGCAAAGCACCAGCTGTCGTGACACTATAACTTGCATGCAATGAGCTTCCGTACGATACCAACCACCTTTTTGTATGCTTCCTAAAACCAACTCATCTAACATTACTCTCCCTCCGAACCGAAAACGTCGAAACAGTCCATTTCATGGTCATTTTGTTAGGTGACCTCAATAACTATAATTAGAAATGCCAGCACCTAGGCGGGATTTAGCTAGTCATTATAATAATCAAAAATCTGCCCATAAAAACCCATCACCCATTCGGAGTCACCTTTGAACAAATTGTAACTCCCTTCACATTTTGGTAAAAAAACATGAAGACGCTGAGAACAAATTGGACGAGGAGCTTGGCCAAAAATCGCTCCATCGGTTGCAAAGCTTCAATTAAGTCAGTTAACCTCATTTACTATCAAATACCGATAATGTAGTTAAATTATTTTTATCTTCTCCACTTTTATTTAATTTTTTATCAATAAAATTATCAAACACACATCCGGTAAACTAACATATAAAAGATATTAAAAACCTACTTAAAAGCACCATAATGGCAAGTAATGCCAAAAAAATTTTAAATTACTACAGTACAATATACGTAAATACATATATATAAATATTTATTTTTTTTTTTGTGTAAATATCAAAATATAACAATTCCACCCACCGAAACTGCCAACTCAATGAGGCTCTACACTTGTTGCTCTCATACGAAAAAAAACTATTAATCGATATTGGTATTACAAGCCAATTTTTGTAAGAGAAAAGTAATTGAAGGAAAATAATTTTTTTTTTCAATTAAAAATAAAATTTCCAAAAAAAATTCGCAAACGGCCGCCGCTGCGTATGAGTGACGCCAAAGGCCCAAATTTGCTAAATTCATAAAGCTTCAAAGCAGAGAACGCTTGCAAAAAATAGCCGCTGAGCACAAGCAAGCAAATAAAAAAAAAAATATTTAATGCAACTGCCATAGCGCCTTAAGCGTTTTGCCGATTACAGCTGGCTGCTGCTTGGTGGTGTTGGTGGAAAGTGTGTTTATTTGTTCAGTGATTAATAGTAGATAATTTTCAATTTCATTTGACACCCATTAACCGTACGAGTACATATGTACATATGTATGTATAAGTATGTGTAAACAAACAAGCACACACAAAAATAAATGAAAGACCAAAAACAAAAACAACAACATTATGCATACCAAACATACACTACATACCTACATGCAAGTACATATGTATGTACATATATAGAGCTAGAGCTCATTTGGCGAAGAAAAGCAAAAGTTTGAAATTGAAAACCGCTATTCGCCGCTATTCGACAAAGGTCAATGACATGGACTACTTTTGCTGTAGTTGTTGACGAGTATGCGGTTTGTTGTTGTTGTCGCTTTTATTTATTGTTGCTTTTAGTGGCTTGAAAAACATGTATGAATTCACTTTCTATTCCATTGAAAAAAATTGGCCGCAAGGAAAAAAAAATAATAAAAATATAAATCTGAGTATACAAAAACAACAATGACGCTGCAATAGCGGTAAATATGTGAAATCAAATGAAAGCAAAGCAACGACGCGCATAACGCTAAGGCGTCGCGACGCCAGCGGCGAAAACAACGAAAGTGATGAACAACAGCGGCGGCAGCCACGAAAAACAAAAGTGGGAAAGAGGCAAAAAAAAACCGAGCATTACGCAGCAGCATCAACAACAATGTTGGCAACAAGCAGCAGTTGGCATGTGCCGCGCACAGATTACTTGTGGCCCATTCACAATAGTCGTCACAGTTGCTGCTGTGTTTTGTTTTTCTATCTTTTTTTTCTTCGAGAGATGACGATCTTTTACTCTGGCAACGGAAACTGCAGCGCTGGTGAGTAAAATCTTTTATTTGTTTTTTCACAGGTTACTGTTTTTGTTGTTGGCGCTTTTTGTTTACTTAACTCGCTCGCGGCTGAGGAGTCTGGTTTTACTATTATTTGTTTGCTTTTCATGACAAACCAACGAGTTTCACCCAAAGCAACAACAAGAGGCAAAATAGTGAACAAGCATAAGTGTACAAACCCACATCCAACATATATGTATGTATATATATAACTACATATATACTTGCATGTATATACTAGAAGTAAAAGCAAAAACTTACAATTTATAATTTTCTTACGCCGACTGCCATCGAATTTCCGTGAAAATTCTTTAAAATTAAAAAAAAAAGAAATTTTTTTAAATAAATATTAATTAATATTATATTTAATATTAATTAATATTATATTTTTTTCCTTTACTAATTATAACAAAGCACGCATACTAGAGGAGGTGTGATTAAGACACAGAAAACCTTAATTCTATTAAGCATATGACACACTCCAGGAAACATACATATTAATAAAAGAGAAGATGGTGTTAAAAAATTAATTAAAAACTGTCGAATATCCATCCTCGAAATATTCCTTAAACACTCTCAGTTTGAAATATTTAGTAATAAAAATAAAAAATTTATTTAAACAAAAACTACTAAATTATAAAAAAGAAGCACGAATTTCCTCCAAATTAATTTTGTCTATAATCGTTCTTAAGTATTTGTGGATTAATATTTATACAAGTGGAGTATCATATCATAGATTAAAATTTTTATACAAGTGGTAACTCTTTACAGCAACATTTTTAACACAAATTCTTGTTGACTCTATTTTTGTTGCCCATCTGGAGCATATTTAAAAAGTGGAGTATATTTTAAGAATTATTTAGATTTTTTTTGTGAATATGGCAACCCTAATTAAAATATCACGTCCAATGATTTAAGTTTTCTCAATTGCCTTATGTTCAGTAATCATAACGCAGTTCTTCTTCTTTTTTCTGAATTTAAATTTTCAAACTAGGTGGCCGCATTTCACCTCTCACACTTTCAATCGAAATTCTTTATTTTACTAAAAGCCTTCTTTATTCATATTTATTTAATGTCCACAAGGTGGCAACTCTCTTTAAAAAATGCTTACTTTAAATTTCTTTAAAAATGTTCAGTTTTTTGTTTCGATTTTTTTTATTTTTTTATTTTTTTTTTTAAAGAAAAAAATTAACGCATATTTTTTATAACCATAAGTTTTTATTTTCGAAACAATTTTTCAATTCGGCTCTGCCATTCAGTTGTATTTTGGAGTTTGTTCAACAAAAAAAAAACTTAATAAACAAGATATCAATTATTATTGATAAAAAAATTTAAAAAAAAAACACAGGATAATCATTATTTTTGAGTGATAATCAGCACTATTCTGCATTTCGATTCGATTCGAAATTTTCTACGTTCGGCGGATTTGGTATTCTGCGTTACATTCTATCAATCTTCGAACTTTTCGATTCTATCCAATTCTATGTATTCTGCATTTCGATCGTAGCTACGTTTTTTTACGTTATAATTTAGTTGGTGAAGAACATTTCGATTGTATATTTTCGTGTACTTAAATAACATAATTTTAACAAAAATGTAAGTGAAACATGATTTTGATAATTGGATTTATTTTTATTTTTATGAGCTTAATGACGCTTTTTGATTTAACCCAAGCGCAATATGAAAATTTAAGGAGTTTTGATTCACCACTTGGTCCACCCTCCACCAGTAAAAGGCTCCATGAATTCAAGAAAATTATGCTGTGACATTGACATTGTTGACTGCCACATTCCTACGTTATAATCTACACCAAGTCTATGTTGGTAACTGCCTTTCGTAAAAAAAACGTCAGCGACTACTCGATTAGGTGAAGCAAACCATGTCAAAGTACTTGATTCAGTTTCTTGCGCAAAAATGTCCATGACTTACTTGAAAACATCTTTATTAAGTCTCAGGTTCTTTTTTTAATCTAAATAAGTAAATTTATTATATTAAAATTATCAATTACAAGCTAAATTTCTTAAAATTCATCATTCATCTGAAATGGATGACACTTGTCTCGCAAATCCTCGTGAAATATCGCCACGGCTCTTGATTCCATTTAACGTTAAATACAATTTTTTTTATATTTAACTGAATTATATAAAAATTGTTTGCTTTGTTTTATTTCAATTCCGCACATTCACATGAAACCAGCTGATTTCGAAAATGTTCTCTTCCCTCTTCCTCTTCTTCTTTCGATTCGATCGTAATTCAGAATACCTAATTACGATTGTGGTGGAGCGGAGAGCGGGAACGTAATCGAAATGCCCTGATTACTTTTGAGCGAAAATATGAATATCGAAAAATAAAATAACAAAACTTATTGATCGAAGATTTTGAAATCACTAAATTCTGTTTCAAATACCAGTATTATTATTTACAAAAAAAAAAAAAAAAAACTTATAATGATTTTTATCTCTGCTTAAAACAGATTTTCGTTTCCATTGCTCGAACCATATCGGAAAAAAAATTTTTTTTAACCTTTTTGTATAAATTTAATTTCAAAAATCGGTAAACAATTAAACATTCTGTGGGCTGAACGTTTTAATATGCAAAAAAATTTACACCACCCTAATCTATATGCACATACGAGTATATTTGTTGATTGCTGTTGTCGGCGCTACACTGCAGCAGTGCTGCTTTCATTCAAGTGAAGCGGCATATGCGCAGCACAGCAACGCTGACTTGGCCACTTGTACGCTGGGCACACAGACGCACAACAACGAATTGTCGTTAGCAAGCATTTGTGTATGAAATTAAATAAAAATTTGCATTTTTTCCAAACGAAAAAAAATTGTTTTGATAGTTTCTCTAATTTGAATGCGCCCATTGAAGACATTCATTATGGAAATGAGCTGGGGAAACGATAATTTGTGAAGACTCAATTTCAGTTTACGATAATTTGATCTTCGGATAAAATACTTACATATATATGTATGTATGGATACATATGTTTAATTCGTTTTGAAATTTTTTTCCACTTTTTGATACTTTTTTTGAAAATATTTTTATTATAGCAGCTTTGATACCACCATCAACCATAATTATATTTTCATTTATTTCATTTATTTCATTTATTATTCGCTTATTTTGTTGCTTATGCACGTGCTACCGGCTAGCAATTATTACAAAAAAAAAAAAAAATTTTAATATTTTTTACTTAATTTGGTTTTTTTTTTAAATAATTTTTCTCATATTCTCTTCCACCTATCCTTCGTCTAAACTCCATTGCACACATTCGCACGCTGGCTCACTGACGCATTGTCGTGCGTTTGAAAACTTAGTCAGCGTCAAGTGTTTATCCAAAATATTTTTGCAATTTTGCAATAAATTCCTTGTTTTGGTTGGTGGATTTTGCTTACAGTTATTTACTTATTATATATGTACACATTTTGGTGTGTATGTATGTATGTAACATTGATGAGTCATTTTAGAAAGTATGTAACAATGGTATTTTGCATATTTCGCAGTGATGCTGGGCGTATGAATGCTGGGTTTATTCGGAGATTTTATGTTACAAAATGCTATTTGGCAAGCAATGAAATATTGTGACACGAGCGTAATTGTAATTACCGGGGAAACTTTGTTTACAAACCGTGTCAATTGCTTTGACATATTTTTATTTCGAGTACATTTTTGGAAATATAATTTTTTTCTCATAAATAACAAAGCGAATTCATTAACAATTAAGTTCTTTTTTTTTTTTATTAAAAATAATTTTTATAATTATTTCAACAGTGATCTTCTAAAAATCATACCAAAAAAAAAAAGCAAGCATATGCGCACCTCGTTAAAAAAAATAACGAGATTTTGAAATTTCGAGAATGGTGGAAATTATAATTTGATTTTTTTTTTAACTATGCGATAGTTACCATTTCATTTTTAAGTGTAACTGACTGAAATTTTCCAACAATTTGACGTTTGGCGAGAATTTCGCTAGGGGTTTTCAGTGACCCATTCACAATGGTAATACTTTTTTTTAGCTTTGTAACACCGTTAGTCAGGTCGGGTATTGCTTAAGCGATTTCAACTCAAACCGCTTAAATTAACTCGCTTATTTTGCGCTGTTATTTTCCATGTTATTCGATAACTTACCTAATGTTCTTTTGTAGGTCGGGCGCAAAAGAAAACGCCTTATGTTGGTACGAAGTGTGATAAAACTTTCAGCTGTATCATTGTTGACTTCGTGTGTGACAACCATTAAGTTTAGACGTGTTTTTATGAGCTCGAAAAATTTCGTTTGTTAAAAGCAATGGAACAAAGAATTTTTACTAAATTTTAATTAAAAAATTTAAAACAAATTCAACTAATTGTATGAATTTTAACAAATGCCTATTATGAAGTGAATAAAAGAAGATTTTACGAGCGGTGTAAACGTTTCCAAGTAGGCCGTGAACGCATTGAAGAAGACGAACACTCTTGACGTCCCAGCGCATGAACAATCGATGAAAACGTTTCTTCTATATATACAAGTATATATGAATCGCTGCAGCGATTTTTGGCCGAACTCCTCCTCTAATTTGTGGTTTTGCGTCCTTATGTTTTTACCAACAAATGGAGGGACCTACAGTTTATTCGAAGCCGCTTCCGAAAGGATGATGCATTTTTATGAAGACTTTTTATTTCATGTCAGAAATACACTCTGCCGAGTGACGATCGCAATTAGAAAAATTAATTTTATATAATTTGGATGTTGCTGGGACCTGCACTCGAACCGAGGCCTTCTTAATGGCAGTACGCAATACTAACCACTCTGCTATCGCAGCCGCCAAATATTCTTATATCTATATAAACTTCTACAGTCACAGTTTTTTGACCTCAAACTCCTCCAAAATGGCTGAACCGATAGGAGCTCTAGTTTTTTCTCCGGGAAGTCGACTATGGACCAACCAATTCGAAATCTTATTTATATTTCGACTTACGTGAATGATGATTTCCAGGATGCCTAATTAGAACTTTAATGACACTTTGCAATGAAAATTCAGAAAGCCACAACAACGTATGACCGGGTCAGCTAGTTTTTAATGGAAAACTACGCAACCAAGCCAAACTATTATTATAAGAGGAAATTTTACTCCTCGAAAAACAGTTTTCCAACAATTTTTTTTTTTATAACTTTTTAGTTAAATTGATTTCAAATATGGATTTCAAAATATTTTTGCTACTACTTTTCCAAACTTTTGCTGGTAGTGATTTTAATGAACACAATTCCTAAAAAAAATTTGATTTCGCAATTACTGCGCAGTAATTGACATGAATGTTACCAACGTTAGAGTTGCCATCTACTCCAAGAAAATTGTGTGCTAAATTTTAATGTTAAATTTGAATATTCGTGTATTGCTAACTTCAGAGAGAAGTTTAGGCCAACCCAAAAAGGGTAAATAATTCAGCACAAAACACTTTGAGTAGTGAAAACTAAACAAAAAATAAATAAATAACAAAATTGCAATAAAAAATTTGCGGCCAAACGTCATTCGGTGAGAAAATGTGACAGCCAGAACGTCGATGTTCCAGTCAGTCAACCATTGGCGACGTGCCACAAAATGTTGCAAATGTTATGAGCTCAAAAGGTAATAAGAAAGTAAACAAAATAGAAAAGCAAATTGAAAAAAAATTTGCAAAAAACAATTAAAATGTAAAAAATGCATTTAGTCAGACTGACCAAGTGACAAAGGACAAATTGACTTGTGTGATGCTTATTTTTATACACATTCACCCATAAATATGCAAGTTGTGATTCTCCTCGTCTAAATGAAAAACATAGAAAAAATCTGCAAATGTGAAATACGTGCTCTCTCGAATTTTCATTACTATGCAAACACACAGATACCCACAGTCGCATAGCCAACTGCAGACGCGCGTTTGCATTTCCTTCGCGCTTTTCACTTTTCTTCGCATTTTCGCTGTTCACTTGCACTTTAAATGCCGCACTCGGCCAGCCCTTTTACTTTTCTGTGCCTCCTCATTGCAATATTGGCAATGAGATTTGTTGTTGTTATTTGTGTGGGCCGTTTTTTTGTGTTATTCCACACCTTATTTGGCTAATACGAGTAATATATATATTGTTGTTTTTGTTTTGCTTTTTATGACTACACTAAAATTATGCAGCAGCGCATTTGCGCAATCGCTTTAGAGCAAACCAAACCACACAAAAACTAATAATATACATGCATATATACTTATGTAGATTAGTGCTGCCACTTGGTGTTGCACTACCAGAAGAATACCAAATTAGCAATCCTGTTGTTGTATGCACCTCCAAGTGCGCACATTCCATCTAGTGCGCTTGCAGTTGCCTGCCAAGTTGCGTCGAGCGTTGTTGTTTTGGTTTGATTTGATTGTAAACTTGGCCTGCAGAATGGCTAAAAATATCTTTTGGGCAAACAAATTGGCGAGCAAACAAACCCAAAGTGCAACAATAAATGGAGTTTTACTAACAGCGATTTGTACTTACTGCGCACAGTGTGGAGCGAAATTTAGTCGACGGTAATTCATTTTAAGCGCTTAAACAAGTTTTTTCAGGATTTTTTTTTTACATAATTTTTTTTTAAGTAAAATATCGCGACTAATTTAGGAACTATATAAATAAAATATAAAATTTGCAAAATTTCGAAATTGAAAAAAAGAATTTTTATTTTAAAATAAACCTGCCCAATTCCTGGAGAAAAGTACTTTCAACTAAATAGAACCCGATTTTTCTGAATAGGTCGATTACAGGTGCTTTACCTGCAAAATCTTTTACAACCCTTCCCAGGAATCATAGAAATATACTGACAAATTTTCAAATAATCTGCTGGGTATTTTGAAAAAGCGTAGACACCAAACATAAAAAAAAATATTTTATAAATATAAGGTTTTAATAAAAAAAAAGTAAAAGGAAGGTCACGAATGTTTGACACTATAGATTCAAATTTGAAAGTGGCGGAATATAAATTTTTTTCTCAAAGCTTTTCGAGGTGTATAAAAATCCATAAAGGAGTTAGTTTTTAATTATGTTTTTTTCATTTAATTTTAATAAAAATACCGAATTTAGATCACGGGTATATCATAATTTTCTAATCTCAAGTCATAAATGCCAATCATCAGAATATCTCAACTCACGCGCCACCTAGTGGATTAAAATAATTATAGTCAATGCCTATGTCACAGAATATATAAATTAATTTTGATACTGAATAATTCGTGGAAGTTTAGGGAAGGTTTAAACGCCTAAAAACATCCGGGAAGTGGACCAAGCACTAACTTATTCAAAAAAAATATTGCAATTATGTTATAATTTCTTTTAGTGCCTCCAAGATGACATCAAAGTATAATTGAATAAAGTTATTTTAGGAAAGAAAAAAACATTTAGAAAATAATACGAATTTACTTTTCTAAAACTGGACGTCCGTATGAGCCCAAGTTAAAAGTTTGATTATCAAAAATTGCCGAGATCACATAATCAAATATTTTCATTTCCTTATAAATTTTTTTCTTAATTAGAATTTTTTCTAACATAAATACTATGTGATACGAGGAACGCGTTATATATTAGAAAACAAAAACAGATATTAATAATCGAAAATCACTTTATTGTTTTTCAAAATATTCTCCATTAAAATCTATACATTTTGCATGCGTTTGAACCAATTGTCGAAGCAATTTTTCCACACAGATTAAGGTATCTCCAAAACATGATTTCTGAATGCATCAATCATCTATTCAGGTGTCTAAAAACGTTAACTTCTCAGTTAATTATTTACGTACGGGAATGAAAAGAAGTTCTTCTGTGCCACGCCAATATTATACGGTGGATGACTCATCAAGTCGATGTTTTGAGTGCTCAAAAATGCAGTTGTTTCAGTCAATGTGTGAGAGCTCGCATTGTCGTGGTGAAGAGTGATCCGTCTTCGGCGGTTAGTTCTCCTGATTTCTAGAAAGACAACAGGGGTTGCGACATATCCAGTGTTTCCAAAAAACAAGCAATCATTTGTTTGGAAGTGTCTAGAGCGCGAACAACTTTTGTTGGATTCTACTAACCTTGAAACCATAGAGTCGATGGCTGTTTAGTTTCGGTCTCTTACGCCTAAATCAAAGATTCAACACAAGCCACGATGTCATTTCTCTTGACAATTGATACAATAATTTTTTTGAGCCTCTTTTTTGAGAATTTTTTTTTACAATGTTCATGCACTAATGCCTCAATCTCACGCTAGATCGCATGACGATCTTGCAACAGCAGGTTGTACACAGCGTCAATAGTTTCCGGAAAAACAATTGTTTTTGGACGACCTTCACGAAATTCGACTGGGAGTGATCTACGACCTCTATTGAATTCACCAAACCATCTATAAACACTGGTCCTTTATGGGAGCTTCATCGCCAAAAATTGAATGAAGTTCCAATGCACTATTGCTAAGCAAATTCACGCCAAAGTAGTGAAAAATAAGCGCGTGATTTAATTTCATTTTTTAGCCCAGATGACTTTTTTTAATGTTACTGTTAACCACACAAATAACGCTCTTATGTCAAAACTTTCTGAGTATGCATGACGTCTAAAATGTCAAATTTTACGATAAAGCTATCAATTACAATATTGCAACACCAATTGCTTTGGCCAAAGTGCGAAATATGTAATGCAACTCTTTTATTTTATACTTTTTTCATTTATAGTTCGTGAATTCAAAAAATCCAAAATTCTATAACGAAGTTAGCAACAGATTTACAATTGTGGGAGTCTCTGCGTCTAGGAAATGCATACTACGCAAATATACACAAGTACTGGGTTGCTTTTTTCTTCTTGCAATCTGTGGGAATTAATTATACATAGGTTTTGATGTAGGATATTTTTCCTATCGTAGCATATGTTTTTTGCATGTGTTTTATTGTTGTACCATTGCACGGAAAGGGTAACTTTGCAATCCGTGCACCGTAACATGCACTTCCTAGACACAGAGAATACCCCTAATGACAAATATTAATTTTGGAGACAATAATTCTGAACGCTCAAAAGACTGTTCCTCTTACGTGTGAAGCACAAAAAATGTGAATTATTTTGAAAGTTTTTAACATTTTTATTATTTCCTGATACAAGCCGAAATAAAATTTTGAAAAAACAATTATTTTAAAATTTTACACACATTTTTTTATTTTTTCCCTCTTTTTCCAAAAATTTAAAATTTTTTGTTTTTAATTTTATTTGCTGTTTTTCACTTAGAAGAAAACGAACAAACAGAATTTTTGCTTGAAAAATAGACTTTAAAGATTAACGTGATGTAGATACTTATTTTTGCTCCTCACTGTACAGTATGTGGTATGTATGAGGTTAATATTATATGTATGTTTTAGTGGGTGTACATACTTAGTAAAATTGTACTTTTAGTTAAATATTCTTGTTTATTTGCCACTTGTTGTTGCAAGTGCAGTTTTTATAGCATGTGTTAGTGGTACGTGCTTCTGTGGCATAATTTGGCCTACAAATGTTAGCCCATTTACTTGCTGTTGGCCCATTAAGGCGTCACTGTGCGATATATATATTCTTTGAATATTTTTTTAGTGTTGCATAGCGATTTCTACCACTTGAATGGACTTTGTGCAAACATGACTGTTTGGTACATTGCAACTAATTTTTTAATTTTTTTTTTTAATTTACATATGTATGCCATGCTATGTGTATGTGTGTATGCGCACAGCACTTTTCTAACTTCTTTGTAAATGAACTTATTGTTTTTGTGATTTATGATGGACAGTTGTGTCTACTTTATTCACATATTAGTACATATGTATGTATGTATGTAAGTATATATGTATGCACACCCCTTGAACATTTTTACTTTCCAACAATCGATTTGGAAAAACCCTGACATTTGCATGTGCCATAAATCCACAACTATGTACTCAAACATATGTACATATGTAAATAATGGTGTGGAGAAAATCCAGGAAGCATATTTCATAACTGCAACCTTCTTTGCCTTTTACCACTACAAACGCAAATATTTTGTATAATAGAGAACGCACCGTGGGAATTTGAGGTAGCAAAGTAAGAAGGATGAATTCTCGCGATTTTTGTTTGCTCAATGTAATGTAGGAAGAACAGGAACGATTTTTAAAGCTTGATTTCAAATACCTCTCTCCAGTGGACTCGTAAGTGATCAGAGAATTTAAAATCAATATATATGCTGAATGAAAATTTATTTTCGATCTTTCGATTTTTTAAAAAGATTTCCAATAACACTTTCATCTCCACTTTTAATACTAAAAAAAAAATTTAATTATTTATCAACTCGACTTTGACGCCATCTAGCGGATTAAAATATACGCACATACATATAAAGTACATGAAATAAATAAAATATTTTTCTCGCAAGGAATACTTTAGATGCAATTCATGCATGTTGCACACTAACGCTTATCCACACCCACACTTTTACATAAATTTATGCACTACCAGACATACATATTTCAATAATTTATATGTACATACACACATTTATGCGTGCAAAAGTGTTTGACTTTGCTTTTTGTTTTGGGAAAGTTTCTCTACAATCAATGAATTCGAATGGCAATTGACATGGAAGAACTGTTCATGAATGCAAAGCATAAAATAGATGGATATCTATTATTAAAACTATCAACGCACGCACTTATTGACACATTTTATTATTTAGAAAACATACATATGTACATAACTTAAAGAAAAATGCATGAAAGTAGGTGGTGGTGTGTTGGCATTAATTATTAAATGCATACAAAGTCTTAGAATACATTTTTTTTCAATTCTTTATGACTTCTTGAAAAATAATGTTAATAACAACAACAACAACAACAACAATAATCTAGGTATTTAATTAAACTCGATTGAACTGAAAACGAAATAAGTGGCATTTGCTTTTTTTAGATTATCAAAAATACCGAGTTGAACAAAAAAATGGAAAAGCGATTTATAAAAAAAAATCTTTTTGAAATTATTAACTATTTTTTAGATCTAGATCTTCGTTAATATTATGAGATCAGAAGTTTTTGTTTTAATTTTACATTATATACTAGATCTTTAGATACCCGGGTATCGAGCACTGCAAGCAGCTCGTCGCTCGCTCGATACTCGCTCATTGCTCCAAAAAACCAAAAACAATTTTATTTTGTTTTTCAAAATTCCTTTGCAGTTTCGATGATTTTAAATTTAAAATGTATAAATAAATAAAGAATTTGAGAAAAAAGTCAAATTGTTTGTCAAAATACTCCAAATGCTCGTACTCGGCTCGATAATTTTCGTGAAATTAGCAATGAGCAGGTGTGCGAGTACTCGTTGCTCAAATGCTCGCACTGCTCGAAAATGTTTTAGAAAAATCTAGAGCTCTAGTACATATGTACATATATTGAGCCGCAACAAATTTGAATTTTATAATTGTTTTAAAAAAAAGACGGAGTTTGCCTATAATGAAATTCCTCAACACTCCGGTTAATGATGGAATTTCACTTTATTCTTATTGACCCGATTTCCAACCCATTTACGATTTTGTGGCCGTCATGTCAGTCATGAATAGTTCTCTGAATGGTTGACATAGTACTTTTTCTTCATTGCTCACCATAAAACTTGTCCAACGGAGTCAAGTCGGAGCTGCAAGGCGGCTAGTCAACATCGACATTTCGATTAAGTATGCGATTTTCGTACACAGTGGACAAAATATCGATTTTAATGTTGGCTGTGTGGCACGTAAAGCCATTCTGTTGAAGCCACATGCTCTCTGCAATATTTGGAAATATATAAAAATCTCCAAAGATGACACAATAACGATCGGCATTGAAGATAACGTAGCTTCTTCTTCGTTTACGAAGAAAAACGTACCAATAATATCGTCCACATGCCACAAACCAATGCAATTATTACGTGTGAGTTCCAAATGCGGCAGTTTTGCTTGTTAACGAGGTGTAAATAAGCTTAGACGGAAAAGTTGAGATTTCAGTGAATGCGCTCTTCAGTCAATTGATCTTCAGCACATTAAGCGAAGCTAAATCGCATGTGATGATCACGCAGCTTTAGATCTTGAAGCAATTAGTACCAGTCACTCCGTCAGTTTGAACCCCAATGCGCAGACGCTGAAAACAGATGACCACACAAAATCATTCGGTAATCTAGTTTATAT
>CM061528.1:2687500-3087500 GCA_030068015.2 Neoceratitis asiatica | reverse complement strand
GCGAGCATTGAACTGCTCACAATTTTCGATACCCGGGTATCTAGAACTCTATTATCGATAGTCTTCAAAGCTACTCTGGTTTTTTTTTTTTTTGCTAAATATACAAGCTGAGTTATATACATATTATTTTCTTCTTTTTTTTTACATCTGCCTGCCCTAATGGCGCGCAGATTTTCAAATTATGTTTAAAAAAAATTTATGCAATAATTTTGCCCACACATCGCTCTTATAAAAATAATTGTTGTTGTTTTGATTTGTTTGAATATTTTTGGGCTTACTTCACACGATTTTTTCGTCTGCTGTTGATGACTTAATTAGTAATCATCCAAACACCTGCCAATGCTCAGTTGTAAAAAAAGAAACTTTATAAACCATTTGTTTGCCATATACTCGTATACGCATATATCTATTGTTGTTGTTATTGCTAGTAAGCAAATAATCAGTATTTAGATATTTCATATTTACTCACAAAGAGTGTCATTCAGAAGAACAAAAATGCGGCTGAGGCTTCTATGAATAACACTTTACAAGCGTAAATTTTTCAAAATTTATTTTAAAAAAAATTTAAATTTATGGCAATTTATCTCCAAGTTGAGTTGAAGTTTTTATTGTTTGTTTTGCTTTTGCTTGTTTTTTTTTTATTCTTTTCATTTATGCTTGTGATTCAGAAAATATATTCAAATATTTGATTGTAATTTGGAAAATTTTTGAAAAGTAAAAAAAAAATACTTCAATTAATGGCAAGGAAATCCCACAAACCTGGTCACATACCTTTAATATTTTAGCGAATAATACAGAAAAAAGTAAAATTTTTGGGGGAAAAGAGCTTTCTTCTAACTTAAGTTTAGGGAAGGAAATTTTTTTTCCGAAATTAATAATTAATGCTGATTACTCATGTGATGTTGCCATCAAACGGAAAAGCATTGAATCGTAAGTATTTTCCTGATAACTTTCCAACAACAAGAACAATTGGAAAGTTGTTGAATTAAATTAAATATTATCAAATGATTAATTTGTGAGAGATCTTGATCTAAAGATTCCACAGAAATGAAATTTTCTATTTAAGGATCCCATATATGCAAATAGTTAACTAAAACCTCCCTGCTTCAGACGTAATACAACGCTTGAATCACCTACTCAAACAGTAATTTCTGATCAGATCGGCCATTATATATATGTATATTTGGCGCTTTGTAGCCGCTGAAGAGATTTTCGGCCGAGCATTTCCTCTAAGCTGAGGAGCTTTTCATTTCATTTCAGAAATACACTCGGAGGGATTGACATTCCCTGCCGAGGGGCGACTATAATTTTTGATGTTGGTCGAATGAGGGCTCGAAACCTGTTCTTCAGCATAGTAGTACCAATGCTGAACATTCGGCCTTCGCGATCGGCCATGAGCCGATATGACTTAAAACCTTCTTTCCCAGATAAATAGTGGAGGCAAGTATTTTCTCCGCCATTTTCTTCCTCATTGATCTATGCCCGAAGGTTCGGGCCGAAAATTCCCCGAACTCCACCCATTTCCCTGCGGATTTCGCTTCAATTCTTTCCATACTGCTATGTTGATTAAAAGCAGGTAGGTTGAGTAACCTTTTTGTGCAGCCGTTGGAGTAGTTCTCTGCATTCCTGTTATGCAGAGTGACACGAGCCGCTATATGGGCTATATTTCCCATATGGAAGTTACTGTCAGCACTCCATCACACCAAAGCACCATAGAGTAAGATTGACTTGACTATTCCTATAAAACACCAATGAAAGAGCCGAGTGACAGGCCTCACATAGAGTCTAGCATCTTCTTGCATGCGTAGAGAGCACGTGCTAGACTGAAGATTCCGGCTTATTTTCATTTCACAGCTCTAGCTTTTTTTCATAATATAATGTAAGGCTCTACCGGGGCTGCTTCCAGACTGTTAACGATTGCATCGTTGGAGACATTATTGAATGTTCCACTTGTGAACAGAAAGAGCTCTAGAGCGTATTACTTACATTCTCTATGTTTTGGTCAAGGGAATTAATATCAGTATCAGTGGATCCACAATTCGTATATGCGTGCGCCGACAATAGCATACTTTCAATATAGAGCGTCTAGAAATCAGTGTCTTCAAAAGGAATGTAATTAGACTGATTGGTCTATATTCATTCTCCAAAGAACAGATAGTACCAGCTTAGTTCTATCTATTCCTGGAGATTTAAACAGTTCGAAGCACTTGATTGTCCAAAGTAGTTTGCCTCCGGGTATGATAACTCGAGGAAGGTAATTCCCGCTATTTCCTAAGGATGGAAACCAAAAAAAAAAAAATATATTTATTTTGCCATCCTTAAGGAATTACAGTTCCATGCATGATATTGTCACATCATCACATTTGTATGTCTTAACACAGATGCAGATTTTATAAAACTAAAATCTCTGCTCTATGCACTAATATTAAATGCAAATGAAGTGATCTCATTTCAACGCCACGAATGGTTGTGAGTACACTCAACACGGCGGCTACCTGTGAGCCATGCCACGTGACTTAAGAACTCTTGTCTACTTGTCGGATCTGCAAGAACGAAATAAGCATTGGCAAATGTACACACACACAGTTCTAGCCACAAAGTAAACTCCAAACAAAATAAAAATAAAAACTCAACTGAAGCTCAGAAATACATAGAACGTCATCAGCGAAAAATTGAATTGAATCGGCAAATGATGGAAGCTTAAGCAAAAGGCAAGCAAAGTTCAGTGTACTGTGGCCGGCGCAAGCGCGCTACTGAATCTATTTAATTTACTTTGTTTTAAAAAAGCTGTCGACGATGATTAACATTTTGCGACAACACGCATTTTTCTATACAACAAAAATGAATTTGAAAACCAAATAGCAAAGTAAAGTGCAACAACAGCAGTGGAAGAGGTGACAATGCCTACATACATACATGTGCGCATATAGTGTATTCACATACGAGGGTTGCCTTATATATATCGGGATTTGGCAAATCTGGTTTTGCAATCTGACAACTGACAACTTTATTGTAAATCTAGGCATTTTGGATGTCATACATACTCAGAACATTTTGACATTCGAGCGCCATTTATATTGTTCGCAGTAACTTCATTAACTTAACATATTACTCTAGGCCAAAAAATGGTATTAAATCACGAACATTTTCGCGTGATTATTTTTTACAATTTTCGAAGTGGATTTGCGGTGGTATGGTGAATTCAATCGAGGTCGTAGATCACTCCAAGACGAATTTAGTGAAGGTCATCCAAAAGCAGTTGTTGTTCCGGAAATCATTGATGTGCTCAAACTGATATAGCAAGATCATCATGTTTTCAATATTCGTCATACATTCAATATACAAAGCATGAATAATTGATTGTAAAATAATAGTTTTCCACCCTGGATCTCAAATTTGTCGATTGGTCGAGAGAAATATGGAAAAAATATGATAACGCGGTGCTTCGAAACACATCTATATCATTATGGGTTTACGCTTATGAGCCCGAAAGTAAACAGCAATCGACTGTATGGGTGTTTCAAGATGAGCCGAATCCAACAAAAATTGTTCGCGCACGAAGTTTTACTTCGAAGCAAATGGTTGCATGCTTTTTTCATTTTTTTTTTTTTTTTAACTGGACATGTGTTGCCCATACCACTAGAACAACACTGAACAGTGAATTAGGAGTGAAACACAGCTATTCGTTTGTCAGTTGCCTTTCAAGAAATCAGGAAAACCAACCGCTGAAAGCGGACACTCCTCACCACGACAATGCTAGCTCTCACACATCGGCTGAAATAACCACATTTTTGAGCACTCAAAACATCGATTTCTCGTACGTAAAAAATAAACTGAGAGGTCAACGTTTTTCGACACCTGAATAGGCGGTTGATGTGTTCAGAACGCATGTTTTGGAGATACCAGCATCAGAGTGGGAAAATTGCTTCGACAATTGGTTCAAACGCCTGCAAAAAGTGTATAGATTTTAATGGAGAATATTTTGAAAAACAATAAGGCAATTTTCGATGATTAATGTTTTTATGCTCCAATCCCGAAATATATAGGGCAACCCTCGTATTTATATCTGTATATGTTATGTATACAAGAAAATGAAATTCAAAAAATGCAAAAGCTCAAATCAGCATAAACAATAACAAAAAAGAAAAAAATTAAATGCAAATGCAAATAAATAAATCTAAAATTATTCGCAATACAACAATACAGTTGCAACACCGCTAAAATATTATGCACGAAAAGTCAACTAGTCAACTTTTGCGGTATTTTAAATTAATTTACAAAATTTTCCAAAAACAAAACGTTGAAAATTGTTTAACTCTGTTTCGAAGCAGAGTTTTTGTGTATTTCCAAGCTGCTTCCAAGTACTTGGCTCATAAAACATTTAGTTTGATAGATCAAAACTCATCAAAGCTCAGTTATCTTCATCTGTCGCGATTGTTGCTGCACGTGATTAACGCTGCAGTTGATTTTTTTTTTGCTGTCCACAATTTGTAACTTTTTATTTATTTATTACAATCACATTTTTTGTTCTTCCTTTTTCTCATCACTTTTGTCATTTATTTTTAGATAATTTTGTGTTTCTATACAAGATATATATGTTTACTCCTATGTTACTATGCATGTGAGTTAGGGTGATCCAAATAGTTTTTTAAACAGAAAGCAGAAATGTTATAGCTAACAGTCAAAAGCTCATAAAATATTGAATGCAAGTAGCGAGCTTTTAGATTTAATTTAAAATAGGGAAATATAGAGATAAGTAATAGAGTTGGTCCCGTGCGACAGAAAAGTGAAATTTAAAGCTTTTAAAATAAAATTTTCTATTATACAATTAAATTTTTTAATATGTTCATATTCAATATGATAAACAAAAATAAAAATAAGGCAATTTTTAGGTGACATTGTTTTTTATTTCAATTAATTGCACTAAAATATTAGCGAAAGTCCCAGCAGAGACTTAATTACTTATTGAAAGTAATAAGTTAAGATGGCCGCTTTCCCCGAGTGAATGAATATACGAATGTAGCCCAGAGCGATCGACAGTCAAAACCCAATTTAAACAAAAAAGAAGAGCTGCTTTCGGCCATACCTTTATGTACATTTATACCTTTCATGTACATATCACATTTAATGCAAATTGCAAAGGTCGAATTCGATGATTTTCGATGTCCCTATTAACTTGAACTTATTTCTGTAGAATAACAAATTTCATGGTCATAGATGGTTCGCTTTTTTTTGGCTAATTTTTTACTCAAACCCGCATATGTAAACAAATCGGTAGTATAGGATCTATATGACATGGTATTGCGTTTTCGATGATCTTCAGAACCAATATGCAATTCATTATGTATGAGCAGTGTTTCAAAATTTCACGTTTAAGTTAATTTAAATATTTTAATTGTCGGATTTAGGACCCGAAAATTCAAATTGGAAATCTTAAATATCCATCATATAACGTTATAATTGTCCGATCTGGCCAGCTCCGACAAATGATTGCTTAAACGTATACGTGCATCTGCCTACCAAGTTTGGTTGAAATATCTCAAAAACTGAGGGACACTAGTTTGCGTTCAAACGCACGGACAGGACAGAACATGGGCATGGCTAAATTAACGCAGCTCATCATTCTGATGGGTATAATTTGTGGTGGTTCTATTTCTGCTCCTTCTGGTCCTTAGATACTTCGGACCAAAGTTAGTGTACAATTTCATGTACATGAAAGGCGTAAAAATATAGAAACAGATTTTTATATATACTCTGTCGGCAGGAAGTAATAGTTTAGAGACCTTAAAACATGCATATATATTTGTAGAATTCGTCGGTACTTGATAGGTTAATATTCAAGAGTCTTACAAAGATGTTTCAGCTGTTCATCCTCTGTTTTTTAATCATTCCCCTTTAACACACCGAAAAAAACTTTATTCTTCATTTCGTTGCCATCGCAGCAGTAGATAGTTCCTTAATAAAACGTATTCAAAAATATTTTTCACCAAAATATGTCTCTCCGCGAATAATACCTCAAACTCTCGGTACTTTTCGACTACCCTAATTTTGGTATGCGATCATGTTCCATAAGCGAATATAGCACCGCCATACCCGAAGCCCCGAGAACCGAAAAACCGAAAAACCGAAAAAAGACAAAAATAGACATGCCTCTGCTGCTGCTTGTTCTTCCTCTACTGCTGCTGGTGCTGCTGCTGCCCAATTCAACAAACTGCTGCCCGCCAACTTTGTAGCACATAGACACGCCGGACGCAAACTGCCAAAATGTTTAACACCAGCAAACCATGCACATAAGCATGTGCATATATACGGGTGCTCCTATGGGTATGTAAGAAGCACCTCGCGTTCGTTGGGCCGTCGTTGAAAGAAAGAAGCTACAGAAGCGAAGAGTTCATTGAACTGCAATATTTGTGAGCTTTTTCTTTACATTTTTTTTCTTCTTTCAGTTTATTTATAATATTTTTGAAGTTTGCTTGGTTGACTGTGGTTTTTGAAGAGTCTTTTGGACTCTATGAGCTCGCGCAAACTATGTACACAGATGCTCGCATACAAACATATGTATGAAGTTTGCTGTCATACTCGTAGTGTACCTAAAACTATAACAAAAAGTCGCACGAACATCTGTTCACTCTGAGGGCGTGTGGCCCGAACCCGAAAATGTTTGCTTATACTATTTGTCTATTTATATGTATATATAAAGGGTGTTTTTTATAGAGGTATAGAACTTTAAGTTGGCACTACTTTTCAAGATGGCGACCGATTTAACAGCTGTCAAGTGATTTATTCTCAGTTTGGTTTGGCAATTCATCATGAATAGACTCACGCCTGAACAAAGCTTGCAAATAGTGCAATTTTATTTCGAAAATAATGGTTCTGTTCGCACTACGTTCATTAGCGATGAAGCGCACTCCTGGTTGAATGGCTACGTCAACAAACAAAACTGCCGCATTTGGAGTGAAGGTAATCTTCAAATGTATGTTGAAACTCCGTTAAATCCAGAAAAACTGACTGTTTGGTGCGCTTTATGGGCTGGTGGAATCATTGGTCCGTACTTTTTCAAAAACGATGGTGGCCAGAACGTTACAGTCAATGGTGATCGGTATAGAGCCATAATTACTAACTTTTTCATTCCTGAATTGAATAACTATGATGTCCAAAGATATGTGGTTTCAACACGACGGCGCAACATGTCACACAGCTCGTGCCACAATAGATTTATTGAAAGACACGTTTGGTAACCGCCTAATTTCACGTTTTGGAACTGTGAATTGGCCTCCAAGATCTTGTGATTTAACACCGCTAGACTACTTTCTGTGGGGCTATGTAAAGTTATTGGTCTATGCGGATAAGCCACAAACGCTTGACCATTTGGAAGACAACATTCGCCGTGTTATTGCCGATATACGGCCACAAATGTTGGAAAAAGTCATCGAAAATTGGACGTCCAGATTGGACTACATCCGCGCCAGCCGTGGCGGTCATATGCCAGAAATCATATTTAAAATGTAATGCCACAAGATTATCTTTCGGATAAATAAAATTCATGTCAATCGAATAATCCATCGTTGTTTTATTGCAACTTAAAGTTCTATACCTCTATAAAAAACACTCTTTATATATATTTGGCGCTTTGTAACCGCTGAAGCGATTTATATGTACGAGTGTATAAATACAGATTTCTGGAGATTTTTTTTTTTTTTTTTTTGGAAATTAATGTGTGATTTTTTCGTGACCAGCAGAAAGCCTAAGTAGTCATTAAAAAAAAGCTATCAATTTATGTATTTATGTATGTATATGAGCGTATATACAGTCGGCAGGAATTATTTGGGCAATTTGTAAGACAAACTAGAGAAAATCGAAGAAGAAGAAGAAGAAGAATATGAAGAAACATACGAATAGTATGGGATAATCTAAAGTAGTAATCAATTAAGTGCCATATGCTGCACGTATATATTTACAATAGATATAAAACAGAAGGTTTATCTTGCCTATTAATGGATTAATTTTAATTTTAATTCCATTGGTTTACTAATTTTCCCTTTTTTTGGCCATTAAAAGCATTATAAGCTCGCCATGAACAGCGGTCACCATTTACACATAGCCATACATACATATAAATATGATAATTATGCTTTTGAGTAACTTTATCAGTATATTTATAGCGTTTTTTCTTTTCTTTTATGTGTTAAGTGATGAGTAATTTCTTTGTATGAATTTGTAAAGAGAAAATTTTTTCATACTCTCTAATGAAGAAAATGCGAAAAAATTATTTACAAAATTTCCCAGTGTTTTTTTTTTCATTAAAAGGAAGTTTTTAGGTAGGGGGCGCCGCAAGAAATTTAATTTTCAACGACCACCTTATTAGATATGAGTCTCGGGAGCCCGATCCCACATCTGGCATTTGTTGAAAACAAAAATTTTTAACAGATAAAATGGATGAAAATGGTTATTTTTCTGAAAAAAAAAGAAACTGGCGTGGTATACAGCAACCTCGCCAAACACGCTAGAAGCGCAATCATGGTGGTGGTTTACTGATGATTTAGGCAGCTTTTGGACATGATGGAAAGTCTCTGCTGTGTTTCATACCCACCAGGACGAGTGCAGAAATATATATTAGGCTATTGCGTAAAGTACTGATCGAGTTTGCTGGTAATCTTTATGGTGATTCTTAGACTTTCCAGCAAGACAATGCACCAAATCATACTGCGCACACGTCTAAAGACTTCTTTTCATTTAAAAAACATACCTCTTTTGGAGTTGCCAGCAATAAGCTTAGATCTTAACCCTATTGCAGATTTGTGGGGGGGATACTTTTAAATAGAGTTTATAGAAATTGGAGACAGTTTGAGACCATTATACGACCATTATTGGTGGCATGGAATGAAATTAACTATTTAACGTTAAAACAGTTGGTTCCATGTTCCATGCCAAATAGAATTAATAAAATTCTTCTAAAAGAAAAAAAAAAAGAAAAGCAAAACAAATGATGAGCAATAAACAACCGATATCAATAATAACCCATATCACTTTAGAATTTACGGGTCCCTCCCGAAATTAAATGCTGGCTATGGGCTTGAACGGTTATACTATAACTATGACCAAAGCAAAACTGCTACATGTTTTGTTTTGTCTCAAGTGTTAAAAACATTGTTGTTCTCATCGCATATTGTTGTAGTCATTTTGGCACTGTATCCATTGTTGATTAAATGTCCTGAGGCTTTTCTTACTCAATTAAGTTTGTCCTCTACCAGATCTAAATTGAAGGCATGCAGCACTGCAGCTGAGAGCCCGATCTATTTTTCGCTAGTAAAAAATTTCGTGATTTTGCAGCTCTTTACTCGTTCCTAAAGTCTGTACGCACTGATGAAACAAGCTCGATTCTTATGTGTGGTTCTCTTCGCTAAAGGCAACAGATAGATATATAGTTATGTTCTGCTCTAGCAAGACACTCTCTTTAGCTACTTTAGCTGATTACGAAATCTTACTAAGAAATCGAAGCGATCAAAAGATCAGTTAATTGTGAGATTTCTAATTGATCGATAAAAATATTCGTAAGCTGTAGCGATGCAATGGCGACGATCGATATATCAAAAAAAAAAAATATTCCAAGATCTAGTGCGAGATGAAAACATTATTCCAAAGCATTTTACTTTTTTTTAATTTATTTTTTGTTAGAAGGAAAAAGCAGTTAATTTCTAATTTTTTTCGGCCTGTCTTTAACACAAAGCGATAAATATACTTTGCATTTATAGTCCATTTAAGAATACAATTTAAGAATACAAATATTCAGTGTTTTCAACAGTCTTTAAATAATTTTCACTGGTAAAATAAATCAAATTCCATTCAATAAATCCGTCAAATATCACCAAAAACTTGTTTGCTTTGATGAAAAAGCCTGTGATAAAGGCTTTTATACATAAATGTTTATAATATAACCCATAATCCCCCCGGTGTCTTGTTAATTTTTATACTTTAAATAGTACAATTTTGCCGAAATTATTACTGTCGCAAATTTAAAATAAAAACCAATATTTATGAGCATATTTAATGTATTGCGCGTCGTTAAATTGTTTAAAAAAAAATTATATATGAGGACAAGTGGTTTTTCAATTAGAGCCACAGAGATGACAATGTTTGTTTGTCAATGATTAACAAGTAAAGCATGTTTGTGAAGTTTCAATTTCGACTTGTGTCTGCATACAATAAATGCACATATAAACACATACATTCATACATACATGCATACATATATAGGTGCATGCATTCTTCTTATTATTAATTCTTTTTTTTTTTTTTGCTTATAATGAAATATGAATGCCATAAATATTGGCTACAAATCGTTTTGGGCTGAAAGTTGAAATTTGGGCAAAATACTTGATTATTGTTGCAGACATATTACTTGGTTTTTTTTTCAATTTCAATTATATAAAAATTTGCAAAATGTTAAATTTGAAATTGTCAAGATAAAAAAATTCCATAGCAATATTTAACAATTAAATTATAAAAATTACAAAAAATACATGCTTATGACTCAGCTAAATTCGTTTGGGCGGCTTTTAAAATAATTAACTAGATGAAGAATATTACAATAATTAGAATTTATACACATTAGGGTAGTGACAAAAATAATTAATTATTTTTATTATGCATAAAAATATCTGTACTCAAGTTAGGTTCTAAGTTTAAGTTGAAATATTTTAATTGAAAAGTGTTTAGAGAACTATGAAAGCTATTGCGGGTAATAAATTGTGATTTTCGCCAACTAGCGGGAAACCGCATTTAATTTTACTAACTGGTTTTACTAACAAAAATATATTAAAAATTGTCGATTTGTTTGCCTAAAATACTTTTTTCAATACTACTAATACTAAAGTTATATATTTCAAATATTTCAGGATTAGAGAACAAAAACAGCTAATAATCATCGAAAATCGCCTTATTGTTTTTCAAAATATTCTCCATTAAAATCTATACACTTTTGCAATTGTTGAAACAATTTTGTCACTCTGTTTCTGTTATCTTCTAAACATTTGCTTAGAAGTGCTTCGTGTGCTACCGGCTTTTGTTGGATACGGCTCATCTTGAAACACCCATATACAGTCGATTGTTGTTTACTTTCGTGCTCATAAGCATAAGTCCACAATTCATCATCTGTCACGATGTCATTGACGTGTTTCGAATGCTTTTAAAATTCCTCTCGACCAATCGACATGAGCCTTTTTTGAGCATTTTCTTTACAATCAAGTGTTTTTGCAATACGGATTGTATGCTGATCCCACTAATGCCTTTAGTTGTCTTAATCTCACTATAATAGGTCACATGACGATATTGCAATATCAGTTTGAGCACATCAATAATTTCCGGAGCCACAACTGCTTTTGGACGACCTTCACTAAATTCGTCTCGGAGTGACCTAAGACCTCGATTGAATTCACCATACCACCGTTAAGCACTGGTCCTTGATGCACTGTTGCTCAGCAAATCCACCTCGAAATTGTAAAAAATTAATTAGTGATTTAATTCCATTTTTTGGCCGAGATAATTTTTTAAGTTACCGTAAACAACACAAATAGCGCTCGTTTGTTATGTCAAAACGTTCTGAGTATGTACGAGGTATGTTCAAAGGAAATTGTGAAGATTTTGTTCACTGTTTTCTTTGATTACAATGGTGTGGTGCACCATGAGTTCCTGCAGTCCCTGCCAAAAGGTCGTACAGTTAATAAGGAATTCAGCAAGGAAGTTATGCAACGTTTGCGTGATGCAATACGGCTCAAACGATCGGAATTGTGGAAGAACAAATCGTGGATTCTGCACCAGCACACACATCAAAGTTTGTCGTGATTTTTTGGCCAAAACCAAAGCCGTAATTGATGAGATGAAGTCAGAATCGAAGAAAAAACTATTGGCCATACCGAAAAGCGCATTTCAGAAGTGCTTCGAGGCTTGGAAGAAGCGTTGGTACAAAAGTATTATATCCAAAGGGAATTACTTTGAAGGAGACAAAAGAGATATTGATGAATAAATAAGTACTTTTCAACAAAAATTCAAAATTCACCTTTTCCTTTGAACAGACCTCGTATCACATCAAAAATGTTAAATTTTACGGTAAAGTTGTCAGTTGCCAAACTGCAATACTAGGATTGCCAAATCTCTCTATATAAGTATATAAGGCAACCCTCGTAATAGCTCTCTAGTTATGAAAGTGTTCGATGGAGTTCCCGCTGGTGCAAGCAGAGAAAGAGGAAGACCTTCACTGCGTTGGAAAGATCAGGTGGGAAAGACCTGGCTGCACTTGGTGTTTCTAAATGGACATCAAACTGCGAGAAGAAGAAACGAATGTCCCACTATTGTCTATTCGGCTGTAATCGCGTAAATGGTGCAGTTTGATAGTAGTAGAATTCTGTAGTTACCCTGAAGTAAAAAGGGTAGGATGAAATCATACCAACTCGTTACTTGCATAGTATTTCACCAGTAGTAAGAATAACACTAATTTTCACCACCACGCCACTTGTATGTTGTTGTTATTTTTAGTACGCCATGGTGGAATTTTATTTCCTAATAAGCTCTGTTGAAGTGCTCAACGATAGCTGCATGATTAGAGGTAATCTCAAAAAGTACATGAAGTTCACATTTCGAATCTCGCTGCAGGCAAACTCATTTTTATTTTTTATTTGTTGTTTTGGTGAATTAGGACCTCGCCGCGTTAAATATTATATGGGAAATAGATGGAAGTTGTACTAAATAGTTGGCTCGAAAATGCAGACTAGTTGGATTCTAGTTAGCAACTAGTATTTTTCCCTGCAGGGTAACTACCCCGTTATGAAAAGCTAGCCACTTGATGCATATTAATCAGTACAGCGCACAAAAACAATTTCCACATTCACCATGCCCAAATTTTTTGAAATTCAACATGCAGAAATGAATTAGTATTCAACTAGTTTAAAACTGGTGTTTTTTAATATTAAAATTTCTATAGGCTGATATGTGAAAATGATGCATGCTAAACTCGTACTAGTTTTAGTAAGAATATAAGCTAATAACATTCTTGTTCACAACTAGTACATTTGTCTGCAGGCTTACTTTTAATATCCAATATTTTATTATGTCACTTTTATATAAAAATAAGTTCTCGTTTTCGTTGTTGGCTTATAACACAAGAACATTTTCAGCGAATTCTACCAAAATTAATTTAGTGAACATTGGTCGCTACCCATACAAAATACATGCAACAACAGTAGATACATGTAAAATTCCAAAATACGATTACATTAAGTTGTACGTGGTGTTGAAAGAGAGAGAGAGAGAGAGAGTGAAAAAAAAGAAAAAGAAAAAAAATTGGAAAAAAAATATATAGAAAAAATGTTTGGAAAAAAAATTTAAACCAATTTTTTTGTTTCCTTTTCCAAAAAAAAAAATTATCAAAAGATCAAAATTTCAGTCAGATTTTCTTGATTTTTTTATAGGTGTAGCAAATAATGCCGGAATCCGCTAGTAATACTATATAATAATACTATAGCCAAGTTATAATTTAATATTAAAGTCAAAATTCGAAATGATTTAGGAGTGCTTAGAATCTAGATTCTAAGTGGGGAATAAGAAACCTCTTCAGCCTCCTGACAGTTTCACTCTTGTCGAGTAGATTTATTACTAGTTCGTTTTCATGGCTGCAATACTTCTTCGCTACCTTGCCTATTACATATTTTACAAAAGAAATCATTAGACCTTCATGTATAGCGTAATTGGTAACATACCTGATGCTGAGCCTTGACTATGATTCGTGGCGATTTGTTTTGGTAACGTTGAAGAATTTCTATATTCGCGTTGCTCATAGTGCATCGCGTATGTTTCAGAATACCTTTATTTTCCATGCTCAACTGCGACTGGCTACCAAGTAGCAAGTCCATTTCTTGAGTTTTCATTTCAAATTTCCTCTTTTGCCCTTTAATGTATGCTTCCCAAGTTAGCCTGTAGTCGAGGTTTATGCTCCAGAAAATTTTTCAGAGTGTGGTCATCAATTTTATCAAGGCTAGATGATTTTTATTTTTATTTTTGACAAGTTGTATCTCAGCATCGACCTATGTGAATGGTGTTGGAGGGATCGGTAGACTCAATAGGCAAGGAGACTCCAAAATTTGCACAACTTCATCTTCATGCAGATTTTTTGTTTGTATTGTTGTGCTGAAAGACTGGCTGCAAGTGACTAGCGAAGGCTTCGATCGATGGAGAGGGTCATTGTTATTAACAATCACAGCATTCCTTGGTTTTTTTTAGGCTTAGTAGCTCTCCAGAGGGGTCCACCAGTTGTCCCAAGTAATCTCCGGTATTTTTGTTTCCAGAAGATAATTTTTAAATCTTTTGCTGTTTTATTCAACAACCTCTTGACAATTAGGCTACCGTTGTTTTGTCAGTTTTATTTCAGTCCCTGAGTACGGAAATATCCTGCTTCATTTATGCTATTCAAATGCCTATATTAATATATTTATATATATAAAATGTGTAATTTAATAGTTTGAATTCACTGATTAAATGTTACATTTCAAAAGTATTTGAAAAGGGTTGCCAGCTGTTTAACAATTTTAATGCATTTGACTCATGACGTTTGTCAGTGAAACATAATTTTTTTTTTTTGCTAGATTTTTGAAAAATTTGATTTGCGACCAGGTGGAAGAACTGAAAACGCGTAGCTGAAGTTGCCAAAGTGCATTTGCCAAAATTTCAAAAACGAAACTAATTGCTTGGACAAAATGCAGAATGGAACATAAAAATCGTATATAAGAAATAAACAAAACTAATGAATTAAAAAAATCACTTTAATTTAAAACAAAAAAAAAAACACCGGTGTACCGCTGGTTTGAAAATAAGATCTTAAATCTTACCAGGTTTATTTTTTTTTTGTATTTATTTATACAAATTCAAATATATTCATTAGTTATAATGAAAGCACACAATGTAAAAAAAAACACTTAAAATCACATAGAAGTCAGCTTGCGCTTACTGGTGTGCGATCACCTGTTTTGCATTGCAATTCTTTTTTTTCTATCTTTTTTTCCTTTAATTCGCATTTATAGGAAATAAATATGTATTCAGTCTGGCTGTGTGTTTGATTGTTTCTCTGTGCGTGTGTGTTGGCAGACAAATGTGTAATTAAATTGTTACTTTACAACATTAAGGTGTCTACAGACTGTAAAATCTAAAAAATGTTTAAAAGGGGCATACATAAAATGTTATTTGGAAAACTTAATTTCAAAATTGAAATTGCTAAATTTAATTTTAAAATTGTATATAAAAGGTGATCGTTTTCGAGGTTCCTTACTTTTTTAAAGAAAAAAACACAGAAAATTCTTTTATTCTTTTGAAGATTACCTCTTTCAAATATTGGCCGCGGCTACGTCTCAAATGGCCCATCCGTTGAATCCAATTTTTGATGACTCGTTCGAGCATTTCGACAGGTAACTGGCGAAAGACACGCGTGATGTTTTGCTCCAGGGCCTGAATCGAGGCGAGGTTGTCCACATAGACTTTAGACTTTACAGAGCCCCTCAGGAAAAAGTCTAACGGTGTGATATCACACGTTCTTGGTGGCCAATCAACCGGCGCAAAACGTGAAATTATCTGCTCACCGATTTTTTTTTTCAATAAATCCATTAATTGATGCGAAGTGTGGGAAGTGGCGGCGCCTTGTTGAAACCAAATGTCGCGGAGATCACGAGCTTCAATTTCAAGCATCAAATAGTCGGTTATCGTAGCGCGATAACGATCTCCTTTGACGGTTACGCTCTCGCCGGCATCATTTTTGAAGAAATGTGGACCGATGATTCCACCGGGCCATAAACCACACAAAACCGTTGTTATTTCTGGATGACATGGCAGCTCTTGCATCTCTTCAGGTTGCTCTTCATACCAAATGCGGCAATTTTGCTTGTTTAAATACCCATTGAACCAGAAATGGACCTCATCGCTGAACAAAATTTCGCTCGAAAACATCGATTCTTCTTGGAACTTTTCAAGAGCCCATAGAGCGAAGCGATGTCGTTTGGGAGGGACGAGCGGCTTCAGTTCTTGCACAAGCTGTATTTTGTACGCTTTCAATGTAAGATATCGACGTAAAATGCGTCAAGTCATTCTAAACGTCAATCCGAGTTGCTGCGAACGGTGCCGAATCGACTCTTCACGATCTTCGTGTACTTTCTCAGCTACGGCCGCTTTAGTTTCTTCACTGCGTGGTGGACGTGGTCTATTTGGTCGAAAATTTGGTGTCAAAATCATTGAAACGCCAAAGAAACTTTGGGAAACAAAATTTAACTATTTTGTTCTGCTGAGCAGTTGGGCGAGCATAGATCTCTAATATGTATATAGTAATATGATATTTCATCCAGTACAATTAATCAAGAAAAGTCATAATGAAATAAGTGTAATTTAATTGTGACTTTTTTTCTAATACTGAAAATAAAATGTATTAAAGGTTTTGTTAGGTTAGCTTGGAGTGGCTAACGAAGTAGTTGGAGCATCAATACCGAAATAAATTTAAAAAAATTAATAAATTGAGATTTCTCTGAATTTATAACCTCTGCATGCGCCTTAAATCAATTGAATTTAGCTTTTTTTCCGCTTCCTTGATATGCGTTGCTGCAGTCGTCGTCTTTGGACCCGCTGCCATTTGTTTTCCACTTATTTGCTTTCAATTATAATTACATTCCCATTACAATTGTAATTACCTGTTTGCGCGTTTATTCAGTACTTTCTTGTTGTTGTTGTTGTAATATTAACTTTGTTGCATTCGTTACATACATACATACATTCATCGCATTGTAAATATATTACATAATACCGAACAATACGCTCATTTGCTGCCGGTTTTGGAATTTGTACGCCTAGCGTAGTGGGCAAAAAGCTGACAGACGAAGCAGGAACGATTGATTTTTTATCAACCGTACAACGGCACAAGCAATATTTAATTCGTTTACCCTTTTGAAAATACATGCGGGTTTTGAGCTGAAACTCGACTCCATCCTCTCTAAAACCAATATGAATGAAATTAATTTTTCGATCCGATTTGAGATTTGACCACTTTCAAAGAAACGTCCCCTTTTTGTGCGGTGTCTGCGTGGTTTACGTTGAACTGTTGAAACGAAAGAATCGGGCGATCTAGTGGCTAGCATTGAAGATCTTCAGAAGGAATAAGCAGTCTCGGTTTCCGTGAAACAAACCGCGCACACATACAATGCAATTAAATGCACACAAAATGTCTCAATTACATTTATGGACAGTTAAGTTGGCATTAAAACAATGAGACGGCGTGGTTGTCAGCACACATATATGTATGCATGTATGTATGTATGTACAGAAAATCTAAATAAAAACTTTGTGTATATGTATGTATCCATAATGAATATGTAAGAAAGTGTGCGTAAATCGGCCAATCGTCTGGGTTTGTGGGCCGCTCAATGGACCGGAAATCATTGTAAAACTCACTTATCGCTGCGCCTTCCCTCACAACCCCACCACCATTACCGCCGTGGCCGCCTTCGCTGTCATAAAATTCACTTGACTTGTATGTACTTTTATATATATATGTATGTTGCTATGTATTTTGTTGTTGTTTTTTTTGCATAAATTTATATGTATTATGCCCAAATGTGTTTAATGATAAATAAATCGTCTGCATACTTTTATTATCTCACCTCGGCTTGGCTAGGCTAGCATATGCACTCACACACATACAACACATACTCACATATGTATGTACAACATAAGTAATAAAATCGCAGTAAATTAAACATCAAGTGCTGCTATTGAGCCTACGCAATAACATATTTTCATACAAATGCATACATACATATGTACGTATAGTATAATCTGACATACATATGTATGTATTTATCCCCATATTAGTATTAGTATTTCATATTACAGTTTTTATTAGAAAATTTGCATTTTGTGGGAATTTTTTTTTAATTTTCCAAGAACTTATTGACATTGACGAAGGCTACTCCGCATTCTGAGTGATGGAAAATCTTGGCAGAAATATTAAAATATTTTTTAAAGTTAAACAATGTCAATAACACAATGAGTGAACAGATTTTGAAATAATAGTTTTCACAATCACTTTCCCAATTAGTAATTTTCAATGAATTTTTATTTTGATAAAATTACTTAACAGGAATTTTCTTAAATATTTAGGTAATAAAACACATGAGAAACCAAAGGTCTAAATATTAAATAACTTGTGCCCTTCATCATCGCGCTTTAGATGTCCCGTGCGACAACAAAAAAATTTATGAAAAGCTTGTTAAAAGTAAATTTAGAAGCTTATTATCCATTGATTCATCTGAGAGGGCCACACTTTTTAAATGAAAATAAGGGAAAAATATATATAAATATAGATTTGGAACTTAGTAACTCATGGTGGAATCATTACTAGGTGTGATTACTAGACTCACATCACTTTTTTCGTAGCCTTACTTCGGTATTGTCTTTTAAAGTAGTAGAAAAAGGGAAATTTAGAGAGTCATTTTTATGACAATATTTTTATATTAAAATATAATGAATAATATATGAAAATTGGTTCAGCGATTATAATATATACATGGTAATGATTTTCGTAAATAACTTCGATAATTTTTCAAATCCTTCGACTCCGACCACTGGATTGCTAAATAAAAGTCCCAAGATTTATTCGTACGCTCCTCAATAATTACAATTCTATTCACTATACTCAAACTAACATATATAGAAAGCTGTATTCGATTATTGCCACTGAAATTTCTAGAAGAGTCAAAAATAAGACACCGCTTTTGACATCGAAAGCATGGAATCAATGGGCCAAATAATACCTAGGATCATGAATAACGGGTTTTAAGAAGTACTATGGAAAAGCAGTTTTTAGTTCGAATCACATTTTGCGGAGAAACGAAAGGGAGTGCTATAAATTTGCTACTGATGTTTCCGTGGAGAATATTGCCGAAAGACATAAAGCCACATCCGAAAATAAAATACTTTCCTATCGAGAAATTTAAAAAGCAACCCAAGTATTATTTATAAAAACATACTCTATTTGAACTGATTTCAAAATTTTAGAATAGTTTATTAAAAGAGGCTAATTCAAAGAGGGCAAATATTCTACTAATATATCCAATATTCCAAAATCGACTTCAAAGTCTTCCGAATCAAAATAAAGCTCACATATTCTTGAAATTTCCAGAAGTTCTATTCCACAACCCTTTTCCAATTTTCTATTTTGCCGTTTCTTCTTGTATCGCTTTAAATAAGTTCTGCTTGACATTTGTCCATGTCGTGCGACACAAAGCACAGGAAAAATTAAGGGGGGGTGGGATTATCTGAAACAAAAAAATTGATATGCATTTTAAAGGTGATGTATTTCTCGAGGTAATCAGCAAGAGTTTTTTTTCTATTTTTTACAGCACTTCGAAGTGAAAAACGCGATTTTAGCTAAAAAAAAATCGCGGTTAATTTGTTACTAAAAAAATAGAAAAGGATGAAAAAAAACTCTAGCTGATTACCTGTTGATTTATGTGAAGAAGTAATGCTCAAATTTTCAAAAGGATCGGTTCAATAGATTTTGAGTTGTGATGTTCACGAACTTCAAAAAAGACGTTTTCGGGAAAATCAATTTAAAGTTTTTCATACGTGAAAATTCGAAATAAACCATCAATAAAAGAATATTAATTTTGATACTTACATAGAGTCATCAATGCCAGCTCCAGTCTTTTGAAAGACACATAGACGGAGAAAGGGAAAGGGATAACAAATGAAATTGCAGCTGCTTTCTAATAGGGGTATCGGGCGGCTATCGGGCAGGTATAAAAATCAGGTAGCACGGCCGGTCGTTTGAAACGCTGTAACTCCGTTAGTATTACTCGGATTGACTTAAACTTTGTACATAATATTCTCGACATATTGTGCATTCAGAAAAAAAATTTAAAAAAAAATTTAAAACCCTACCCCCCCCCCCCCCCCCTTAAACATATTATTGAAAGTCCGAGGGGGATTTATAATACACTTGTGCCAACGCTTTTTCCAATCCTCGAAACACTTTTGAAATGCGCTTTTCTTTAATGCCATCATTTCTTTCTTGGATTCTGTTTTGATCTCATCAATTGTGGCAAAACGCTTTCCTTTCAATGGTTTCTTTAGTTTTGGAAATAGAAAAAAGTCGAAGGGTGCCAAATCTGATGAATACGGTGGTTGAGGCATGATAACGGTTTTGTTTTTCGTCAAAAAAATCACGAATAAGCATTGATGTGTGAGCTGGTGCATTGCATAACTTCCTTGTTGAATTCCTTATTAACTGTACGACCTTTTGGCAGGAACTCATGATGCTCCACACCATTGTAATCACAAAAAGCAGTGAGCAAAACCTTCACCGTTTCCTTTGAACACACCTCGTACATATGTATGTACATACATGAAGTGAATGAAGTGTGAGATTAATCATTGTTTTCCTGTTTTTTTTTTCAATTAATTAATAGTTTGTTTTCTATTTAATATGAATTTTAAATCTTTAGAAGAATTTCGTATGCATTTTCCTGATCATCACACACACACACATGCACAGACTAACACTGACATTTACATGCTTTGAGTGCGTCTGCTACAAGTAAATCTTATTCAAAGTCAATTTTACATTAATTCTTTATAATTCTAAGTTATATACGAAATGCATATACACAACTGTAGTCGATTTCTAATTAAATTGCGATAAAAATATTAATTATAATTAAGCTGCGAATAAGCATGTGGAAAAGTATCAGCACGCTGAGTCTCAATAGAATGCGCAAAATATTAATTAAGACGTTTTTACAAATGAGATTAAAAGCAGAATTATTTATAGCCTTTTATTGAAATATAATTAGATTTATAATTTTTTAATTTTTTTTTATTTTTTTTATTTTTTGTTCCTTTCTTTTTTTATTGCTTTTTTTTTTTTCTACGTAATACGAGTTAGCCGCTCTTCTTTGCATATTATTTTATTTGTTGGTGCTATGTTATAGTTGTTGTTGCATTTACAGCTGTCGCGCAATACTCGTATATAAGGCTAATTGCGGTAATTAATGCACAGAATCGAAAGTGAAATATGTATCGCAACACAATTTAAATAAAATAAATAAATTTATTCTTTGCCACTCGAGCGAGCGGCGGTGTATATTGACAAGCGTTTCAGATGCGCTTCATTTGAATAATCGTATGTATGTATGTATGTATGTATGTATGTATGCTCATGCACTTGTTTTTTATTGATGCACGCAATCTAGACGACCGAACAGTCAGTCAGGCAGACAAACAAACGATCACCCACCCACTCCTCGTCACGAAGTGAACACAGCAGCTACTGACTAGACAGCAGCGGATTTACAGGTATGCCAGTAATTACATAACTTACATACGCGTACATTTATATTTCTTATAAATGTATGTATGTATAATTTTTTTTTTATTATTATTATTTTTTTTTTTTTTGCATTTGAGCTAATCTTTTGTTATATTATATGTTAGGACTACTCATTTCATTAACGCCTACCTCTAATCCCCTCTTTTTTATTCGTTCCCGCTGGACGTTGTCTCTTGGTATATACAAGTAGATATGTATGTACATAGCTTGTTTAGCCTGTTGTATTCCCATTATGTGCCGGTTGCACGCAAACACTTGCTGTGTTTTATGAGCGCTTGAGTATGAGAAGATGATAAAGCTTTGCTTAGAGATTAGAATGGGGGCTATTGGGTACGTACATACTACTTATTGTACATATAATGTAAATGTTTGTGTTTGTGTGCATGTGTGTATATATGTAAGTATATTTATCATTCGAAATTCATAGAAAATCTTATATAATTTTATAATATATATATATATATATGTGTGTATATACTTGTATATATATAATTTTTTCTTACAGATTGTTTGAGATAAAATAATTAAAATCTTCGGGACAAAAGAATATTCTGAAAAATTATTTATTCTACAAACAATTTGTGCATAATTATGCAAATCAGTCGTTAAAAGCACGTGAAACTTGTATTTTTTATCACATGAAATGCCATAAAATATGAAATATTTATTATTAACCAGCCGTCCAGCCGACCAGCTACGCGGCGACCTAAACTTATTTAAAACAAAAAATTAGTCACTCCATGACAAATACCTCGAGGCATTATGAAAATTGTAGCTTTTATTTCTATGCCCAAAAAAAAAATATTAGTTTTTGCCTTAATATCAATTGCTACAGATTCCTTTAGTTTTACAATTTATATATACTCTCATGTGTTATGGACTTTAAGGCTTCTAATTTTTACCTCAGAACAAACTGGTACTACACCTAATTCTCTTTTTACACGATAGATATGTTAACGAAAAATTCAAGTACAAAAAAATTCGGGTAAAACGAGGCGCAGGTAAAATAATAGCTTTTTAGCAACAAAAAACGACCTGAAGTGCTTATAAAGCTCCCAAACGGATATTATATAAAATTACATTTTACAATGGTTTCGTTGAAAATGAGTATTTTTTTAACACATAATCCTTTATTTTGAGAGTGCAAATATTATATTTTTCCCCGACAGTATTTATTTCATTGGCAAATATAAGAAGGAAGGAAAGAAAAAAATTTTGAAATTCTGACAATTATCAAAAAATTTTCGAATTGCTTCTGATGCTGATGTCGTATCTTTTAATTAGTATTATCTTCTTGACTATTGTAAAGGGTGTTTTTTATAGAGGTATAGAACTTGAAGTTGCAATAAAACAACGATGGATTATTCGATTGACATGAATTTTATTTATCCGAAAGATAATCTTGTGGCATTACATTTTAAATATGATTTCTGGCATATGACCGCCACGGCTGGCGCGGATGTAGTCCAATCTGAACGTCCAATTTTCGATGACTTTTTCCGACATTTGTGGCCGTATATCGGCAATAACACGGCGAATGTTGTCTTCCAAATGGTCAAGCGTTTGTGGCTTATCCGCATAGACCAATGACTTTACATAGCCCCACAGAAAGTAGTCTAGCGGTGTTAAATCACAAGATCTTGGAGGCCAATTCACAGGTCCAAAACGTGAAATTAGGCGGTCACCAAACGTGTCTTTCAATAAATCTATTGTGGCACGAGCTGTGTGACATCTTGCGCCGTCTTGTTGAAACCACATCTCCTGGACATCATGGCTATTCAATTCAGTAATGAAAAAGTTAGTAATCATGGCTCTATACCGATCACCATTGACTGTAACGTTCTGGCCACCATCGTTTTTGAAAAAGTACGAACCAATGATTCCACCAGCCCATAAAGCGCACCAAACAGTCAGTTTTTTACCTTCACTCCAAATGCGGCAGTTTTGTTTGTTGACGTAGCCATTCAACCAGAAATGCGCTTTAGCGCTAAACAAAATTCGCTTATGAAAATCGGGAGCAACGGTAATCTCGTTTTGGGCCCATTCGACGAATCTACGCCTTACTTGATGATCGTGGGTCTATCCATGATGAATTGCCAAACCAAACTGAGAATAAATCACTTGACAGCTGTTAAATCGGTCGCCAGCTTGAAAAGTAATGCCAACTTAGAGTTCTATACCGCTACAAAAAACACCCTTAACTACAAAATATTAAGTCTTATTGTACCAAGGAATAACTCGAAATAAATGAAAATAAAATGAAAACGAAACGAATCGTGTAAAAAAAAAGAATTTTCCTTTAATCCGTGTTAACTTAAATTCGTGTAAAAAGAGAATTAATTATATATTCAAAAATAACAAATTGGAAATTATTTTCCTTGAGGTCTATTCATACCTATTCTAAACCACTATTCCACTTTTTCTATAACTATGCAATCTATAGACTCCAAACCCTCTCAACTATACATCTCATCACATTTTCAGAATAATGTCATCGGAAGCCTAAGTTAGTGTTAGGCTTCAAAGTTTATAAACCGAAAACTTACCTGTTAAAACAATTTATCTCGAGAGTGAGATGTATGATAGAAAATGAGAAGTTTCCATCATTTACATCACAGTAAATCAAATGATTTTATAAAAGTAATAATTTGACATGGAAGTGGAAAGCGAGATGCATATGCAGACAAAGGAGGAGAAAGAGTCTGAGATGTGTAAGTATGGAAAGCTTGAAGAGTTGGAAAAGGCAGAGGTAATTATATGAAAATAAGATGCGACTGAAAGAAGGTTTCAAGGCCGGAACATACTCATGTATGACGCAAAGAGGTGATGTATTCCCTCAGAGTATACCGATTTTATGGTGGGAGCCCTTCTCCAGCCTGCTTAAAGGCAGTGAAAAGAAAACACCAGAATATGGCAAATCTGATTCCCCCATAGATGGCGATCGAACAGATGTTCCATTAACTGATTTTGAAAAAATTCGAGAAGCGATTGCCCCCCAATTACTGACCGAGGTATTTAAATATAGCAGCGAAGGACAGGCAATGTCCTATCGAGCGTATTATGTGAAAGGCTAAAGCCCACTGTCAACTGATTAAACCTTATCGGTGTGACTTTACACCGGAAAATCTACAATTGATCAGATATTCACCATGTGTCAAATTTCGGAAACGACCTTTGAAAAGAGGATCAACGCACATCATCTCTTTGTCGATTCTAAAGCAGTCTTCCACAGCACGAAAAGGAACTGCCTTATACGACTATGAAAACTGATGTTAACCAACATAGAAAACTCCGTCAATCTTCTACTGCAACTGCTGGCGTAGTCGATGGCATTGATTTCATTAGCCTTAACAAATGCGCCGTGGGAACTGCTTTCTCCAGACTAGATAAGGACCGAAGCGTATGGGTCTGGTAGTGAACGAAAACAAGACGAAACATCTCCTGTCCTCAAACAAGCAATCATCCCATTTGCCACTAGGCTTCCACGTCATTGTGGACAATCACAATAATCAATTTGAAATTGTAGACAGTTTCCTCTATCTTCGAATCAGCATTAAGACCAAAAACAATGTCAGTCTGGAAGTTCAACACAGAATCACTCTTACCCACAAGACTGAGTAGGCAAGTAAAAAGTAAAGTCCTCTCTCGACCAACAAAGACCAAACTCTACAAGTCACTCATCATTCCCATCCTGCTAGATGGTGACAACATCTGATAAGTCGGCTTTAGAAGTTTTTGAGAGAAACATTTTGCGGATTTATGATCCTTTGCGAATTGCAACAACAAATATCGTAGCCGATGTAACGATGAGCTGACATATTTCAGAAAATCGAGAGACAGCGGAGAAGACTTCAACTTTGAAAGTTTTCGATGCAGTACCAGCTCATGGAAGCAGAGGGAGAAGAAGACCTATACTTCGTTGGAAATATCAAGTGGAGAAAACCCGGGAAGAACCGGATTTGGCATTTTCAATTGACGCCAAACCGGGAAGTATGTTTCTTACAAAGCAATTTTGGTGCTAAGCGGAACTTCTGAATGATTTCTAAGTAAATTTCGGAATTCGATTTATCTCAAATAAAATTCTTCTATTAAATATTCCCTTAAAAATTAAATTTCCCAAAAGCCCACTCCAGTTAAATGATTTTTTCTTCTTTTTAACTTTTGTTACGAAAATGATAATTAATAAGAATGAAATGAGGATCTTTCATAATAGCTAGACGAGAAATAACCACCAAATGCTTCATTGAAAGTCTTTGGCATATTTGGAGTTTGAAAAAGTTAATTTCTTTTTCCTGTTTCTTTTTATTTAAGACACTTTGATCTTTTAAAATTATTATTCGACGACAACTAACGCACTTTGGCATTCACTTCTTCATCACTTTTGAGCATAAAAACTGGTGAGCATGCTGTGTCTAGCAGATCGATTTAATACAATAATTAATTAATAAATAAAAGTCAAAGCAAATCAAATAAAATTTACAAAAAAAAAAAAAAAAACAACAACTATATAATGTACGAGCGAGAATTCGATCGAAATGTAATGTTGATCCAACATTAAATGGTAAATTGTTGTACTTAAGTATATGCGCTTGCGCACCGCTGTCACTCGATACATTGTTGCAAAAAACTTTACGGAAATGTTGTTGTTCGCATATTGATTGCTCGCTTGTCTATGAAGTTGACCAGCTGACCAGCTGAACAGACTGGGCTTGGCAGACCGTGAGTAGTGCTACTTAGGCTGTATCGGCTGCTGCTGCTGCTGCTGTTGTTGTTGTTGTTGTTGTTGTTGTTACATTATATTCTGCACTTGTTGCTGCGTTACGAAGTGACGCTTGGGGCAGCCAGCGCCACTAGCTGTGACAATAATTGTTGTTGATTTGCCGGGGGAAGCGATTAATCGTGTAATTTATTTCATAAAGCAAACAACACTAACAAATCCATATGTACATATGTATATACAATGCTAATAAAGTGCACTGGAATTGCGTAGTTGTCACTTAAGATCTGTAAATATGTATGTATGTACGTGCATATAAGTTTGTGAATGATCTCCTTCTGTTGCAAGAAACAGCCATATATGGATATGTTCCAATAACGATTTTGCATGAAAACATATTTACACGCATACACTCATGCGCATACATATGTATGCATATGTACCTGCAGTGTATGTTGATGTATGTATAAGTACATACATATACATTTTCCCGACTAGACATGCGCAGCATCGCTGGCGATCATCATCAATGGCATGAAGGTTATCCACTTGCCGGCGACTTTGGCTGTTGTAACATAAGGAGCAAATAACTGTTTAATTAAATTAGTTATGCAAAATTATTTATAAGACAATAAATATATGTGTATGTAAATATGTGTATGTACGTTTGTATGCATTTTGTTCGATCTAATCATACTTAAATTATCACAAAACTCTCTTACAGTGTATGGGAGGGTTGAACAATATATATTGGCGAAATTCTCTCTGAAAATTCTTGTGAGAATAACATACTTAAAACAGAAAGTGAAAATATACTTCCCTGCTTCGCTGGTCTGATTTCGAAAAAAAAAAAACAGAAACCCTGAAAGTAGATATTCTTGAAGACTTTTGGAAAGCAATGTGACATTCGCACGGGACAAGTACGAGAAGTAAGCATCACAAAAGAGCCTGAGTTCCAATTGTTGATTTAGTAAAGACGAAAATATGGAAAGAGAAGAAATGGAATAATTAAAAATTATCTCATTTTTATAACTCGTGATGTTGCACGGGACTTTTTTTTTTAAGTACCTGTAAAGGAAGTTGACAACGGTACTTTCTAAGAGAAGACTGTTACCGGAGGAGAATTATTATCACCACCTTTAGAACCTAGCTAATCTACTAGAGAAACCAACTAATAATGGAACCAAATGTCAAAACAATGCAGAGGACTTACTAGCTTGAGGTGATATGAGAATACACTCTGTGAAATAATACAAAGAGCATTGGTCATACCTTTAAGATAGTACATCCAAAAAAGAGGATGGAATCACATAACACCTAACAGCCACAGGGGAGAAGTGTATGGACTATATGAGTGGTCAGGCAACCAGATTGTTAATGATATATGTAGAAGGCTGTCAGGTAAATCGTCTGGTAGCCCGTATCGTGCAATCCATATATAACTTACTGAACAATAGTATGCTCTCGATGAGTTAAATTAATAGCAATAGACTGCTTCAAACACTGGGATGTACCTGTATAATAGCAGAAATACGAGTCTCTCTCAGAGTTTTTGTAGCCTTAATAAACCTTACACCATTGTAAAATATCATAGAGACAGCAGTAAATAGAACCTTTTTGGCTGAAATAAGTAGAATATCGAGCAAAAAAATAAATAAAACCCAAATAATTCATCCCACCGGCTGCATACAAATGAGATGACATAAGGAAAAGAAAAAGATTTGAAAATAATAAGTATGGAAGACACAACAAAACTAAAGTCGGAGCACGGGTCCTGTACTCTATACCTATCTGTACGCATATCTAAGTACCAAGATTATAAGTCTTCCTATTTTCCAGAAATTTTTATTTCATAAAAATATCTGCTTGAAGAACTTTCTAAACATAAATCTTTTGTTTTTCGCTGTCACACGGGACGGCTGCAAGGTTGAACCCCACCATCATTATAAAATATATATGTTGTAAATATTTTCTACTTTTTTATCCGAAGAAAATATTCCGAGGAAAAGTATAAATCCAAAAAGCAGTTTTGAATTTCCATATCTCAAAATCAGTTATAAAAAATTAGGTTTCGTTATAACACGTTATGCATTTTGCGATTTCAAACGGTATCTCAGCCATGATTTGACTAATTTTGCTTTCAAGTGCTTGGCAACTTGAGCGAACGATCTTGATGGCCAATTGACATCGCCAAGACGGGGGATTTCACGGACGGGGAATTTCTCTCACAATAAAGCCATATTCGATCTTTCGCTCGCGTTGTGTGTTATGTGGCACAATTTTGTTGAAACCGCATATTGTCCAAGTCTTGTTCTTCGATTGCAGCCACAAAGGTCCAAATTGACAGTGACAGTCTTGCCGTTATCGTTTTCAAAGAAATAAGGTCTAATCGCACCTCCGGATCAAAGAGCACACTAGACAGTAAGTTTTTTTTTTTTTTTTTTTTTTGGTATTATGACCTATCTTAAATAATTCGACAATTCTCGGAGCCCCAAATGCGACAATTTTGCTTATTTACATATCCACCGAGTGATAGATGTGCCTTTTTGTTGTCGAAAAAAGCACCCAATCGACGTAACTACGACGTTGTGAGTGGTAAGCTCTCTTCAGTTGTTGTATGAGCTGGACTTTATATGGATTTAGGTGTAGATCCAAGTACAAAATACGCCATAATGTGGCGTAAGAAAGTCCTAGCTCTTGAGAACGTAGAGAAATAAACACAGTCGGATCTTCGGCTACACTTTCACTTACAGCAGCGATATTTGAGGAGGAACGAACAGAACTATGATGCACATGGCTTACAATATCTGTAACCGATCCAGTCTCTTCAAATTTCTTTAAAATTTGACCAATCGCTTGAGAAGTTGGACGGTTCCACTTTCATAAATGTCTGACTTTTAGCTAAAGCAAAACATTTTTGGTTTGAGAGTTAAGTTTGACAGATGTCAAAATACACTTGTGTGATATGTAATTCTTCTACCAGCGTAGATAAATTCAATGAAGGTGAGGCATTCAACAACTTCCTTTCTAAGGACCCCGTTCCATCCGTATTTTGGCTATTAATGAATAATTTGTAATAATTCCTAAATGTTAAAAAAAAATTCAATGCATAACGTCAAATATATATGTATATGCATATGTTGGCTCGATTAGGAATGATATACTTGCAAATGTATATATCATCAAGTGCATATATAATTTATGATTTCCATAATTTAATAAGAACTCTTGTAAGACCGCTTTTTTCTGTCATCACACACTTGATTTCGCATGGGCTACTTTTTTTTATTACACCTCTTTTCATATATACTTGTATGTAAGAATGTAGTGCCAATCTAAATTGAACCAACAACTGAGCAGAAAATTCAGACACAAACTCGGCTTGGCTTGGTTTGGCTTGCTGTGAGCGTGTTAAAAAACTAATAATTGTAATAAAATCGATTTTTACTACGAAAAACATAAAAACATGCAATAAAAGGCGAATAACAACAAAAATTAAAACAAAAAAAACAAAAACAAGAGTAAATAACTAGTTTGACATGAAGTGAAAAGGGCGTGGTAAATGATTTTTATATCAAATCAAATGCCCATTAAAACCAACAATAAAATGTATGATTTGATGACTACAAAATTTTTACAAAAAAAAAACATAAAAAAAAAATATGAAAAATACGCAAAACGCTTGATGGTCGCGCACAAGTGAAACAAAAGACGTACTTAAGTTCTGTAGATACTCGCATGTATGTATGTATGTATGTTTTGTATTTTTGATTTATTGGTCGAGTTGCTGCTTAATGCTGTGGGAATTGCTGACGTATATTATTGTATAAAGTTGCCAGTGATGAAGATTTTAATGAATTTGCTGAAGTAATTAGCGTTTTTTTTCTCAAATTCAACTGCGATTAAAAAATAAATAAATAAAAACAAATTTTTAAATACTAAAGTGCATTTGAAAGCATACTTTTATTCCTTACATATTGTACATAAGTTTATTTTCTTGACTTTTTCTGCGCCATTTCTCTTTCTTTATTGATACCTGTTTTCCAAGACTCTCAATGCAAAATACAGTTTAAAAATAAATTTTGCCTATTTTTTACATTTCTGCATATAAAAGGTGATACAAGTAGAGGTACATGCTTCAATAACCTTTTTTTTCGACAGATCACGCGTGAGTCGTGTCAAGTATTCTTTAACATTTCATTATGGAAACACACGCCTGAACAACATTTACAAATCATTCAATTTTATTACGAAAATTCACGTTCTGTAAAGAATGTGTTTTGCGCACTTCGCTCAACTTATGGTCAACATAATCGGTCTACTGAGCGTACTATTTGCAACACCATCACCCATCTTGAGGCCCAGCATTCATTATTGGATAATATTCTGCCGAAAAGACTACGTTCAGTACGCAGTGTAGAAAATTTAACGGCCGTAGCTGAGAGTGTACACGAAGACTGTGGAGAGACGATTCGGCGCCGTACGCAACAACTCGGACTGACGTATGGAGTTTGGGTAAGAACTGAAGCCGCTCGTTCTCGACCGACGTTTTCGAGCCAAATTCTGGCTCAATGGGTATGAACAACAAACAAAATTGCCGCATTTGGGACGAAGAGCAACCTGAAGAGATTCAAGAGCTGCCTTTTCATCCAGAAAAAATAACGGTTTGGTGTGGTTTGTGGGTTGGTGGAATCATCGGTGCATATTTCTTCAAAAAATTATGTCGGTGAGAGCGTAACCGTCAATGGCGACCGTTATCGAGCCATGATAACCTACCATTTGATGCCTGAAATTGAAATTCGTAGTCACCGCGACATTTGGTTTCAGCAAGACGGCTCCACTTCCCACACATCGCATAAATCAATGGATTTATTGAGAGAACACTTCGGAGAGCAGAAAATTTTACGTTTTGGGCCGGTCGATTGACCACCAAGATCGTGTGATATCACACCATTAGACTTTTTCCTGTTGGGATATGTAAGGTCTAAAGTCTATGCGGACAATCCCGCTTCTATACAAGCAAGCAAGCCTTGGAGAAAAACATCACGCGTGTCATTCGCCAGTTACCAATCGAAATGCTCGAACGTGTCATCGAAAATTGGACTCAACCGATGGACCATCTGAGACATAGCTGCGGCCAACATTTGAAAGAGAAAATCTTCAAAGTATAAATGCCAAAAATGTTCTTTCGAATGATAATAAACATTCCCCATTAAATTTGATATTTTGTGTTTTTTCTTTAAAAAATTGGGGAAGCGCGAAATGGATCAACCTTTACAAGAGTTGTTAAAAGTATGTATGTATAAAAAAAATTAATTTTGAATTAGTACCAAGGCTGACGACTGCACCACCAAATGGGAAACCCGTTTTAAATAATTTTAAATGTTTGCTGCCTTTCATGTTAACTTTTTTATATGGAACATATTTTAAAAATACTTGTTTAGGATTTTCGTCAAATTGAGCCAATCACATAATCACATATAGATATAATATGCACAGCAAAATAAATAAATGAATAATAAACACGCAAGGCACACAGTATGTATATGAAGACAGATGAGTAACAATTGGATCTAATCACTTTATCAAGTCCTTAGTACACATGTACTGAGTTACGAATTGAATTCTATTTTTTGCATTTTTCAACACAGCCTATTGAGAAATAATTGGCTGGTGAATTGATTATTTTCTTCTTTTTTCCACACCCACCCTAGTTGCAAAAGAACACCTAAACTTGTATGAATTGTTCCTTATTTTGTCTTTTATTTAAAAATTTCTTACAATTTTCTTGCGGAATGTCTTCAATTGAACAGTAACTAAAATATTACAGACAAACATATTTAATTGAACAGTTATTTAATTGAACAACTAATGCTCAATCAGACTCCACAAGCTCCACAAACATGTCCCGCTGTGCTGTGCATTGCATACGTTTCAGAGTCATTTCATTTAACCAACATTAAAATATTTAATTTATTTATCACTTATCTATACAATTTAAGTGCAATTCTCAAAAGTGTTGTTGTCAAAGCAGCTACGACCACTCTACATTACATGAATTATTTCATTCCATACATACGAGTATATATATCGCCATAATTTGCATGCAAAATAATTTCGAGTTAAGAGCAAAATAAATGATTTGTCGATCGATTGAACCGTCAGCGTCGTGCGTTTCACCAAATGGTACTCAAAGCAAACAGAGAAACACACACACAAAGCCGTAAATGTGACATATACGGACATTTGATTTCATTATGCAATTCATCACGCAGTACACGTAAAAGCTCATTTATATTTATACAATATTTGATTAGATAATTTGCTATTTTAATTCATTTAATTTAATTAGTTATTTTATTTTATGAATTTCTTTTATTTTTTTATTTTTGTTTTTATTTGTTTTTCTTTCATTTTATTTTATTTTTTTATATAATTTTATTATATTTTTTATTTTTATTTATTTAATTTTATTTTGTTTTATTATATTTAATTTAATTTTATTTTTAATTTTATTTTTTATCTTTATCTATATTTTATTTTATTCAATCATTTCATTTTATTTAATTTTTTTTATTTTTATTTTATTTCTCATTTCATTTTATTTTTCATGTATTTTTTGTTTTTGATTTTCTTATTTGATTTTTTTATTTCATTTTTTTTGTTTTTTTTCATTTCATTTTTTCATATCATTTATTTAAATTTTTCTCGTTTCTTTGATTTTTTTATTTTTTTTATTTCATTTTTTAATTTTATTTTATTTAATTTTTTATTTTTTATACTTTTTTTTATTTTTTATTTTGCTTTTCATTTCATTTCATTGTATTTGTTTTTTTGTTTTATTTCATTTTATTTTATTTAATTAAAATTAATTTTATTTTATTATTATTTTTTTAAATTAATTTTATTTTATTTTTTATTTTAGTTCTTTTCTTTTTTATTGTTTTATTTTATTTTGTTTTATTTAATTTTTTTTCATTTTTTTTGTATTTTTAGTTTTTTTTTTCATTTCATTTAATTTTATTTTATTTTGTATTATTATAATTTAATATTATTTTTTTTTAATTATTTCATTTAATTAGCAGAATTAATAATTAATTTCATTTTATTTTATTTTATTTTATTTTATTTTATTTTGTTTAATTTTACTTTATATTAAAATTTTTAATTTTACTCATATTTATTTTTTTCACATAAGTTTTTTATTCTTAGTTTTTATTTTTTTTTCCATTAATTATATTTTTTATATTTTTTTTTTATATTTTATTTTATATCATTTTATTTTATTTAACTTTAATTTATTTTATTTTATTTTATTTTATTTTATTTTATTTTATTTTGCTTTATTAATTTTATTTTATTTTATTAAATTTCATTTTAGGTTATTTAATTTTATTTTAATGAATTTCATTTTGTTTTATTTTTATTTTTTTAAGTTTATTATAATTCATTTTTTTATTTAACATAATTTTATTTTATAAATATTAGTTTATTTTATTTTATTTTATTTTATTTTATTTTATTTTATTTTGCTTTATTAATTTTATTTTTTTTTCATTTTATTTTTTTTATTTTATTTCATTTTACTTTATTTTATTTTATTTTATTTTTATTATTTTCACATAATTTTTTTTTAGGTTTTAATTATTTTTTAATTTCGTTTCATTTTTTATTTTATTTTTTTTTAAATATTTTATTTCATTTAATTTTTTTTTGGTTTTTTTATTATTTTTTTAAGTTTACATTGTTATATTTAATATTATCAAATTTTATTTTACTTTTATTTTATTAAATTTTTATTTTTTTCACTTAATTTTTATTATTATTAATTTTTTTTATTTTTTATTTTTTTATATCATTTTTTTCATTTTGATTTATTTTTTTTCATATTTGTATTTTGGCATTTTTTTAAATTTTTTTATATTGTTTTATTTTATTGTAATTTGTTTTATTTTTTTGTTATTTTTATTACTTTCACATAATTTTTTTTAATTTTTTTTTCATTTCCTTTAATTTTTTTATTTTGTTTTTGTATTTTTTTTATTTTTTTTGAATTTCATTTTATTTTATATTATTTTATTTTAATTATCCGAATTTTATTTTATTTTTAATTTTTTTCACCTAATTTTTTTTTATTTTTAGTTTTATTTCCTTTTATTTTATTTTTTTATTTTTTTTATTTTTTTTTTCATTTTGATATATTTTATTTGATTTAATTTGATTTTTTATTTTATGTTGTTTTATTTTGTTTTAATTTTATTTTTATTATATTTTAATTTATTTAATTTTTATTTGTATTTAATTTTATGTTATTTTATTTTATTTTATTCCAATTTAGAATATTTTATTTGTATTTTCTTATTTTTTATTTGGTTTTTTTCAATTTTTTAAATTCATTTTATTTTATATTATTTAATTTAATTTTCATTCCATTTTATTTTTATTTAATTTTTTTATTTAATTTTATTTAATAATGTTTATTTAAATTTTTATTTTTATTTATTTAAAATTTTGTTTTATTTTTTGTGAGCAAAATTTTCGAGCGTTAAAACACCCACACAATTTGTTACTTTATCGCGCTGCTCAGTGAATTTATTATTTTTATTGTTATTATTATTATTATTATTATTATTATTACTGTTTCCATGCTCATTTGCTTGTCGGCGCAAACAAGTCTGTCGCTCGCTGATGCTCACTTAAACTTATGATATGAGGACCGGCAGTGCGACATCTCAGACATTCATCTCAGGCGGAAATTAAGTAATGAATTAACATTTAATGTCCAACAATTTGTTTGTAAGCGTTTGAGTACAAGCAATTTGTAAAATAAATGAATGAATGAAAGAATAAACGAAAGAATATGTATGAATGAATGTGAACTTGTAGTTTGTATGGGAGGAGCGTAGCAAAACGGCTGCACCGGATGCATTTTTAGTGTCTCAACTGTGAGTATATATACTTATATATGTAAGTATGTATGTGTTATGTATATGGTGGCTAGTACGATGCTGTCCGGAAATAACTGTAACGTTTAATTTGAGAAACACTTAACTTTGCTTGTCACTTTAATAAAATTATTTGAAAAATATATACTTAAATAATAACATCAGAAACTAAGAGTGAGAGTGTTTCAGTCAGGCGAATTTCAGTCTATTTCAAATTGGAGTTAAAATCACCAGCGAGGTTTAGACACGCAAACCTTCATTGTCTCAGGACTGATGCCGGAATGAAAATTCAGAGCGCATTTTTATTTTGGTTTACTCAACGTTGAGATGAAATCTCAGAGAACTACTTGACTCCTTCACAGAAAGTTGCCTTGAATAAGCCTAATGAAGTTTGAGGTTATGTTTATAAGATATCTGTATGGAAGTACTCCAAAAAAAGTACACACACACAAGCACATATGTACTTTCTTTAAAACGGAATTGTGAGCAACACCTTAAGTCGGGGCTTTGTTGTCATTTGATTCGACTAAAACAATCGAGTATTAGCTCAAACGCCACCCTCCTCCGTCCAGCACCTGCCAAGTGCCTTCTTAGCAGCTGCAAGTTATGCATTGTTTATTTGTATAAATCACTGGAAAGCTTTTCAAAGGGCAAACATTACCTACGAACACACACACGATTTTCACGCTTACAAAGGTCGATGACAAAAGGGGCCTGGCCTGGCCCGTGCGCCATTGACACTTAACTGCAAGCGTCAGCAGCACGACGAATTTACCGCCTTTTTGGTTGGTGTTTTTAAAGCGCCTAAATTTATACATACATATATGTATGTGTATGTGTGAATGTGCGTTTGTTTATTTTTAGCTACAAAATCACATACATTTTTATGGGGGAAAAAATTGCATCGCGTGGTTGTTGTTATTATTATATTTACATTTCTGACTTTTTTTCGGACATTATACGCAAACGGCTCATGCAACAATAACAAACAAACAAATACGAAATTCACTTTCATTTGAAATAACAGCTAAAAATAAGAGAAATATATAAATACATATGTACATATATTTAAGTATAAATTTACAAAATTTAAGTATAGAATTTATGTCGATTATGTAAGTGACGAAAATGTGTGCGGCGGCCTACGCGACTTTTTTTATTGCTAATTTGTTTTTTTTTTTTTTTTTGTTAAATTTTTTAAGGATAATAATTTTGCATTTCTTTTGATTTTTTACTAACTTTTATTATTATTTTAAATCTTTGGATTTGCAATCAAATAAAGAGATATGTACGTACGTAGCTGCCTAGCTAACTATATTTAAATAATTACAAAAAATAAAAAATTATAATTAGCACAAATCTCACACGAGCGACTGTCTCTCTAATGAAATCTGCTAAAAATATCAAAATCAAAAAAAAAAAAAAGTAAAAAAAAAATTCCAAAATACTTCATGTTGTTGTTCAAAAAACGAGATTATTCTAAAATTTTAGCCAATTGATTTAGATTTGTGGCGTTTTAAGTATGTTTATGGCTACATATGTATATGTTTTTTTTTGTTCTTGCTTTTGTTGTGAACTTGAATTTAATTTAAATGTATTCTTAGTCTGTTTCATCTGCAGTTGTGCAGTTGACCTTGCAATCCTAGAGTTTATTCGCCGCACAACTTGTTAAAAAGTAACGACATTATCTCTTCGCACATTTTTATTTCTTATTTTTTTCAATTCTTTTTATTATTTTATTTTTTTATATTTTTACTTTTAATTGTTTCACTTTTTTTGAGCTGGTCTCTGTGATTAATATGTATTTGTACATATGCGCATGAGCTTGCGAATAGAAATGTTCGGGATTTATTATAGGGGAAAAATTTTAAAAACCCTCCCATATACTCGTACATACATAGATATGTATGTTTACACATATACTATGCACACATATATATTTTTTCCATACATATATATGTATATGTATGCATGCAGAAGGCATAATGCTCCTTGGATTACAGTAAAATGGAATTTAACCTGTTGTTTATTGCTATTTTCTTCCGTTAATTATTTTTATTACAATAAATATGTGATCAAAAATGTTATAACTGGTTAGAATGTGTTGGAACTTACTTCATTTCTTAATATTATTGTCATATTATTTTATGGAAACCCCTTTGAATTGTTTCAAATTTCAGTACTTCGACAAAAAAAAAATAAAGAAAGTTTTCTTCCTACCGAGCTTAGGCCGCGCTTCTTTCATCCCACAGCGGACGTTGTCGTGAACGCTCAAAAGTGCCGGCTGTATTTTGGCATCTATCAAACTTAACTCTTAAACCAAAAATGTTTTGTTTCAGTTAGAAATCAGGCCTCCATGAAAATGGAACGCATTGACTTTGTTGATATCCACAACACAAAATGGTGATTCAAACGTAACCACGTTTCGTGCTTAAGGCTATGCTGCACATAATCGTCCAACTTCTCAAGTAACTGGATCGAGTACAAATATTGTAAGTTCTTTTCATCATCATTGTTTTACACGTTCCACCTCAAATATCGCTGCTTTAAGTGAAAGTGTAGCCGAAGATCCGAATGTATCTATTTTTCGACGTTCTCAAGAACTGGCACATTATGACGTATATTTCACTTGAACTTACCCCCGAGGTATGTTCAAAGGAAAAGGTGAAGGGTTTACTCACTGTTTTCTTTGATCACAATGGTATGGTGGTATATCATGAGTTCCTGCCAAAAGATCATACATTCAATAAGGAATACTACAAGGAAGTTTAGCAAAGTTTGCGTGAAGCAATACGGCTCAAACGATCGGAATTGTGGGAAAACAAATGGTGGATTCTTTGGCATTACGATAATGCACCAGCTCATAAATCATTGTTTATTCGTGATTTTTTTGCCAAAAGCAAAACGGTAATCATGCCTCAACCACCGTATTCACCATATTTGGCTCCCTACGACTTTTTTCCTATTCCTGAATAGACCATATGAAAGGAAATCGTTTTGCCACAATTGATGAGATCAAGTCAGAATCGAAGAAAAAGCTGATGTTCATACCGAAAACAGCATCTCAGAAGTGCTTCGAGGATTAGAAAAAACGTTGGCACAAGTGTATTATATCCGAGGGGGATTACTTTGTAGGGGACAAAATAGATATTGATGAATAAATAAGTACTTTTCAAAAAAAAATTCGTACATCCTCGTACATCCGTAAAAAGTCTAGCTAATACAATAGCTGAAGCCAACTGACCATTCACAATGCCGTAGTTACGTCGATTGGATGCTTGAACCACAAGCAGTGGACCGCGATTTTTACCACAAAATTTTCCTCAGCGACGAGGCACATTTCCAACTCGGTGGATACGTAAATGAGCAAAATTATCGAATTTGGGGCACCGAGAATCCACAAATAATTGAATAGAGGTCATTACATCCGAAAAAAGCTTACTGTCTGGTGCATTCTTTGGTCCGGAGGTGTGATTGGACATTTCTTTTTTTTTTAACAAAAACGGCGAGACTGTCACTGTCAATTCGGAGCGGTGTAGCTGCAATGGAAGAAAACGACTTGGACACTATGTGGTTCCAACAAGATGGTGCTACATGCCACACAACACAAGCGAATATGGATATATTGCAAGAGAAATCGCCTAGCCGATGTCAACTGCCAACCGAGATCGTGTGATTTGACACGCGAAATATGCGAAATACCGTGCTTATGCGGATAAACCTTTAAGTCTTGAGCACTTTAATTTTATGAGATGATTACGAAACTCAGTAATTGCGGCATGATATAGCTTCTATTCGTGCTATCGAAGACAGCTTCAAACCGATGAATGAGTGGTGTATTGATTTTTTCTCCGTAATATTCATGGGTATTTTCTAAGATTGGATGCGATATGAATATCTCGTTAATTGTGGATCTACCAGGGGTGATGGGATACAATACACTAATAAGACTTCCAACGCGATATGGATGACGCTTATTCCATGGTAACAGGCGTATACTCCGAAACCCCGTGTTATATATTCGACCAAACATGAAATTAAAAAAAAAATACCAATTTAAGAAATTTGTTTTTTAAAACTTTAGAGCGGTGCAATGAAACAAATTTAGGATGCGTCGAAGGCCCAGATGAGAACACAATATAACAAAAAACCTTTTTAAATACTGAAAGAAAAGTGCTTCATCAGTCATCAATATTACTATTACTATCATCAAAAATTGATTTAAAACCAACTTGAAATGGACAAAAGGTACTATCGCCATACATTCAAAAGAGGCAAGAATGCATTGCAGCTCAGAATAATGTAATGACTTCCTGAACACCAGTATTACCTTCGCCTTTCCCGGAAATGGTTAATGTGTGTATTGATAATAACCGAACGGGAGACAACAGAAAAGCTCAACATATTGAGTTGCACCATCTACCTGGCCTTGTAACAGTTTAAAGAGAATTAAAGAAAATCCATCTCGCTAGTGCAGGTGCACTAACATGTGTAATCTTTTTGCTGAATCCCAACTAAAACGTTCCGTTTCGAAGAGGAATGATATTGGGTAATAAAGACTGAAATACTTAGGATAACGTAGCAAGAAATAGATCATGAATCAAGCAAAATGCACTACCCACAATCAACGTCCAATATGGAAATTCACCATGTTCATATTGTTTCATTACAAGGGCGCTTTTAATAAAAGAGAATATGAAAAAAAAAATATTAATTAATCAATAAAGTTGAAAAGCAACTCTTGGAAAGTCATAGAACATACTAATAGAACAAGCCAACTTTTATAAACCAAAATCATTTATAGGTAATGATAACAGTAAAATTCAACCCATGAAATATCGCAATAAATAGAAATATTTCCCTAGTCGTACAGCGCGTACAGAAGCATAAGAATTATTTGATAATCTCCACTTCTAAAGCGACGTCTCAAAATCGGAGCCCACAGAAGTCAGTCAATCAACTCATCTCTTTCTGACACATTTCTTCTAAGCAGACACTGAATTATTTTACTCTCTGAATCTCTTTAACGAAAACTAATTTTAATTATTCAATGTTTCAGCATAGATCACTCCATTTTGTAGTCTGCCGATGCGACGGTTTCGCTCTTAAGAATGTGGTTGGCCTGGCTTCTTCATGATTCATGGGACTTGTACGCAGCCACCAGCTTTCGACCTGAACGATCGAGCGACCGAGCGAGTGCAGCACTTACTGCAATTTATATACTCGTATGTACAATCGCCTATACATATGGACAAGTAGATGCAGACGGGCATTTATCTAACTAATTTATAAATGGCACAAAAACAACAGCAAAGACACAAATTATAAATTAATAAGGCATGAAAAGAGCAAAAAAATAAAATTAAATTAATTCACACACATACACACATACACACACATACCTAATCCTCCTGCCAGCCAGCGTGCCAGCCACTCCGCGCGTTCATGCTACTTTGTTAGCAGCCAACAACTCAATTCAGCCGCAAACTGCATTACTATTAATATTGGTAACATTCTTATGTATGTACATATGTGGACTTAATTTCAATTTTATAACACGTTCTCATGGTCAACATGATACTTTTATTATTGACACTTGGCCACCATGTCCCGCTGCCGTTAGCAGCGCCACCACCCCGCAAACGTTACATATTTATCACTTCTGCGTTTATATAATACAAAACAATGGTGGATTTATGTGCAATATATACATACTTATATGTACATATGTATATACATAGAAATACAGGCAGACAGACGGCCGTAGAGCTCTCACAGCTCTCCTCCGCTCCAACTTTTCGTATTCCATTTTTTTTTTCATGTCATATTTTGCATGAAATTATTATGTTTTTCAAATGAGGAGGAAATAATTCGAATGTCAAACATTCGCTCGGTCGGCTGTCGTCGTCGCCATCGCCATAATAATCGCGGTAGTCAGACAGTGCGACAGATGACAGTGCACGCCGCCTTCGTTTGAAGTGTGTGGCTCGGATTTGTTTTAAATTAGAAAATGCTCTAATTTCCAAGCTACCTACTAAGTACGAGTGTGTAAACTATTTATTATGTCTCCACAATTGCATATGTATGTGTGTATGCACCTACATACGAGTATACATATGGCTATGTAAATCTGTGCTCGCATCTGTTTGTATGTAAATCATTTAATCAATATGCTTACCTCTATTTACAGCCACGGATATGGCGATGAGATCATCTCTTCAATTTCCATTTTGCTACATTTGATGACCAGAACCCAGTTTTTATCGGTTTTGTTGTTGCCGCGGCATGCTACTGATTTGATTCCCAGTGAAGTCTTTTGAAGTGGTCCTCACGATTATCGCCAACTACGATACGGCAATAAATTACAATTACACCGTTGAGTTACAGTTGTGGCACAGTTAGACATTGATGGACAGTGGACAGTTAGACATTCAAGTACAGTTAACGGATTTAACATCAATTGTGACCAGACTTTCTCCATTGGATTAAATCTCTTATGAGGTAAGTGTTCTATAGATACCCGTAGATAACGGTAGCAGTTGTGAGGATTTGTTGAAAAGTGGCTTTGATGTATTGTGGCAACTGTGAATGAGAATAGAAAATAAATTTAACGGAATGGTCTTAAAGTAAATTTAAATTAAATTAAAAATTAAAAAATAAAGTTAAAAAAATTAAATTAAATTAAATTAAAAAAAAAACAAAATAAAATTAAAATAACCCCTGTGGTGTTACCAGATCTCGCATTAAACGTGTCTCTAGATGACGCATAACGGAAAGCTCAATAGATAACAGGTCAATTGGAAACTCCCCAGCCTGACACATAGATGACTCTATTAGAATTAAATCCATACGATTTTTCGTTAGCCATAGCCTTCAAATCATTAGTTTGTTAGATCATTAGTTTTTTTAAAAGAGAATATTTACAGTGAAGCAACTTTTGCTTTTGTGAAGAAAAATGGATAAAAAGGAAATTCGCCTGTTGATAAAATATTGCTATTTGAAGGGACAAATTACAGTTGAAGCAAAAACTTGACTTGATGACGTATGACCGTAAATTGAATCTGAATAAAATCGCAAGCACTCTAAAGATATCAACTGAACCTGTATGAGAAAGCTCTGTGTCAAGCAGGTGCCGCGCGAACTCACTTTTGTAATGTTTTGCCCCAAGGGCTGAATCGAAGCGGGATTGTACGCATAGATTTCAGAATTTACATATCCCCACATGAAAAAGGGTAACGGTCTGATATCACACGATTTTGGTGGCCAATCAACTGGCCCAAAACGTGAAATTATTTGCTCAACGCCGTCTTGTTGAAAAACCAAATATCGCGGAGACCCCGAGCTTCAATTTCAGGCATATCACAATAGTCGGTTATCATGGCGCGATGACGGTCGCCATTGACGGTTACGTTCTCACCGTCATCACAAGCATCATTTTTGAAGAAATATGGACCGATTATTTGACCGGTCCACAAACCACACCAAACCGTTGGTTTTTCTGAATGCAATGGCAGCTTCTCTTCAGGTTGCTCTTCGTCCCAAATGCGGCAATTTTGCTTTTTACATACCCATTGAGCCAGAGATAGGACTCATCGCTGAACAAAATTCGGCTCGAAAACTTCGGATCCTCTTGAAACTTTTCAAAAGCCCATAGAGCGAAGCGATGCCCGTTTGGAAATTCGAGCGGCTTCAGTTCTTGCACAAACTGTATTTTGTACGCATTCAATTTAAGATCTCGACGTAAAATGCGCCAAGTCGTTCCATACGTCAGTCCGAGTTGATGCGAACGGCGCCGAATCGACTCTCCACGGTCTTCGTGTACACCCTCAGCTACGGCCGCTATATTATCTTCACTGCGTTCTGGACGTGGTCTATTCGGTCGAATATTATACAATAATGAATGCTGAGTCTCAAGATGGGTGATGGTGTTGCGATAGTAAGCTCAGTAGGCTGATTATATTGAGGATAAGGGGTAGGGTTTTAAAGGCGAGAAAAACGCATATTTTTATCATTTTTTTTCGGCGACATCAATAATATAATTTTATTAAATTTTATTACATATTATTGTACAACTTTTGAAATATGTCACAAAAAATTTTCAAAGAAAAATATTAATAAATAAGCCGGTGACGGTGAATCTCCAGAGGTGCCTTGAAAAAAAGTGGTTTTGCGGTGTACATTATAGCTCGTTACGGGATTATCTGAAACAAAAAAATTTATATGCATTTTAAAGGTGATGTATTTCTCGAGCTAATCAGCAAGAGTTTTTTTTTTCTATTTTTTACAGCACTTCGAAGTGAAAAACGCGATTTTAGCTAGAAAAAAATCGCGGTTAAATTGTTATTAAAAAATAGAAAAAGATGAAAAAAAAGCTCTTGCTGATTACCTGTTGATTTAAGTGAAGAAGTAATGCTCCAATTTTCAAAAGGATCGGTTCAATAGATTTTGAGTTGTGATGTTCACGAACTTCAAAAAAGACGTTTTCGGGAAAATCGATTTAAAGTTTTTCATACGTGAAAATTCGAAATAAATCAGCAATAAAAGAATATTAATTTTTATACTTACATAGAGTCATCAATGCCAGCTCCAGTCTTATGAAAGACACATAGACGGAGAAAGGGAAAGGGATAACAAATGAAATTGCAGCTGCTTTCTAATAGGGGTATCGGGCGGCTACCGGGCAGGTATAGAAATCAGGTAGCACGGCCGGTCGTTTGAAACGCTGTAACTCCGTTAGTTTACTCGGATTGACTTAAAATTTGTACATAATATTCTCGACATATTGTTCATTCAGAAAAAAAATTAAAAAAATTAAAAAAAAATTAATTTAAAACCAACATTCAATTCGAAAAAAAGACAAATAGACCTTTCCAAAAAAGGCTCTGGTTTTTTTTAGATTAAATAAAATGAAGTGAAATAGAGAACTGTGAAAAGGAATTCTGATTCCCGTTCCTCGTTACCTTGTCATTTAATGGGATATAATATCTAACTGCAGTTTAGTACAATCAATTTTGTCTTTCCAAAAGCTCGTGTTCGAAATCCATGCTGTTGCGAGTAATGGAACTTTATTCGCCTCCTATGCAGCTCTAAAGCGTCTGTTTAGTTTAATTTCACAATGTCAACGAGAATTCAAATACTCTGGAAATTCATCCAAACTCCACCCCGCCTTCGCACACCCCTTTGCATACCCCACACAAACCGAAAATCACTACAAAAATATTATTGTATTTACTCGTAAATGAAGAATTAAATTAAAACTGATTGTGAGACGCAATAACAACAATGTAATTGACCTCTTTCAATGCAACAATGCAACAAGAAAAATTAAATGACATTCAACAAAAACGCAAAATATAATAAAAATGGAGAGCAATATAATCAAAATGGATGGATATATGTGTGCGTGTGCGTGTGTGGAAAGATCGCCGACTGGCACTGGCACTGGCACTGACAGTGGAACTGGGCGCTAGGCGCTGGGTGATGAGTGGTGCTGTTTATTGCTTGGTCGCCGGCCTATTAAACAGACGCTGAGACACACAGAAGACGAAACATATGTGTGTGTATGTATGTACATGCAAGTAAGTAAAAAAAAAACATTGCTTGCAACCACTCGAGATAAAGGCAACTTTATTTAATGTAATTTACAGCTGCAAAACAAAAACAAATTCAAGTATAGGAAATGGGCAAGCGGGTGGACTTAGCACAAGGTTTTCAAAGTTTACATTTATCAGTCATACGTGCGGATGTGTGTATAAGTATAACTATGGAAAATAATATTTTATAAAAAATTATTATAAAAAAAAAAATGAAAATAATTAAATTTAAAAAAAAAATCATTAAAATTGCAGTCACAATCGTAATCACGATTTTGCAGTTCGGCGATTTCTCGCTACAACAAAAATGCAAGAATAACAATTAAATACACATACTCGTACATATATAAAATCCGCATTAACGCAGCGATAACGAGTACATTGAACTTCGCGCAGACAAAAGTGCGTAGTTTAACTACTTATGCCAATGTACATATGTACATATGTATGTGTGTACATATGTAAGTTTGTAAATATAATAAATAAATATAAAGCCTGAACTTTCGGTTACTTTCCACATTCAGTTAATGGTGGCTGGAAAGCTTTAAATCACGCGTCCTACTGAACTTTTTACTGTACTGATACATCGATACATATTTATAGAGGGCATTTCCGTGCTTTGTAGTTTTCCAATATTGTTTACACTTTTCTTTAATGTAATTTCAACACTCTCGCCAGACACATTTTTTTTTTAGGTTGAAACTTACATAATAGGTTAATTGAAAAGTCCCCGGCCTACCAAATTAAAACAATTTTTTTGGAAAAATTAATTTTCTTATTGAACATAGCTCCTTTTAAGGGTGATATTCTGATTATAGTGACCCTCCAACTTTTCGATACCATTTTGTTAGTACTATTTGTCCTTTGCTTCAAAAATAGATCCCAGTTTCGGCGATCACATCTTCATTGAACGAAAATTTCTTCCCAGCGAGCATTCTTTTGAGAACTGAGAACAGGCCAGATCTGGATGCGAATACAGTAGACGCGGAAGCGTTTTGAAGCCCAATTTATGGATTTTTTCCATCGATTTCACTGACTTGTGGCACGGTGCCTTGTGTTGGTGAAACACTACTTTCTTTTTCTTCAAATGCGGCCGTTTTTCCACGCTTTTGAGTGGGTTCATCGTATGCAGTTCACTCAGATCAGTGTCAATTGGATTTCATGTTTCATCCGTTGTCACATATCGAAACTCGGGTTTATTACGCTTGAATATATTCAGGCACTGCTCTTTTAGGCGTCCACTGCGTTCACCGTCTTAGATGGTTGCTTTTCTTGAGGAAGTACCGGGAAACTCGTCATCAAGCTAAGTTTTTTTGCTTCAACTGAATTTATTCCCTTCAAAAGGCAATATTTTATCAACAGGCGAAATTCCTTTATCCATTTTTTTCACAATAACAAAAGTTGCTCCGACATCTGTGGATTAAATTTTTTTAAATTCCATCTATGTGCTAGGCCAGGGACTTTCCAATTGACCTGTTATGTATCTACAGAGTTAATTTAAATTCCTTTTTTATTATAAAGTTTAAAACTTGGCATTATATGTGAAACACCACATCGTGAATTCTTGCAAACTTCGATACGTTTATTTTTAACCACTTTTTGGCACATACTGGAGAGTATCTCGACTTTAACTAAACTTCTTGGTTTTCAAGTGCTCAAGAGTTAAAGGTTTAACCACACACTATAAACACAGTCTTTCGCGTACCATATCCGCTCGTTTGCTCGTGTTGTGTGGCATGTGGCATCATCTTTTCGGAACCACATATTGTCCAAGTTATGTTATTCAATTGCAGACCAAAAAACTCGGTTTTCACATGGCCATAAAGCTGCGACAGCTCCGAGTTGACAGTAAGAGTCTCGTCGTTATCGTTTTCAAAGGAGTAAGCTCCAATCATATCTCCGGACCAAAGATAGCACCATGCAGTAATAGTTTTTGAGTGTAAAGAGAGGCCTCTTCAATTATTTGACGATGCACTGAGCTCCAAATTCGACAATTTTGCGTATTTACGTATGAAAAATAAGCCTCGTCACTGAAGAAAATTTTTATGGAAAAATCGCAGGTTAAAGCACCCAATTGACGTAACTACTGCGTTGTGAAGCTGGCTTCATTAAGTTCAAGTGCAAAATACGTCATAATGTGCTGTCAAAAAGTTCCATCTCTTGCGGACGAAGAGCAATAGACACATTCGAGTCTTTGACTCCACTTTCACTGACTTTTAGTTAAAACAAAACATTTTTGGTTTGACAGTTAAGTTTGACAGATGTCGAAATACAGCCCTGTGCTTTCGAAAGCACTACATGGAAATTCCTTTACATAGATTCCAAGCGACCCGCACATTTACCTTATTGATACCTTCAAAGCCACTTTATATACAACCCCACATACTCTGTCTAACAGCCTAGGATTTTCCGGTCGACCGTGAGTTTGGCCTAGATTTTAACAATAACAAGCACAATGCCTTAACGCCGCATCTCCCACACATGCATACATAACATATGTATGTATATGGATGTAAGTATGCATATACAAATGTCTTTCCACCTAATCAGCTGTTGTGTATAGAAAATCAGCGCTGATCATGAAATCGCAAACGACCGCACACGGCATACGCAAAGGTCATATTCATAAACCGCAAAACGGATAAACTAGACCCAATTTACCCGAAGCACAGCCAAATGAAGGGAGGCAATCGTGTCAAATTTGCGAGCAGCAGCGATACAAATTATTCCATTTAAGTAAAATTGTATTAAATTAGTTTTGCGAAAATGTTGCTCATTTCTGATTTTGGTGACGACAGAAAGTACACTCAAGAATCAGCATTATTGGGGGTGGCTTAAGGTAAACGCTAATGCTGATGATGCTGGCGCTCCGTTTGGTATACAAGGTTAGATGTAACGAGGCGGCCCACGGACATGCAGTACAACAAAACCGAAGCTATCCCTGTGCAGTGGCTCAAATGTTGAGAAAATGCTATTTCCAAGCGCATTCGGCGAGGTACGAGTACACGTACGCACAAATGAGTACTTACATATGTAGATACAAATATTTATGAAAAATATTACGCCTAAATAAAAAAATAGTGCAATTGCACAGGTACAGGGTGATACAAACGCAAAATTATATAGAAATAATCAAAAGGGAGACTACCTTAGGACTGTTAGAGAGTCAGTTTAGGAAACTTACATATGTCCACACTGACATCTAATTGGCTATTAGAGCAGTTGGTACATCATTAACTTATTAACTTGCAATGCACTGCAATTTACCACATAAATAATAAGTAATGTTTAGGTTAGGTCGAAGTAATTATCAGCCAAGTCGATTATTACACCGACAAACATATAACAAAGTACGAATAGACTCATTGTTAAGCCCCGAATACTTTTGTTTTCTTATTTTTGACCCTTTTTCCAACTATTTGGACTCTCTTAAGAAAATAAGTCACTTAGTTTAGCTTCTGCAAGACGCAAAGGCCGAGTCCTCCCCTTAATTCTAAATATTTTTCGAACAAATGAAGCGACATCCAGTTTTTTCCAAGCCACCTCCGAACACCTGACGGATTTCTATGATGAAATATAATCCACGCGGCGACCACACCTAGAAAAAGTTTAATTATTTTGTTTTAGACTTCTGCTTAGAGCGGTACAACCACGTTACAGACCAAATATCGCTCCCTTCACTTCATCATTTCTCCTTCAATGCAATTTCTCTTAAGGATGCCTACTTTTTAATGTTTTACTTCTCTCATTTCGCATCTCGACTTGCCACAGAATGAGTTTAGTTCGCACACTGAACCATCCTATATGTAAGTGAATTCCATGCATGTGAATATGGTGGCAGGCATACCACTGTGTTCTTTCCACGAAAGAGTCTTCTTAGCTTTTACCTTGTTTAGCAAATTCGCCTGCCCAGCAATTCTCACCTATGTCTCCGGGACCAGGGACCCAAGCGAGCGATAGTCCAATCCGTTCAGCCAACTCTTGAATAGATCCACGAGTCCAATTTTAAAGTTTTTCGTGATTGAGTGCAGAAACTATCACTGAAGACCTAGGTATTCGGTACCGGCTCCGCTCTATCTGTTCTTTCTGATATGCGTGCCGTGTGGAGTATTTTCAAAATTTATTTAGAGACTCCTTTGGAGTGCTTATAAGCGCCCCACTAATACTTATCTGATCAGATATCAGATTTCGGTTCTTAAGTACAACTTTTTTCCAAAAGCTATATTACATGCATAGCGAGCGATCGAGCTCATGAGCTACTATGTTCCTATAATCTTTCCAGTTTAGTTTCTTGTCCGGAATGACGCCTAAAAACTTTGCTTTGGCTTCCAAACTTGGCTTATGTACATTTCGTTGAACTAATTCCCGGAATTTTACATTATCCTTTAAGGGAAACAAGAAATTTTAATTACTAGCGGTTTGTCACTTGTTAATTGCGACTAAATGAAAAAAAAATATTTTTTTTTAAATAGTTTGAATAATCACAGCAAAAATCTATGCAGACAGCTGTCAAATCCGAATTGTTTGCGCTAAATTGCCTGAGTATGAACACCACCAAATTCCATTACGCAATTAAGCCTTTTTAACTGAGCAAACTCATTTTCCCTCAAATTTATTATTGTTATCAGAGATATATTGTTCCTTGCTTCTGCTCCACCCATTATATTGTATAGAAGTGCGGGTATTTGTCAAGTGCACCCTCAGCTTCAGCCTCATCGCACATATCGTATGAGGCAACATTGAACTTGATCGTTCAAAAGGTGTTGTGCGTTTCTATATATATTTTATTTTTTTCATATGCTCAATTTACTACAACGCTTGCCTATTGTTATTATTATTATTATTTACTATTGTTATTGTTGTTGTTGCTATTATTTGTCTATTAATTTGCTGTGTTCATGGCGGCGGCATTTAGACAACACACAAATGACTTTGAGCTCGTCGTCGCGTTCTCGCGTTCTCGCATTCTCGTCTCGCGTTCACCTAGACAATGTCGTTGCTGCAGCGGACGGACGTCAAATGATCGTATCGCGTCAATTGATTACTCGTTTGTCAACATCACAAACACATACACACACACACACATGCGTAAAGGCACAGCGCACTAGAACTTTGTAAATTTTGTTTATTTTTCCTCATCGACCACTGCCGCCGATAAATCTATTCCTTTTATTTATTTCTATTTCTTTAATTAAGTCAAATGATAATTAGGGGCACAGAACAGGTCGGGAAGTATTTAAGTTTTAATTTATTCCTTGATTTTGAGTGCATTTTTTTCTTTAATTACAGTGTTTGTTTGCAAAAAGTTTTTGGGCTGAAAACACAAATAAGAAGACAATTTTCATCTTTTTTTTTGGAGTATATATAAAGGGTGATCGAAGTAGAGGTACTTTTTTCAATAGCCTTTTTTTGACAGATCACGCAAGAGTCGTGTTTTTGTTTGACATATTATTATGGAAAGACTTACGCCTAAACAACGTTTATAAATCATTCAACTTCATTACGAAATCACGTTCTGTAAAGAGTGTGTTTCGCGCGCTTCGCTCAACTTATAGTCAACATAATTGGTCTACTGAGCGTACTATTCGCAACACTATCACCCATTTCGAGGCCCAGCATTCATTATTGGATAATATTCAACCGAATAAACCACGTCCTGCACGCAGTTAAGAAAATATAGTGGCCGTAGCTGAGAGTGTACACGAAGATCGTGGAGAGTCGATTCGGCGCCGTTCGCATCAACTCGGACTGACGTATGACTTGGCACATTTACCTCGAGATCTTAAATTGAAAGCGCACAAAATACAACTTGTGCCAGAACTGAAACCGCTCGACCTTCCCAAGCGACATCACTTCGCTCTATGGGCTCTTGAATAGTTCCAGGATGATCCGACGTTTTCGAGCCAAGTTTTGTTCAACCATAAGGCCCATTTCTGGCTCAATGGGTATATAAACAAGCAAAATTGTCGCATTTGGGACGAAGAGCAACCTGAAAAGATTCAAGAGTTGCCATTTCATCTAGAAAAAAACAATGGTTTGGTGTGGTTTGTGAGCCGGTGCAATCATCGGTCCATATTTTCAAAAATGATGCCGGTGAGAACGTAACCGTCAATGGCGGCCGTTATCGCGCCATGGTAACCGACTTTTTGATGCTGAAATGCAAGCTCGTGATATCCGCGACATTTGGTTTTAACAAGACGGCGCCACTTTCCGCACGTCGCATCAATCAATGGATTTATCGAGAGAACATTTCGGTGGGCAAAAATTTTCACGTTTTGGGCCGGTCGATTGGCCACCAAGATCGTGTAATATCACACCGTTACACTTTTTCCTGCTGGGATGTGTAAAGTGTAAAGTCTATGCGGACAATCTCGCTTCGATTCAGGCGTTGGAGCAAAACATCACGCGTGTCATTCGCCAGTTAACAGTCGAAATCGATTGACTTTCGACGCCAAAATTTTGAACTCCATAAAATTAAACAAAGAAATATATTTTCGCAACTTGTGCGGAGTTTATATAAGTTGGAATGGTTCATTCTCTCGCCATTTCGTTCACTTGGCAGTTGACCAAAATATCTCCAATTCTTAGTACCAAGATCACGGTGACGTTGCAAATGTGTCTTGAGCTTTGACGATGTAAGGTTGCATTGAGGAGATCTGATGACATGGTTGGTGATCACATATTTAATCAGCCATTCGGCGGCTTCCCTGATTGCAGTAGGGTCTGCTCAGAAGGAGCTGCAGGAATCCGGTAGTCCCATGTTCAACTTCAGTGAGAATGATGGAAAGTAGATCTCGCATTCTATTCTGTCATTGAGTCTTGATCTGGGACAGTTAAATTTTTCCATTCGTTCTTCTCAAAAATGCGTTTGGAAAGCGATTACCAAAACTGAATGAAAACTGAAGCATGCCTTTTCTCTTGGTTCCTCTAAGGCAATGGGAGAATATTCGGAAATATTTTTGCTCAATGCCCCTTTTATTAGGGGAAGTTTAAACTAAAGTGGAGAGTACCATTTTAGTCAAGCAATAGGCGCATCTCAAATGGGAACGCACATTGTTTTTACGAACTGAAAGGGATATGCCATGGGATCCCACAATGGGAATATTAATGAGTAAACCTTCCGTTTTACGCTCATCTCCTATTATGGAAAGCATGAGGATACCTACACTACTACCACCCTAAACCAAGGTGTCGAGGTGCCCGTGCTGATCGCGAACGATTACCTACGAGACGAGGTCGAAGATTTGAAATTCCTTCTCTACGCATACCGGCTGTGCGAACGAGTTAATAACCATTCTCATTCGTGGGACCAAAACATGAACCAAAGCAACAATAACAACCACTTTGACGGCTAGCACAACAGTAACAGAGACGAAGGCATGGACACGACTTTTCGGATTCTAGAACCCTTTGCGGAGTGGTGACAGGCTATACTCTAAGAATCTTGGAATTTCTCTCTATCCGTCTACCAAACTCTGTTAGCATCTCCCAAGCGGAAGTACTACGCATAGAGAAGGTCTGTGAAGCTCTACTGGATAATAGCGGGTGGATACCGAAAGCAACCGTATACACAGCAGCCAAGCGGTATTGCTGTACTTGCCGTTGCCAAAGTTTATTTCCAGTGTAGTCAAATATTGCAGGAAGACGTTGAGCCCACTGACAGGTCAGCTCTACTTATCCATAATTTTCGTCAACGAAAAAGCAGACGAGTCGGCGAAATCAGCAGCATCTCTAGAGAAATCCGAGGAATAGCTCAGAACGGATAAAATTTTATAACAAAATGCAAGATAACGAAGCAGAAATAGCCGAATTATGATAAGACAAGAACTAAAGACTTATTAAATAGGGCCAGGTGAAGTATATGCAGACAATAACAGGGCATTGTCCCTGCGAAGAGCATGCAGCAAAAATGCGTCGGTCATATTACAATATTTGTTGCAGCTGCAAACTGTAACGGCATAAGGAATGCCCAACTGGGAATGCCCGGCTCTATCACAAACCCGACATAGAACATTTGGAATCCATCGGTTATCAAACCTTGAATGGCTGCATACAAAAGCATAGCCGATATGAGTAGTTTCAATGAGAGCAACAAATGGTTTAAACGCAACGATGAAACGAGATAAAAAGAATTTAAGGGTCTAGCGATTGTGCGTCAAAATTAGGCATTTAGCTCTAATGAAGCTCGGCGAAGCGGTGCCCCTACCTACCTATTTAGTATTTCGGTTCCGCTATCAATTCACCATTTTTCTGTAATTGGTAGTGTAGATCACTTAGAGCCTCGGGATGTTTCCCCAATGCTGTGATGGCGATGTCGTCAGCAATTGCTTCTCAGTTTTTAGAGTAGTGTTTTTACGGTGAGACACCACCGCTGGGAGGAGAGTAGATGTGTGGTTTCACGAATACAGTTGCAGTGTCCTAGGCTCGAGTGCACCAATTGGTTGTTTGCTGACAGAAGAGATTTCCTCTAGACCCAGTTGCTTTGCAACTTTTTCCAGTCTAGAGAAATGAACTTATGGCGAAATTTAGGAGGAAAGTTAAGTCAATATTATAGGTGTACAGCAACAAATGTATCCTCTTACTCCAGCGGTTTAGTTTTACGTCTCGCATTATTTTATTTAGTATCAGTCTAAAGAAAAGAGTCCCTAACTCCAAACCTTGTTTTGGTAATTTATTAATTTTTATATGACAATACATATGGATTTTATTTGCTACATACATACATACACTGAAACCACTTTCACCTTTTAATTTTCAAATTTGATCAATACGTTCGCCCGACAAATAGGCGATGGGTTACGAAATCTTACACTGTACATAGTCACACGGGACCATGTGGTAAAATATATCGAATTACAATTGTTTCTCAACGAAATATTTCTCGGTCAAAACAACCCTTTTCACACACAATGCAGCCCTTGCCATTGCTAGTGACGTCCTGTTTACAAACGCACCTTACGACACGCCCATACAAGTGTCACAGCGGCTGCATTGATTTCCGATTGACATCTGCCTGCCTCGGCGCACGACATACCAAAACATTTTCGCGCAATTTTCAAAAGTAAAAGTGTGAGTTAAAGAGTTGAATATTAAATATCGGCAGATCGATCGAAGGTAGAGATCAATGGAAATCAATGGAAATCAATGGATTAAGATGTCAATATAGCAAACGGGAAGTTCCACAACATGACATACGCGTAGTGAATTACACAAAGCAAAACGATGGCAGCTGAAACATTTGGCACACGCCAAGGACATCAAAAAAAGTAGAAGAATAAAAAATTATGTAAAAAAAATAGAAGTAGTAAGAAGTGAGTGGCACTCGGAGAGTTTGAAAAGAAGAAGAGACTATTAATGCTATTTTTTTTTTAATTTTTTTTTTTTTTAATAAATAATTCTCAAATTAATTCTATGGTATTCGATTTTTAATAAATATATATTTCCGGCAATTTGCCACACCACCAATGGGGTCACTAAACCACTATCGTCGGCTTTGCGCTATTCACTGTGAGTCGACGTAAAAATCCTTGAACTTTTGCGACTGCCAACGATGTCCTGGTGTCTGGTGGTGTGCCGCCGCAGCGCGTTGCAAACGCTGTGCGACTTTGCGACGCCTTTGCCAATGAATGATCTATTCAAAAATACCAATCAAACTTAAATTAATAGGGAGGCAAAAATTAAAATGAAAAAAATTAAATAAAAAATAAATACAAAAAATAAAAAAAATAAAAAAATTGTAAAAAAAGAGACAAAAATGGAATTTCTTACTTTTTGCGTTTGCAACATAGTCAGAGACGTCACTCAGCCGCCACACAAACGCTCACAGTCGGTCAACCGATCGATGCATTGGTCAAATTGCTCAGCCGTCAGCCAGCCAGTCAATTGGTCAGTCATGTGTCCTTTTGCCAAAAATTATATTTAAAAAAAAAATATGCTACACATTTGCAGGCCAGAAAGGCACTTCGTTTGGCGGCACCCTCACAAAATTATGGAGTACAGTAGCAAGCGAAGCAATGCAACTATAGAAGAAATGAACCCAACATTAATTTGTTGGCACATACACACACACACACACACACACACACACACACATACGCACACATGTATGCGCGCACCCACTTAGACGAGTGAAAAAAAAAATGTACTAAATAGAGCAAGAAAGTCAAAGCGTATCCCATATTAGGCACCGTCAGGCACACAAAATGTTTTTCCATCATATGACGTGCGGTCGTCAGGCCATGGCTGGAGCTCAGTTAGAACCTTCATTTCAACATTTACACAGTGTTGTGTGTATGTGTGTGTGTTTTTTTTTTTGCGTTCTTTCAAGCCAGGTTCTTTTGCTAGAATTCTTTGAAGACATTTCTAATCGTCGTTCGATTCGCGTTTTGCTGATTTTTGGCTCAAACAAATAACATATAATTCCAATAAATTCGGACGTTTTGTGTATTTGTGCTTTTATTATTGTTGTTGTTGCTGTTGTTGCTGTTGTTGCTGTTGTTATTATAGAGGTTTTTTCTACCCGAAATTCCAGCAGCGCAAGCTCTCAAGCCCTTCGTTAAATTGCATTTAAATGCAGATTTTTCGCTTTTTATCGAAAAACATATCATTTCACATAGCATACCAATAAATTGTGGGCTGGCAGAATGCAATATTTTTATTTTATTTTTTATTTTATATATATATTTTTTTTCATTGAACTTTTTTCTTATCGTTTTCATACACATAGACATTCAAACGCAGGCGCGCACCTTTTGGGCAGTTTAAATGGAATTAAATGCCTATTACAGAAATTACTGCTCTCTTCATTGTATCATAAATGCAACAACAACAATAATAACAACAACAACATTATAATAATAATAATAATAATATAAAAAACAACACCAACAACAATAGCAACAGCGAGGAGTGCCAAAAACTTAAACGAATAGTTTTGCAAAAATGCTTGTATTTATTCGAAGGCGTTTTTTTTCAAGCCGCGTTACGCTGTTTATCCGTGTGTGTAGCCGTTTTGGTCGAAAATTCTGGCGAATTATTTTACTTTGAATTTTAATGTTTTTTGTTTTTGTTTTCTGCTAGTAATTTGATTGATTGCAAGTTGCATGCGGGAATGCGATTTAGAATCGAATTGTTTTCAAATGCGCGCCAAATTCGATTGATTAAAATGCGTATTGGCTAATTTTGAAATTTTTTCACTTTAAATATTTGAATTCCGCTGGTTTTATGAAAGGATCAACGGTTAATAAGGCTGAATGTTATTGGTATATCAAATGAGTCACAGCCAAAAAAAAAACTCTCACATTTTGTTGTAAGGAGAAGATGCGCTCCTAAAGAATCTAGAAATAAAGGGTGCCCCCTTTCCAAGTTCCCTACTTTTTTAAAGAAAAAAAAATACAGAAAATTCAAATTTAATGGGGAACGTTTATTATCCTACGAAAGAACATTCTTTGGAATTTTTTTTTATCTCTTTGAAATTTTGGTCGCGGCTATGTCTCAGATGGTCCATCCATTGAGTCCAATTTCCGATGACTCGTTTGAGCATTTCGACTGACCGCTATATTTTCATCACTGCGTGCTGGACGTGGTCTATTCGGTCGAATATTAACCAATAATAAATGCTGGATCTCAAAATGGGTGATGGTGTTGCGAATAGTACGCTCAGTAGGCCGGTTGTGTTGACCATAAGTTGAGCGAAGCGCGCGAAACACATTCTTTCGAACGTTAATTTTCGTAATAAAGTTGAATGATTTGTAAACGTTGTTCAGGCGTAAGTCTTTCCATGATGAAATGCCAAACAATGCTGAACAAAAATAACATGACAGCTTGACTTTGACAACTCACGCGAGATCTGTCAAAAAAACCGGTTTATTGAAAAAAGCACCTCTATTTGGATCACCCTTTATATTCAATTCCCTCGATATTTTCTTTGCTTGTGTGAACAGCATAAGTTGACCGAATTTGTTATTTCTGCCAATTTTTTACATCCACATGACTAGAAGAAGAGTTCCTCTCTATGGTTTGACCTCTTCAAGACGAGCTTGATTCATGTCGAGAAAATTCAATTTCATATAAGCCTTTAGAATCACTTTGGCTTTAACAACCTTGCAGTTCTGCTTTCTTTCGACAAAACAACGAAACGCCTCTACTTACACCAGATTATACTGCATCAAGTACTATAAAAGTTAGATCATTTTAATCCAAATGGATCGTAGACGGTACATATGCAGAGGCCCATCGAAATCGCGACATTTTCTTTCCTCATGTCCTTCCTAGTATCGGCTCATTAGTTCACGCTTCTGCATAATAGAGTATCGGATTTGAATGATGACCGACTTGCCCGTTTACGGTGGCATTTTTAATATTTAAGCCAGTGCGTCGGTGGTTCCGGTCAATTTGTTATTCTTCAAACGTGAAATCGCTAATCGAGTTTCGTCATAGTCATAGGCATTGGAATGTCTATGCCATCGTCTTCAGTTGGGAATTCGGGTTCAACATATCCGGGTGTCGTACTTTCACTAGCCTTCAGCAGTTTGGAGACTCTTTAAACTCAGTAATCCCTGCACATCGGTGTCCAGATGAAACCATTTGCTCCTACATGAGTATACTTCGGTTTTGAAACTTGTCAGTTGCATCTTCTTTTCACAGAATTTTCTAGCATTAACCATATCGGCCAACTTCTCAAACTCTACCTACTCACGCATTTCGGTCTCTTTCTTTTTTCGTCTGTAAATTCGTCTCGTTCCTCTCTTCAGCTCTCGGTAACGTGTCGTCTGCTTTCTCTCCACTGCAGTACAGCAATCGTCATCGTACCAGCTATTTCTTTGGCCTCGCCGAAATTAAATTGTTTCTACAGCCATATGTTTACCATATGTAAAAGAATCCTTTCTGGCCACTTCCAGGTGAATGGCAGTCAAAAACTTTCCTCACTAGAGTGAACTTCTACACATAGCTCGTTTAAAACTACGAACGAACTACGAAGTGTTATCATTTAGGGTTTGGACCACTTCTACAGTTGGCTTCCCTTTTATTCTCAAAGCTTCTTGGAGATTTTTACCAGCTTGCTTATTCCGTTGAGGCCGATGGATTTGGTGGACTTCCCCAATAACACCCTGAATCTTTTCTGAGAAATCAGTATAGTGCTGGTGTTTTTCAGTTTGTGCAGGCGGCGGGTCACTTCGCTTCGTTATGTCAACCGAAGGGTGCAGTGTAAAAAGCCAACTAAAATAGCTTGAGCACATTTTCGGTCGCATTTATTTATTAGCCGAATGATTAAAAGTGCGTGATGCGAGCACTAGGGTATTAAGTTCGAATCGATCCTATCGTAGGCGGCTTAAAAACGGAAATCATTTCATTTGTAGAAAATAATACAAAACACGGGGAGCAGCTCGGCGATATAACAGTCAAGCGGGAAAACGAGCTGGAATCCAAACGTGGTGTGTTTCATAGGATTCCAGTATCTATATAATAAGAGCAAGATAAATGGGACCAGAATCGATATTGGAATTCAAAAACCATTTCGGTTTTTTTTTTCGTTTTTTTTTCACCCTGTACGTAAAGGATTCCATTGCTTGAACTTGTGGAAATTTAATTTTTTACTGGGAAGATAACCTCACAAAGCTGACTGTGATTGAGTCTATGCCTTCCTAGGGAGTTTACATAATGTGACAAATGTAAATATGTATGTACATATGTATGGGTGAATGTATGCGGCTATCAGTAGTTTTTTCTATAATTTCGCGGTACCATACATATGCATATACATATATATACTTTATAATATAAAGGGTGATCAAAGCAGAGGCACTTGTTTCAATAGCTTCTTTTTTTGACAGATCACGCGTGTCAAGCTGCCGTGTCATGCTACTTTTGTTCAGTATTGTTTGGCATTTCATCATGGAAAGACTTACGCCTGATTCAACTTTATTACGAAAATTCACGTTCTGGAAAGAATGTGCTTCGCTTAACTTATGGTCAACATAATTGGCCTACTGAGTGTACCATTCGCAACACCATCACCAATCTTGACACCCAGCATTCATTATTGGATAATATTCGACCGAATAGAGCACGTCCAGCACGCAGTGAAGAAATGCGGCTGAGAGTGTACACGACGAAGGCCGTGGAGAGTCGATTCGGCGCCGTTCGCAGCAACTCGGATTGACATATGGAACGACTTGGCGCATTTTACGTCGAGATCTTAAATTGAAAGCGTACAAAATAAAGCTCGTGTAAGAATTGAAGCCGCTCGGCCTTCCCAAGCGACGTTGCCTCGCTCTATGGGCTCCAAGAAGATCCCACGTTTACGAGACAAATTTTGTTCAGCAATGAGGCCCATTTCTTCTGGCTCAATGGGTATGTAAACAAGCAAAATTGCCGCATTTGGGACGAAGATCAACCGGAAGAGATTCAAGAGTTGCCATTTCATCGAGAAAAATTAACGGTTTGATGTGGTTTGTGGGCCGGTGGAATCATCGGTCCATATTTCCATTGAATTTGAATTTTCTGTGTTTTTTTTCTCTAAAAAAGTAGGGAACCTCGAAATGGATCGCCCGTTATAATATAAATATGTACATATGGAAATTCCGACTTCACGTTAAAAAGATAACGGCTTTTATTTTGATTTATGTGTGTGTAAAAATCCGCAAATAAAAAACATATGTACATATGTACGGGTATGTACATTTAAGTAAGTATGTACAAACGTACACACATAAAACACGCTATAAACTTGGATTATATTACAACTTAATTACAGTTAGCTTCGATAGCCAACTAAAATGCAAAATAATAAGACGAAGAAGAAGAAGAAAAGAAGCAGAAAAATACCAAGAAAATACATACAAACATACAAATAATTGAAAATTTACACACAAAGACAAAAATGAACAGAAAAACAAAGAAAACTCCAAGACCCCAAAACCAAAACCGAGGCAGAAGCAGAAGCAGAAACAGAAAATCCAACAAATTATACCACAAATTGTAGTTAATTGAATATTATGCGAGTATCATATGCACACACACATACACACATTCATGCAAACACACATTTTTTGCATATATTACCACTCTACATATAAGTATATACTCGCATATATATATATACGAATGTGTGTATGCACATATGCAACTTTATTATTAGTTAAATGCTTCTGCGATCAAGTCGCGCTTGCGCCTGCCCCGCACTTAGCCGAACCAAAGTAAATAAATAACTACATAATCAAACCATAAAAATCCATTGCTGGAAAATTTTTCACAAAAAAATCTTCCGCGTTTTCACAACGCACTCGAGTTGATTCCGTGTTTTGAAATTTTCGCGCTCAGCAACGTTTTTTTGCAAATGTTATAAGACGAAGAGATCGCACCCAGCAGGAAAAAAGGAGCACAAAAAAGTTGAAGTGAAATCTCCGAAACGAAACAACGAACTGTTTGATCTGCTATAAGTATATACCGTCAAAAGTACTCCGCCGCCACTGGAAGATCTCCATGACTTGAGTTTCTTTTTTTCAAAGACCAACTGAGGAGTGCTTATCAAAGGAGGTACCTACAGTTTTAGGACGCCACCGGGTGGTTGATGGAGGTTTTTATTGCTTTCGGAGGAAAAAAAGTACTTTTTTTTATAAATTTGAATGTTGGTCTGGCCACTCAGCCAATTGTAAAGACTGTATCCCTATAGAGTCGGCTGGTGCTTGTGGACTTCGTATAATGCAGTTTTCAATTCACGTGGGAGAAATGGGTATAGCTCTAGAGACTAGACTTAAATGTCTTTTTCTTTTTTTTTTTTCTTTGTCTCAGACACTGCTTACATGATTTAAGCCGAGTTAAAAGACAGTGTGCATTCGTCTCTTCTCTTAGCCGCTCGGAGCAAATTGAAGAAACTAAGTGAAGCCAGGTTGCACTCCACCTGATCTTTCCAACAGAGTGGAGATCCTTCTCCTGAAAACTCCTAAGATCGGCTCAACGGACTTTGACACCGTCCATGCGTTTACCATAAAACAGGACGGGAATGAAATGTGACAAGTAGAGTTTGGTCTCTGTTCATCGCGACACGAGTGACGTGGGTGCCGAGTTGTGAATGCGATGACTGTTTGCTTAGATAGGTTTTCCATCTTGTACCCGTTCACTACCAGCCCCATTCCTCTCGTTTTCTGGCAAAAGCAGAACTGAAGGCGCGGCATTTGCCAAAGATCGCACGCTTGTTATTGATGTGAGATCCCCTTCTTTTGGATTGGGCAAAGCACACTAAGATTCCATGCTTTCATCCGGCCATATGCTGAACGCAGCTGTTGGCTTGTCAGTTCTTCCGCGCCGTCTTTAAATAAGTCAGCCGGTTAGACTTCAGGCGAGCAATTGCTATTCGTACTACTCCATAGTCGGGCAGTGGAACCTCTTCGGTTCCTACATGAGAATGCTTCGGTCTGAATATCCTCTGTAAGTCACCCCTTTTTTTCATAGAATTTTCGAGGATTACCAGTAACGGTCTGCTATTCAAGATATTCATACTCACTCATCACGGCCTCCCCACTTTTCCTTTCTACAAATGCGTCTTGCTTCCCTCCTGACCTCTTGATTTGAGTCGAAACCGTTTGGTTGTCTATAGTGTTTACAGCTTTTCAACGCCAAACCTTCGTTGTGTTTGTTAACGCGCGTTCTTTGCTGGTACAAGCTAGTGCCCGAGGTGAATCCTCCGTCTATCACAACATGGTTGAGAGTTTTTCGATCCGGAGACAAACAAGTAACGTGATGAATTCTCTTATGCTAGATTCTTGTACTACAATCTTGTACAATCACATTTCAGACCTCAGCGATGTCGATCAGCCTCAACCCTTTTGGGTATGTTTCGTCATGGAGGCTAAGTTTTCTCACTATATCACCGAAGCTATCTTTCCTTTGTGGCGTTGAAATTGTCAGGCACAATTCAGTATGGTAGCGGGGACAGCTTTCATAAGTACGCTTTAGGCCCTCATAAAAGTCGTCATTGGTCACATCGTCCTCTTCTCTTACTTCGAAGCGTGGGTATGTAAGGTTGATGAACTTCGGTATTCAATTAGTTAATTAAATTAGCTTCAGCGTTCAAACCCCTAATTGCGTCAAAATTAGTTTTACAAAAACTCAAAATATTTTCACAAACTCTGAAAAACGGTATTAAGTGACAAACACTCATTGCTATTGATATTGTGTGAATGGCTAGTCCAGTGATGTAATTTAAAGCTTAATTGCCTCAGCTAATTGGACTGTTTGAACAGGTTTTGCTTGCTTTTGATGGAGAAAACTTTCAACTTTAATTTTCATTAAATGCTAATTGCACATTTCAGTTTTTAAAAATTAATTTATTTTTTTAGCATACTCGTCCCTGAATCCTCCTGGTTGCACTCAGTACCTTCGCTAAGTATTTCTCCAACTCCACTATCTGTGTGTATGTATTAAAGGTATGTGTATACATATGTATGTATGCATAAGTATTCGATTTTCAATTCATGCGATAATTCCTTTTTCTCACCAGCAAAAGATGGTGAAAACGAAAACCAGTCAGCAGTCGGAGCAGTTTGTGAGCAATGAAAATTACAGAATCCGCTTAATCGCGACGAGCGAGTGCAATCAAGAAGCGCCAAAGCAAAAACGGTGAACTCCAAAGTAGTTAATCCGTGACAAGGAAACTTTCACTGCCAACTTGTGAGCGCTGCAATAACAGCAATAATAATTGCAATACATCACACATACACACACACACACACATACAGATACATACAGATACATACATTCGAGCAAGCAATAAAAGAAAGAAATTTGTAGCGCTGAAGACAAATTTGGCAATAAAAAGAAAAACATCCTGGAGCGTAGAGAAGTACTGTAAAAGCATCTCCGCCAGCACCTCAAGCACCTTCAAGCACCGCAATCAAGCACAGATGAAAACTGCATTCGCCTGAGAAAGATCCGGAATGAGCCGACGAATGAATTCATTCATGCGCAGATGAAAAGGCAATTTGGCCTAAATGTGAACGGAGCACTTGGTCTTGGCTGGAAGTCGCAATCGCAGCACTCGGTGGCTTATGGGCAGGTGAAGAGAGGTGTAAGCACGTGAATGTGGTTTGTAGTGCGAGGCGTTGGGTGCGAGGCGACGGAGAAATAGCAAGTAAGCAAGCAAGTTCGTCAACGAGTTAGGCAGCGTGCGAAAGTGAAATCGCGTTTAAAAATGGCCCGCCGTGAACATTTGTTTTCATTGAAGACTGAACGGTGCCAGCGCCAGTCGTAGTCGATCGCCCGCCCCTCTCTCACTTAACCAATAAACGGCGCTTGGCTGTTAGTGTATGGGCTTTTCCTAGTGTGACTTTCAACGGTTGCTCGCACTGCCGCAGCGAGTTTGTGGAAAAAACGTGAGTAGACTTGCGAAAGCCCAAATGAAAGTGACACTCAAGCGCGGCCAATGACCTTCCGTTACAGTAAGCCACCGATCACGAGGCAGGAACTGGAACTTTATGAAAGCGCAACGCGCACCACACACATATGCGTACGTGGAGATTGCTACATGTGTGATTGGCGGCGAGTTGGCCGGCTAATAAGCACTTAACACGTGATTACATGCCAAACCGCTTAACGCTGGAGGCAAAGGTGGTAAGCGAGAGCGATTAATTGCGAACCGCCCAACGCATTACTCTCAGGCTGCTGAGCGGCTCGGAAAAAAACAACGCTGCTTCAATTAACCACCTCAACGGCAGACAATTAACATAAAACCACAGCTGTAATGCCCAGACACAGAGTGCTCCAAGTACTGAGTGTCTAGATGTGGCAATTTGTGGGCAGCAATTGGCTGGTGGCGGCGGACGGCGAACGGCGCGCTAGTAAAAAATGGTAATTTATATAAATACAAATTAACTGCATAATTCTAATAGAAAAATAATGGACTAATTAAATGCGACGCGCTGCAGCTATGGCGATCGACTGTTGCCAACGCAAGCTTTTTACATACAAACATGCATACATACATATACATACAGACGGACAAGCAGCGGCGGCTAAATGAAATCGAAAGTGGCATCTAAATTAGTGGTTCACATGGAATGGAATGATCAACTGAGCGATTGAGCGGCTGGTGCGGCCTGGCAAAATGTCTCGTCGGCTCGCAGCCTCCGGTTATGTGTTTGTGTTTGTTTTTATTGCAATATTTACATATGTATTTATAAGGTGGGTAGGGCGCATATCGACGTCATAACAAATGACACTCGACTGGACTCGGCGCAAACGGCGCAAACGGCGTGCTTAATTAGAAACATTCTGTTCAGACTGCGGTGCCGCGGTGTCGCGTGGTTAGCGCAGACAAGAACTGCTATTTATAGAAAAACAACAATAAGAACTCATTCGTGCAATTCCTACTCTAGCGCTCTTTAAATGCTACAATACATGACCTTCCTCATCTATTCATGTTCGAACGCGACAAATTACATTCGGACAGACATTTAGTTGTAACATTTAATTGTAATTTGAGTTGTTGTTACGATCAGTCGACTGAAAGAGTGAGTAGAGAAGCGGTGAACGCTACCCCGTAGGTGAAGAAAAGATACAAATCGGGAAAAGTTAGCCTTGAGGAAATTCTACCTGTATTCCCTTATCAAATCCCCAACCTAGAGAAATAAATGTTATTTTTATTAAAGAAATAAGTAAGATCGAACACAAATTAACGCCAACTTTGCAGGTTAAAGGCTGTACCGATGATGTACACTTATCGAAAATCCTTATTGGGCTCAACTGAGTGGAAATTTAGTGTGACTCTCCAGTATTGGAGAAATGTTAGCTATAATTTTACCAGGTAGCAGGACTATCACATTAGAAAAAGGTCTGGAAACTGTAGCAGGCTTAACTCCTACCTATCCAGACTCCACCCTGACATACCCAACACATGTCCCGCGTGCAACGAATCCCCGCACGACTCTAACCACCTCTTTGCTTGCCCACTTAACCCACTTAACCCAACTCACCTAACACCCCTTTCCCTCTGGTCCGAACCCGTCGAAACAGCACTTTTCCTCGACCTCCTGTTGGATGACCTCGATGACTGACACTAAACTTGCCTGACCCTAGACGGGGCTGGCGTATTGCCGTTACAATAACAACAACAACAACTGTCACATTCGCACCAGAAATATGCCGCCAGATCACGATTTAACTCACTGAAAACCTAAATCTGGAGTATCTAAAGAAATCTTGCTAAAAGCATCCGCTGTGTGGAACTCTCCACTCCACTAGACTTCACTTAGTTGCAATTTATCTAAATGGCAGTATAATTTATGCAAATATTCTCTTTGGCATGCCTGTCGCTCAATGATAACATTTACCGTTAAATGGCGCCGGCGCCAACACTGTCGCCTGTCAACCCACCACCCTTCTTTACTAAACTTGTTGATTAATTAGCTCAATAAATTATTTAAAAAAAAAATGCGCATAATTTGTCATCGATCATTGGCTGGTTGTGTTTCATTAAATGTACCCATAATTAGCTATCATCCAACAGACACCTTTATGATTGAACGATTGTCGGTTCAAATATGAAAAGAATCTTGCCAAACGGACGTTTGCATAGCTGCTGTGCAAAAGAGCACCAACACGTAGTCTAGCTGGCAGCAGCGTGGGCCACAAGCCGGAGCATCGTGGGATCGAGCACAGGCCAAAACTAAGAATGCCGATACCTCAAAGTATATTTCTAACACACATTAAAAGCTTCTTATAAATTGCAGCAGCCATTGAGTGAGATTACAGCCCAAAATTCGTCTATTTCAAAAACCAGACGAGACACTTGGGCCAAAATCGCTCAAGTATCCTTTTATTTTATTTTTATTGAGTATATAGCATGTCATTCAATGTTTGGTACCAAAAATTGAGTTCAAGCAGTGCCATAATTGATGCCCCAGAATTTTCAAATCAAAAAAATCTCAATATGTTTTTTCACATAACCTCATCAATCAAATTTGTGCGAATTAAGAATTAAAAAATTATTATATTTAAAATAAGTTTTGTAATTATTTATTTCTTCCGTAAAATATTCCGGATATGTGCATAATATTTGTTCTACCACTGTAGCTGCTGGCGATTGCCCACAATTTTCTATATAAATTGAAATATTTTTTTTTTATTCAGCTAGTATCTTGAGCGCTTTCCTGCCGCTTCGTTTCGAGCTCTCATCTCTATCGACCGTTTCATTCATGCATATCTATCTGCGTCCACTCATACATTCAATCATTCATCCATTCATTCATTCACTGAACGCTTTAAACAATTGTAGTTTATTATTTTTCCCGTTGTTGTGGGCGTCGTGTCGCGCTCTTTAATGAATCAAAATTAATTGACGAGCGCAAAAAATGTTTGTGAAGGGATTTTTGCAAATTAATTGCAATTGCTTTGCAAATAGCTGACCGCAAGTGAGGGATTTTAAAACGGAAATCCTCATATGATTCGTGCTAATTATGAAAAAAAAATAATAATAAAAGGCGGATGCAAACAAAAATTTTAATAATAACTGCACAAATTGTTTAAAATTAGTTTTTTTGTCATTAACTAATAATTTTCAAATAATTGTGTTTAATATATACATTGTTTGTGTGGATGCAATTTACGAAATTATGTGTGCATAACAGTATACCTGCAGAAATGTTACTTATTCCTCAATGTTGAAAATCCATTGCATACTTTTAGGCATAAATTACATTTAGGCGCTAACAGTATTGCTAAGGTTGAAAATTCTGTAGATATGTTTTAAACAATGTAATTAAAATCCCTAAAAATAAAAATAATTGAAACCACTTAAGGCAATATTTTAGGTTTCACATTGTCCTTTTTCATCTTCAAGCCGTTTCGACGCACTGCTATAAAGAAAATTATGATTAAAAATTATTTAAAATAACCTAATCAATAGGTACTCACCCAATCTTTCTGGCAATTAGACACACATTTTCCAGTGTCACTTCCCTTCCAACATAGTATTTAAGATGCGCCTCAAATCCATGCTCCCTCAAATACGCCAATCGTCCATAGTCAATTATACGTTTGCACATATCACCAATGCGCTCACGCTCAGCCAATGCCAATCGTTGCGTCCGATTAGTATCAATAATTTCTTCAGGCACTTTTTCTTGTTCTTCGAGCGCACGTCTACGTTCTCGACTTATACCAGTACCACATATTGCCCAGCTAGCCATTTTGCTTATCACAGTAAAGTCTCTATTAGACAAACCGTGCGATTGGAAATAGCTTTTGCCAACATAAGCTTGCCAATCACAACGGTGATGACAACATAACGCTATTAGCACGTACTCTGTGCTGGGCGCATTGGCTTTTGAATCTGCATCAGCTGGTTGTGTTATGCAACGTAATGTTAAATCGGTGGCAGCGCCACATAAATGCTTTGACACTGCAACGCAACGCTTTGTGTGCTGTAGCAGTTCCAGACCGCTCATGCGAAAATCACCAATATCCACTCGTATACGTTGTACTAGAGATCGATCTTCAATCTTATTATCTTTTTTATGCCGCAAGGACATACGGTCAATCAGAACCACTTGCGAGTCGGGTATTGTTTCGAGTAATTGTGCGAGATAGTAAGCCAGCTGCCCTTTTCCTGCACCAAATTCTATATAACTGGTGCTTTCTTGTAGTTGGTGGTCGTTGTCAAGTATGCCGAGAAGTGCCGCTGCTTGTAGTAAATGCTTTTTCGCTTCTGGTCCATATGTAGTATTTGCCAATTCAGCGTCCAGTAGTTGGTGCTGCAAATTCAGTGACTCGATGCTGTTTTCTACAAATTGGGTATAAAGCTTTTTAACATGTTCCACTATATTGTAGAATTCTACGTCAGGTAGTTCGTGTATTTTTAATTTGCTATAATCTGATGCTTCGTTTGTTTCTTCGCCCATGTTTATAGCCTTTTCCACATACGCAGGTCTATCGCCTTTCTCACGTGCATTACATATTTTTAGATGCTTTTGTAGTTTTTTCTTAAATACTGTGTGCTTTGGGTCTAACGGGCATGGGATACGAATATTAACATTAGCCGCGGTTTCATCTTTCGTTGGCAACAATTCAGCAGCCGGTTGATGTTCTCCACAATATTTTTGTCCCGACTTTACGGTCATTTTACAAAAACGTTTCTTACGCAACACCCAATGGGCACAATTTGTTGTACTTTCGTCAGCATTTTCACTTATCTTAGGCTTTTTTGCCTTCACTTCGAAACCCATTACTTTATTTACGTTGGTTGATTTGTTTTGGAAAAACGTGTCACAAAACAACTGCTAAATATTTACTACTGCTAGTCGCACTGAACAGCTGTTCCACAGAGAGCTCAAAGTAACAAGGAAACTGATTTGAAGAACATACATAATGCCGATGGCAGACAGGACTTAACTTTACGAAGTGTGACAAATTTACTTTCACGTCTAGGTTGAATACGATGCAACTCCACAAAATTCCGTCATAAGCAAGGCTGGCGGCAGCACAACTACAAAAATTAGTAATATTTCGTCTTGTTGCGTGCGTTGACCTCTATTTTCTATTTATTTGTTTCTATTTATTCGTTTAATTTAATTTAAGACATTCAAAACTGAATAGAAAAATGTTCGTTGTATAATAGTGTTAGTGTTTTTGCTTAATTGCAAAGCTGCAAATGCCACGCAATGCACAAAACTCATTCTGCCATCGACTCAATTGGATCATTGGAATATATAATTTTATTTATAATCAAAGAAGTATTTCAATAAAATGCTGTTACAGAATAAAATGAAAGGAGTATGCATTTGTTAATGCGCAGCAAATTTATGTAAAACTTAAAATTTGACCAAACAATTTTTCTTTAACTGGCAATGCCTATGATCGTCAACCTTTGGACCATCATCTGTTGCCTCAGTGGAAAAAATTTACTATCGGGAGTAATCTTCGCAAGGGTGTTTTTAGGTGTTTTGCAGTAAAATTTCCAAAACAAAAATGTCTCGTGTCCTTGTTGGAGTTAAACGTGTGATCGACTATGCCGTGAAAGTAAGTAAGAGATATGGAAACACTAAGTAAAAGGCTTTTGTTTTCTATCATCCCTTCACCATTAATTTGATGGTCTTTTGCGTAATCAGCAAAGCAATATTTACTCTGTCGTCGTGTTGATCTTCATATAGAATATATAACTAAATGGTCATCTATTTCAGGTGCGAGTTAAGCCCGATAAGACTGGCGTGGTGACCGAGGGTGTAAAACATTCAATGAACCCTTTCGATGAAATTGCTGTCGAAGAGGCTATTAAACTAAAGGAAAAGAAGATCGCCACAGAGGTCATCGCTGTCTCTGTGGGTCCCACACAATCTCAAGAAGTGATACGTACTGCTTTGGCAATGGGCGCCGACCGTGGTGTGCATGTTGAGGTTTCGGGCAAAGATTACGACCTACTACAACCCATCCATGTATCGAAAATTCTAGCTAAATTAGCGCTGGATGAAAAAGCCGACTTGGTCATCTTGGGCAAACAAGCCATCGATGATGATAGCAATCAGACGGCACAGATGACAGCTGCTGTTTTAGATTGGCCTCAGGGCACGTTCTGCAATAAAGTCGAAAAGACTGATGCCGGTTTAACTATAACACGTGAAATCGATGGTGGTCTAGAGGTAATAAAAACTAAGGTACCAGCTGTACTAAGTGCTGATTTGCGTTTGAACACACCACGTTATGCTACTTTGCCAAACATTATGAAGGCAAAGAAGAAACCCTTAAAGAAAGTAACACCAAAGGATTTGGGTGTTGACACTGCACCACGCATTGAAATTGTAGCGGTCGAGGAACCACCTGTGCGCCAAGCAGGTGCTATAGTGCCCGATGTAGATACGCTGGTTGGCAAGTTGAAGGAAGGCGGTCACATCTAAACATGATTGCGCTATGCAGCCAACGTAATAAAAGTGCATTTATATAAACTAATTGATGTTGTAGTTATTTTTATCCCATTAATTAATTTACATTACCCGATTAAAATTTATAGAGAATTTAAAACAAAGTTGTATAACTCGATTATTTTATATGCAATTTTTTATAACAATTGGAGGTAGAGAATAAATTTTCCGTATTTTTATATTCCGAATTGGAGCAGCTAAAAGCGCGTTTTAATTGATCGTGCCATTCGTGATTTTATATTAAGTGAATATTATAGAAATATACATACGCACAAATATACTAGACTGTTTGTACGCTTCATCGTTGCAGCAGCGTTTTGCACAAATTTGGCTCCCGCGATTTCAATGCATCAATGTCATTGTCATCTAATTAGTTGTATTTGAGATGACGGAATGCCGTATCTAGCCCGTAAATGGTCATATCTCGAGGTCAGGGTCATTACATACACATGCATAAGGCTTTTAAGGAATTTAATATATGCGAAAAAAATGTGTTATTTTTATAAAGTATAAACTGTCTTTATTTACTACATTGATTCTAATACACTTGGCAGTGCGTTTCGTAAAAGCAATATCGACATGTATGTATGTATATCTTCATTTGCATTTAGTTATAAATGTATAAAAAGTTTCTACCAACTAAATATAATATTATTATTGCTTAAAAATTAGCTATTTTCGTGAAAATTGTCTCGACTATCTCGGGAGCATAAATATGTTTTCATTACTCCTATAATAGTTGCGAAGAGTCAAGGAATTCCATGCAAATACATAATTTAATTAGAAATTTGATAAAATATATATGTAAATTACTTTGTAGAAACATAATTTTCCAACTTAATATATAAGAAGTAGTGATGCCTAATAATCTATGATGACATATACGAAGTTCAAATAGTGGATAATGGCGTAATTTGTTCACTAACATCGTCTTCCTCATAGAAGACTTACCGCAAAGCCGTCTTTTCACTGAAACGCAAAATTCTCGTCAACATGGTAGTGATGCACGGTATTTGCTTTTGTTGATGCATTTCAGGATTGTCTGGTGTACAAGACTCAAAGTCAACAGCCACACGTTGGCACACGAACGTCAATAGTGTGAGCATATCCAGACGTTTACCATTGGCAGCCAACTCAGCGCAAAGAGATTGCATAAACCACGATCCGCGTGTGGTATTGCGCCATGAATAAAATCCAGGTATGGTTGAGTAAGCAATCAAAAAATCAGCATGCAATGGAATTTTGTAGCTCATTGATGATTCGCCATCGGTCTCTGTGCGTGTATTACGCCTCATCATTACACCTGGATCGAGACGGTCGCCTTGACAAGCTTGTATGAAGAATAATTTCGGTTTGCCCGCTAGGGTTGGGCAGTGTTGTGGCGTGAAGTAAGACCAAATTTGATCCAATTTATACTGCACATCTTTTGCGTATATATAACCAAGTTCACCGTGCGAAAGTACAGCAATCAAAATGCAATCGTTGTCTTTATGATCCTGTTGTGAAGCCCATTCTATATGCTGCTTTAACTTATGAAAACTGCAGTCCTTGAATATTTTCACCTCAAAGTCAAGTTGTTTTAGAACTCGTGCTAAATTCTCACAATCGACATTGGTGCCTGCACGTGACTTTAATGTCGGTACATCGAAATTTTCATGATTGAAAATAAGTGCCAAACCACGATTCTTGTGTCGCATATTGTATTCCGCTGCATGTCGGTCAGCTACCATATTGGCTGTATAACTGTGATAACTGCTACCATAACCATTTGCGAGCTGGCCAATAGCACCTACACCGGTGGCGCCACCACCAGCACCTGAATAATAACCACCACCGCCACCGCCAATGCCACCACCACTTGCATTTCCCGAGGTACCACCGAGCGAGCCGAAAGCGTCCGTCAAATCGTCTTTTATATCAACTTGATCCTCGGATCTACTCATTGTTGTGAAATCTATGAAATACCTGCAGCAATGTGGCCCAAATAGCTTCTTATATTATGTATAAGCACTAATACTTTGTGATGCCCTTAAAATGGATGACTCACTGGATTCTATCGTATCCGAATGCACTTTGTTTAACTAGCAATGGACAATTGTTGTTTTCGCGTCCGATCGCTTAAGTTGCTTGTTGTATTTTGATGCGTTTTGTATGCGCGTTTTTCCTTCAAGCGCTTGCCTTTTGTTTGCAATTTTAATTGAAACGTCAAAACGAATATTGCAGTGTTGCATTTGTGTGCATCGTGCATCGTGTTAGTGTTGTGGTTAAGTCGCGAGATTCGCCGAACTCAAAATAAATTTTTTATATGACGCCGAAACGGAAAACAAAGAACGAATAGGATGCAATTCTTTATAAAATATTTGTGACTTATATGTGGAAGCAATATCGATGTAACTTTCTTCCTTAGCTACTCTAAGCATACTCTCGAAGAAATGCTTCAACACCATAATCTGGGTCCCGGACGCAGCGAAATTCTAGCCAACTTCAGGGCGGAGCATACGAGAGGAGAAATAACTTGAACTATCGGTTCAGCATAGTAACTGTTATATTAATATCACACTGTTGAATGGGGTTCATGGTAAATGAATGAGATGTCACTCTAATGACGACAAAAAATTTCCCAACAGCTATTTCTAAAAATTGCGCGGCGCCATCTCCTTGAAAATAGCTGATTAAAGGACTAACAGTCGCATCAACTCAGCTCAGTAATAAGTCTACTACAATATCCTGACCTTACTCGAGTGTTACTCGAGTCTCTCGCCGTAGCTTTAGCTCTTGTACTGCCATGGGTGGTGCTTGGATTCCGAGAACACCATTCACGAACGGAGTTCACAAAGGTGTTAACGGACTCGCGGTGAATGGTGTTTAAAGCTTATCGGTGTGCCGTCCTATCCAGCGGTTCTGTACGGAGTCACGGTAGTCGCGTACGCCCCTCTTGATGTGGAGTTTCAGCTTCTAATGGGTGTCTGTCGAGGTGATTCCTACGGTAGCATCCCAACAGATATTGTTTACACAGCATAACATAATGTTCCTTAACTTAAGTGGTGCGCCGGCGACATCAGCACGTTTCCTGTCACGTTCCGAAGGGCAGTATTCTGGCATGTTTCAACTGCTTCAACTGCGTCTCGATAGTCTCCGGTGTCCAAATCGGAGCAGTGTAGTTTACGATCGGCCGACCAGTTGCCTTGTATGAGGCCAAAAACTATCTGGTGTTTGCAGTGCAGCCGTGCAGGCTTGAGGCGCAGCCGGGCCTCAGAAGGAGAAGATGGAAGATAGAAGAATGGTGTAGTTGTCTCTGGAGCACACAGAAGAAATAATCCATCGGACCGGGTTTGGTTTTCACACCAGCCCTGATAAGGATTTGAAGCAACCCTGCTGAAGGGTGGTGCTCCAATGATGTACTAATACGAGAAGTACCTGATGACCTAGACGTTACGGGTTACGTCCCGAAAGGGTGACAGCTTTTGACCGGATAAAATCTGGGCCAACTCCGGTACGTACAAGATAGCAGTCGTTATAGTATAAAACCTCTCTCATAATGAGTAGTATTTGATGTCGCTCGCCTTGTTTGACATTCAAGCTATTAAATTTTGGAACTCGCAGTTTTGGTTCCCACATCAATAATGAATGATTTTTTATTATATTATCCAAACTTACTGAATCCCTTACACATAAAAGAACATTGTAACTATTTGTGTAAATGCGTAAAAACTTAGCGAACGTGAATTACTCATACTCGAATACCAGCCCGCTGCCCTTGGAGTTTCGTTCGATCCATTCGTCAAAGCGCTTCGATGATTCCGCTGATAAATAATTTCGCCAGTCGCCAATTTCACCCTTTCGAATGAATTTACTCTCCTCGCCACTATTGTTATTGTCGATGTTGTTGTTCTGTCCGTCTGCGACATTCTTCAGTAAAGGCTCCAAATTTACAGCGGGATTTGCTTGCATTTTATCAAATTTCAAATGTTCGCAAATCCGCGCCAAATCTTCGTCGGTGAGTTGGTAGTCAACATTGAGAAATTTAGCACAGCGACGCACGATTTTCGGCAGATCACGTTTCATATCTTCGTACTTAAGGAAGAGTATGTTCGGCTCATTGCGACGCTGCCAGAAGGGCAAGACATGATTCCAGTATGAGCCCATTGGTGAGCGTTCATCCAGAAAGAGCTCGAGAAAGTCATCGAACGGGCCTTTGAGTCCATGAACCAGTTTACAATAGTAGTAGAAAGAGACGCACAGATCTTTGGGATTACGTGCGGTGTAGATGATCTGAAATGCAAGATTGTTTTTAGAAATTTTCGATAATTGAAATTAATTCTTCATACTTTCGGTTTCACAGTTTCGAAATCGCGCGGCAGCAAATCCCATGTGAGATGTGAACGTCCAAATCGGGGACGTGGCATGTTGCGCACAACATTAACTGTGTTGCCAATAGAGTTTCTGCAAATATCTCAAAGTCAACTACACAAAATCTTCGAGCACAAACTAAACCCGATTCAACTTACGTCACCCACTCGTGATGATCCTCGCTGAAAAGCGCCGAGAGCTCAATCAACGGCGATCGCAACTGTTGCATCTGCTTGGCGCCTTCGAAATCCAGTTTATTTCCTAACAACCAAATCATCTCTTGAGCCCACGTTGAGCCAGTGCGTGGATAGGAAATCATCCATACATCATCTGCGTATATGGGCAAGTCACGTATAGACTCTGCAATGCTCGTATATTTTCTCGGCACCACCACATGACCGGGCAGGACTTCAATAAAGCATTCCTTCTTCGGAAAGAGTGCATCAATGCGCGCAGCAATGTCTTTATCCAGCTCTTTGAATGTTAGCTGCATTTCGTGTGTTTGCAGAATGTATGTATGAATTATCAGGCTGTGGACACTATGTCACATCCGTTTGCGTCGAGGTCTCGCGAAAAACTATTGCAATTGTTGTTTGAAGCGCCACATCAAGGTGGGCGAAATCGTGGCGAATGCTGAACTGCTGCAGTTCATTAGGTGACAGGCGGTTGTGCCACCGAACTTGCACCACATTTAATATGTACGGGTATGCGTATGTGTATGTGTATGAGTTTATCTAATATATATGCTCTGCTCACAGTCTGTGGAAATGGAAATGACAGTGAAAGCCAAAAAATTTTCCACAAAGTATTAGCTTCGCATCCGTCGCGTGTGGCTTTACAGTTAAATTGTCCGTTGCCACGCTAGAGGCGATTGCAATTGAATTCACCACAAACCGGTCGAATTGCAGGTGTCCGTAAATACCAAGTTGTCCGCATGCAAGTGAGTTACTGTTGTGATGCCGACTACAAATCTTTGTCGGTCTAAGCTCTGCGCTCCTCCTACCAGTTTTGTTTAATTGGAGGGAGGAGTTGACTCCTCCATAGTGTAACTAAATTTACTCACAAGGGAAGTAAAATTATCAATCCGTTGCCGATATGATCTTCGGTGGGTCTACTAATAGAGTTGGGTCGCCGAAAGGGTGAGAGCCCTTGGCCGGATAAGATCCTGGTCCACTCCGGTACATAGAAACGGCTGCAGTGAGAGTTGCGCTCATAGACATCGTTGATTTTCTGTCAGGCTTGGGAGAATCTCTTTTAGACACGTAAAAATTCACCCTACTGCAGTGTCCTGGTCAAAGTAAACATCGGCGGGCCATAGATGACAGATCGAGTAGAGAACAGTTCGTAGATTTCCCCGATGTCTTAAACAGAAAGAGAGAGCAAGTGTGTTCGGCGACTCTCTTTCAGTCGTGTTCAGAGCCTGAAGTGAAACTTACAGTTGCATTCCAATAAAAAGTCTATTTAACGTATGTTCCATGCCACTGATGACCTATGCTTATAACGGTGAAAAATTTCGACGTTCCCTAATTTTTAAAGAAAAAAAAAAAACACAAAAAATTCAAATTTAATGGGGAATGTTTATTATCTTACGGAAGAACATTTTTTTGGCATTTATTTTGTGAAGATTCTCTTTTTCAAATGTTGGCCACGGCTACGTCTCAGATGGTCCATCCGTTGAATCAAATTTTCGATGACTCGTTCGAGCATTTCGACTGGTAACTGGCGAATGACACGCCTGATGTTTTGCTCCAACGCCTGAATCGAATTTAGACTTTACATATCCCCACAGGAAAAAGAATAACGGTGTGATATTGCATGATCTTGGTGGTCACGGTGGTCTGCTCACCGAAGTGTTCTCTCAATAAATCCATTGATTGATGCGATGTGTAGGAAGTGGCGCCATCTTGTTGAAACCAAATGTCACGGATATCACGAGCTTCAATTTCAGGCATCAAATAGTCGGTTATCATGGCGCGATAACGGTCGCCATTGACGTTACGTTCTCACCAAATACGGACCGATGATTCCACCGACCCACAAACCACACAAAACCGTTATTTTTTCTGGATAAAAGGGCAGCTCTTGAATCTCTTCAGGTTGCTCTTCGTCCCAAATGCGACAATTTTGCTTGTTTATATACCCATTGAGAAATGGGCCTCATTGCTGAACAAAATTTGGATCGAAAACGTCGCATCTTCTTGGAACTTTTCAATATAAGATCTCGACATAAAATGCGCCAAGTCGTTCCATACGTCAGTCCGTGTTGCTGCGAATGGCGCCGAATCGACTCTCCATGGTCTTCGTGTACACTCTCAGCTACGGCAGCTATATTTTCTTTATACACGACTCACACGAGATCTGTCAAAAAAGGCTATTGAAGCAAATGCCTCTGCTTGGATCACCCTTTAGATCTGTTGCTGAAGTGCAGCCGGAAGATTCTCTTGTTTGTTGTCAAAAAACACAGTATTCGGTCAGGCAGTAAGATTTCCCTTTACAATATGTGTTTTAATGACTGGAGAGTTCTCAGCCAATCTAAGGTTCCCTTAATAACCATAATCATAAGCATTCTTGCGGTGGAGTCGAAAAATGTGGAAACTTTGTAAGTAGTGAAGCACGCAGAAGCCTGGTATCTGGGCCATGGTTATGCTGTTGTCGATATCACAGATGAAAAGGGAGACCAACGTTAAGCGTGTAATGATTACCTGTAGACAGGGTGGGTTGACCAGTGGATTAGCTACTACTGACAACAAGGGGTGAGTATGATTACGGCTGCCAGCTGTAAGTGGAAGTGGGGAAGTACTTGCAAAGAACTGGAAGACGTGTTGCCAAACTGCTTCCATAGAGAAACGCATGCTTGATAAGGCGTATCTGGATAGTTCATTCACCCGACGTGGCTCACCTCAGGGCAGGGTTGTAAGAGATGCAATGCAACTTTTTCAGGCTCGGCGGGAAAGTAAGGGATTCAATGTGACAGCATACACTTCGGTGGCTGTATCCAACTTTTGTTTTTACTTTTTTTTCCCCGGCCAAAACTAAATACACGTGTTGTTGTTGTGCATTTCTAAAAAGTAGGTAAATGAGCTGTATAAATTGCTAATCTTGACGTGTGAAGAATACCAAAATCATGAGTGAGACTCCAACCAAAGTCCAAAAAACATTTTAAATGTATTTAACCAAAGAGTTCTCAACCTCAAAACTCAACCCAAAGACTTCAAAACACTCAAAGTACATCTGTTTGTATGTTTGTTTGTATGTACACATATACATACATACGTCACAAGTACCTTCAAACTCAGCGTGACCAAAAGCAGTGCAAATTGCTAACAACCGGGTACTCCGAAAGAAAGTAGGTAAGCCACAATCAAAATACGCAATCTGAGCCACTTCAAGTATTCAAGTGCCGTGGTGAGGTGAACATACCGCTTGCAACACACACACACACACACACCTATGTATTTACATACAACCGGATACATAGTCACATTTGTAGCGGAGTATTGCTCAATAAGTATAAGTAGAGTTAGGACTGACGTGTACCTACATTTGCCGGTATCTTTCTTACCTTCGCTACTTCTTAAGTGCAAGTTCTCAGCGTTTTGTATGAGTGTTTGTCAGCTTGTGCCATTTCACTCAAGTTTAACCGTCTGAGATCGTCTCTCAAAGAGATGACTTGTTTTGTTTTGAGTTTGTTAGCGGCTTGGTTGGCTAAGCGCAGCTCGAGAAGTGATTCACATTTACCTGATGCAGAGTGAAAAGAAAGTTCCTTAGAAAGTATAACGTCTTATGCGGTTCGAGCGTGGAGCAGTCGATTTTCTTCTGGCCAACTAAACGAACGCTTTTGCGCATGCGCGGTGCTAACTTCTAGTGATACATAAAAATCAAATTGTTTAAGAATCTCTTTACCACAAATATTGAGTCACACACACATACATAGTTATCTTCAAAATTCGTATCGTTCGAAAAATTAGTCGCGTGTAGCAAGCGGGTTAGACTTTGTGCTTTGCGTGTGAGTTGTGAAAGCTAAAGACGAGGGTATCGCTCCACAACGATGTTGTTGCTGCGAAAGACTGCGTTGCTGCTCGTGCTGCTCTGTGTGAATGTATCCTTTACCCGCTCGGCGAGCCAACAGCAAGATGACTCAAATCCATTGCTCGATATGGCTTCGATGTTCATACAGGAAGCCTTGAACAGTCAAACAGGTAACGCGGGTGGTGATGCCGCTGGTGGCGTTGGCGGTGGCGCTGGTTTAGCTGGTGTGGCTTCGCTTATAGGCAACTTAATGCAGGCGAACACGGGTGGGGCCGGTCAAGGTAAGGCTTCCGCCTCTGGCGCCATGCAAATCTTATCCGGTCTTGGCAGTCTGCTCGCTACTGCTGGACAAAATGGTGCTCGTTCTGGTGGTGGTGGTAGCGCTGGTGGTTTCGATCCAGCGCTAATCGGCAATGTGCTCGAAATGTTTACCAACAGTGACGCGGAATCTGACGATGGTGGTGCAGGGGCGCGCAGTAATAGTGGCAGTGATTCGGGTATAGGTTTGGATTCCATTCTGCAAATTGCCTCGGTCTTTATGAATGCCAACAATGGTGGCAGTAAGCAACAGGCGCAGCATCATCATCAACAGCGTCGTTCGGTGCATAATAATGTGCGCGAGAATGAAGTCGATGGCGATTCTGAGGATAATAGCGGTTTTATGAGCCTTTTGCCTTTGCTCATGCAGGCGGTTACATCATTTGCTGGTCCCGAAGGGCAGCAGACACAAGAGAAGCACAAAGGCCACGCGTGGGTGCTGCCGCCGTTCTTGGAGCATTTGCATGTGGTGTGGGATCACTTCTCAAATTCGGAACTTGCCGATGCACTCTATGAAAAGTCGGGTGTCAATAAGATTATGAAGGTAGACTCAAAATAGTTCTTTAATAAGTTATTGTCTCAGTTCTGGAATTAACTGGTTTTATGCTTTATATACTCAAGGGCTTCAAGGGACGCGATGGCAAATTGGATTATGACAAACTTTTCGATTCGCTGAATAATCAATCGTTCCGCAGGCGTTGGATTAAGTCGGCGACACTGTATTTGGCCGACTGGGCTAGCTACTTGGCAAATCCGGAGGTTTATCTCAAGTAAGTTACTCAAATTAGCTGAAAGTCCCATGAGGTATTTTTTTCATCGTCATGAAAAGATTCGCACTGGGCACTGTATGCAGACAGGTGGCAGGTTTAAACAAACTACAGTTATTACAGCTGATTACCAAACTAACCAACAAGAACTCTCAGTCCATATGAGTGAGAACCGTTCACCACACACAACTCACTCACGGCTCTCAACCTCAAGGCAAAGACAATAAAGAGCGTTTATACTTCACAAACACCTTTGGTTTTGGCGTTCTCAACGCTTAGGTCTTTATTTTCTCAACACCGGTTTTTTGCGGATTTATTTACTTTTCGGTCGCCTTGACTTTGCACTTACCACACTCTTGCTGAAGTATTGACCCACTTTCTGGCATTCTCAGCGACTTGTTCGTCTTGCCTGTTAGAACCGATGCGTTAACGGCTTGCTCATTCCGCCTGTTGTCATGCTTGGTGTATTCACTTAGCACGGTCTGATCGGTGGCAGCCTCCTCCACGTCTTAAGCCTACTGGCTTACTTCGCCACTGAAGGCATGCATACCTCTTAGAGTCGCTTATGGTGTGTAGGATTTTTTTTATTTTTATTTCTTTTCAATTTATATAAACATATTACAGTTATTCGGTTAGCGTCATTCTTTTCAACATTAATGATAATAACACAAACAAATAAAGAAAATAAATAATTTCGATTTGTCACGACTCGTTTAGTTGCCCTATATTTGGCGACTTTGCCATGCAGTGAAACAGCGAACAGCAGCGACGAGCTTATGGGTTCGAGTTCTAACGACTGTTCAATGTAGCAGAAGAGATTTTGAGGCGATAACAGAATTTATAAGATTACATTTCAAACATATAAAATAAAAAAAATAGAATTAAAATATAAAATAAAAAACTAAACAAGTGAAATAAAAAATAATAAAAAAGCAAAATAATAAAAATAAAACAATAAAACAAGAAAAAAAAAATATAAAAAAAATGAAATGAAATAGATAGCATCAAATAAAGTAAAATAAAATAAAGTTAAATTAAAATAAATTTAAAATTAAAAACAAAAATAAAAATATAAAAATATAAAAAAATAAATAAAATAAAATAAAATAAAAAGTGAAATAAAATAAAATTTATTAAAAACCTATTAAAAAAATTAATAAATAATAAAAATAGAATAAAATAAAATAAAATAAAATTAATTTAATTTAAAATTAAAAAAAAAAATTAAAGAACTAAAAAAATATAAAAAATTTTATTATAGAAAATAAAATAAAATAATATAAAATAAAATAAAATAAAAAGAGAAATAAAATTAAATGAATTAAAACTAAGTAAAAAAATAATAAATAATAACAATGGAAAAAATAAAATAAAATAAAATGAAATAAAATAAATTAAATTAAATAACTAAGTAAAAAATTAATAAATAACAAAAATAGAAAATAAAATAAAATTAAAATAAAGGAAATTAAAAAAGTTAAATAAAATAAAATAAAATAATATAAACTTAAATTAAATTTAATTTAATAAGATAAAAAATAAATAAAACAATAAAAAAAAAAAAAAAAAAAAAAAAAAAAATAAAAAAAAAAAAATTATAAAAAAAATAAAATAAAATAAAATAAAATTAAATAAAAAGTGAAATAAAATGAAATAAATATAAAAATTAAGTAAAAAAATTAATAATTAATAATAATAGAATAAAATGAAATAAAATAAAATTAAATTAAATTTAAAATTAAAAAAAAAATTTAAAAAATTAAATAAAATAAAATAAAAATAAAATAAATTAAAAAAATTAAATTAAATAAAAAACAAAAAAAATAAAATAAAATATAATAAAATAAAATAAAATAATATAAACTTAAATTAAATTTAATTTAATAAAATAAAAACAAATATAAAAATATAAAAAATTAAATAAAATAAAAAACTAAAATAAAATAAAAAGTGAAATAAAATAAAATAAATTTAAACATTAAGTAAAAAAATTAATAATTAATAATAATAGAATAAAATGAAATATACTAAAATTAAATTATATTTAAAATTAAAAAAAGAATAAATAATAAAAAAATAAAAAATAAAAAAAATAAAAAAAAAATAAAAAAATTAAATAAATTAAATTAAATAATATAAAATTAAAAAAAAAATAAAAGAATATAACATAAAAAGTGAAATAAAATTCAGTAAATTAAAAACTAAGTAAAAAATCAATAAATTGTAATAATAGAATAAAGTAAAATAAAATAAAATAAAATTAAACAAGATAAAAAATAAATAAAAAAATAAAATAAATAAAATAAAATAAAATAAATAAAAAAACTAAGTAAATAATTAATAAATAATAAAAATAGAATAAAATAAAATAAAACAAATTAAAGTAAACGAAAATGAAATGAGATGAAGTAAAAGTAAACAAGATGCACTACATTAAAGAGTGCATTAAATCCTCTTCTTCGAGAGAGAATTTAAAATATTTTATGTACTGTTATAGAGGACGAAGAATATCAATTTAGACAACTTTTAGCTTCGCGAAATATTTGTTTTGAAGGATGAAATCAGACGACAAACTGTTACGTAGAGAAAAAAATCAATTCGGTGAATAGTTTCAAAAACACTATGAAATTGTTTTTCTATTAAAAAATGATTCCCCATCGGTTTGCAAGTGAGAAAATCTAATTAAAATCTAAAAATAAATTTGTGCTATGCCGAATCAAATTATTAAAATGTCATAGCATACTGCACAACAACGGTAATTTAAATTAAAAAAAAAAATTGCAAAAATTTAATGTAAAGTAAGAAAAAATAACAACAATGATGGCCAAACAACATCATCATTAACTCTTGTTTTCTGGCATTTAATTTCACCTTCAAATTAAGGTAAATTAACGCTTTCTAGCAACAATAATTTTAAGTATGTGGATGAAAACAAAAAATAACTTTTTGGTAGAATGCGCGCAGTTGTAAAAATGAAATTATAATGAATAAAGAAGAAGAAGAAGAAGAAGAAGAAAAATGTAGTAATTTACAAGAGACTTTCACTTTGACAGCGAACAGACCGCGTAACTTCCCTTCATTATTTACGCTCACTTCCATAAATACATATATTTACATGCAAACACATTAAATGGATTTTTATAGGAATGTATATATACAAACTTATATACTTTATGTGAGAGTACATATATAACCTTTGCTTACACATATTTGTCTTCTATTGACATGCATTCCATAACATTATTTCATTTTTTGTTGTTGTAGTTTTTTTTTTTTTCATTTTTTTTTGTCATCAATTTTATTGAATTTTCTTTGTTTTTGCCCACAGATATATCCAAACGGCACAACTGATGTTCAACGGCTTTCTCAAATCTCAAGGTTATCCAAAGAGTACATACTTCGATCCCAGTCGCGCCAGTGAGACCATCTCAAATCTGTTCGATCATGTGGCCAAACATCATCTTAACGTGAAGATCGACTCGCGTCAATATGTGAAACCGGCTGTGGGTTATGCTAAAGAATTGTTGAAATTGGGTCAAGCGCGAGGTCTATTGCAGTTTAATGCTACCGAATTGAGTGACAAACTCACAGATACACTCAATTTGGAGGTGAGTAGAAGAGTGGACAGCGAATGAAATGAGAAGGATTTGATGTAAGAAGTGGGAATTGTGAAGAGTGTAGTTAGTGTGAGAGAATTTAAAGAAATTCGTTTGATCACTTTTAAACTTCTCAAAAACATAGAAAGGTTTAAAATTTGGGAAAATTAAAATTCAGGATAACAAGAGATTCATGTGCACCGTTCTTAAAAGACTCACATGTAATTTGGTGCTTCATTAGGCATAAATGCAAATAAGTGATTTTTTAACAAGAGAAAAGTGCTGTCTTCCGTAGTCTTTATACATTTCATGAACATATCAAATTTCAGTTTAAATATTTATTTGAATTTACGTTTGTAAAAAACCAAATTTCGCTCATATCTGAACAAGTCGGTTGTATGGGAGCTATATAATATAGTCGACCGATCTGGACGATTTAAACAAATGATCAATACTGTACAAAACTACAACGACTTACTAAATATCGTTTAAATATCTCAAAAGTTGAGAGACTAGTTTGTGTACAAAACATACGGATTTGGCTAAATCAACCCAGCTCGTCATTCTGATCATATTGATATACATTTTAATGCATATATATATATATATATATATATGTAAATATATATCTTCATCTTCTGGTACTCACAAACCTTTGTAAATAGTGTGCGAACCCCCGATTGATATTAATATTTCAAACATATATGTACATCCTGAAAAAGCATTATTTGCATCCTCTTAAATTTGCTCAAATGCTTCAGAATTCTACTAATTTCAATACGATATCATTTACGTATTTATTTCTTACAGAAAAAATTTAAGTTTTCATTCAAACATTATTATTTTTTTTTAACTATTTACTCAACACAGGTCATCGAACCCGTACTGAAAGTGCATCGTGCCTACCGATTCATCTCGAAAACACCACAATGTGACCGTTATGTGCTCTGTGAATTGAATTCTCCTGAACAAGATGCGGCTGGCAATGCGCGTGGACTTATATCCGGTGTTAGTCCGAAGATCGTGAAAATCGGCAGCATGGGAGCTGCCATATTCATTAGCACCGAAACTGGCACACCGTTCTGGACATTGTTTGGCGTTATAAATGCGCCATATAATTGTGAGGTAAGACGATGTTAATTAGCACTTTATGCCACAAACATGACTCTAAAGTATACACACACATAGATGCGTGCATATATCGTGAATGTGACACAATTTGTTTTTTATTTGATTAACTTGATTAACCCAATTTGATTTCAGTGTGGTTACAATTGCTTCTTTCTACCTTTCCTTTTACACATTTCTTTGGGTTTTTTTTTTTTTAATTTAAATACATACAAACAAAATTTAATCAATAAATAAATAAAAATGTATGTATGTATATGCTATATTTATTTTTTCTTTATTTCTTCATTCTTTCTAGGCCAAATATCCAGTTGATTGCAGTGGCTTCCATGAGGGCGAGGCCAAAGTGACCACAGAGTATGTGCACAATGAGTTGTGAGAATGCGGTTTCTTTGTGTGCTGCTGAATCCGTAGTTGTCTTTTGGGCCAACTGACAATAACAGAAAAATAAACAAAACAACAGACCAGCTATGGATGTGATGTTGCTCTGATCTGATCAAAGCGATGATCGGTATGGCAAATGATTGCGGCTGCATATTTTTAATTAAAATTAGTTAGTTTTTAGTTGTATTTTAATGCTGAAATTTAGCCGTTACTAAGATATTTGTGACTAATAAATGTCAATTATTATGAAGAAAAAATTTGCTCTTTCGCTGCTTTTCAAATTTTTCGCAAAAAAAAAAATTGGAGTTTTCAATTAAATATTAATATTGGGCAGTTAGTTTTTTTTTTAGCAAGATTTATAAAATACAGGTTACGACAAGTTGTACGAGGTATGTTCAAAGGAAAAGGTGAATTTTGATTTTTCGCGGACTGTGTACATTCGATTATCGATCGATCGGCTTTGTGTGCTCTTCGATTTTCAACTTTTGAAAGAAATGGATCGAAAATTATGAATTAAATTTTGCGTTAAAAATGGAATAAAGTGCTCCAAGACACTTGAAATTTTGACTGTGGCATTCGGTGAGTCTACTTTGTCTCAAAAAAGTTTTTATAAGTGGTACAAGCGCTTTAATGAAGGTCGATAAGATGTTGATGACGAGGTGCAACCACGTCAACAAGCGAAGAAAACATCGAAACAGAGAAAAAAATTGTTTCTGAAAATCCTCGAATCACTAATAGGGAAGTTGCAGAGGATATTGGCATATCAATCAATCGAGTCAAGCCATTCAATTTTCTCGAATGTTTTGGTCATAAAACGTGTGACAGCGAAGTTTGTTCTGAAATTGCTAAATTTTGAGCAAAAGCAGTATCGCATTGGTATCGCTCAGAAGTTGTTGAATGACGTCAACAATGATCCGGGTTTGCTCAAATGGGTCATAAATGGTGGCGAAACGTGGGTATATGGTTACGACGTTGAAACCAAGGCAAAATCATCCCAATTGAAGCTGCCAGACGAGCCAAGATAGAAAAAGGCATGCCAATTTCAATCATATGTGAAGGTTTTGCACGCTGTTTTCTTTGATCACAATGGTGTGTTGCCGCATGACTTCCTGTCAAAAGGTCGTACAGTTAATAGGGAATACTACAAGGAAGTTATGCAACGTTTGCGTGAAGCAATACGGCTCAATGTACCAGCTCACACATCAATGCTTATTCGTGAGTTCTTGGCCAAAAACAACACCGTAATCATGCCTCAACCACCATATTCACCATATTTGGCTCTCTACAACTTTTTCCTATTGCCAAAACTAAGGAAATCAATGAAAGAAAAGCGCTTTGCCACCATTGATGAGATCAAGTCAGAATCGAAAAAAAGAGCTGATGGCCATACCGAAAAGGACATTTCAGAAGTGCTTCGAGGATTGGAAAAAGTGTTGGCACAAGTGTATTATAGCCGAAGGGAATTACTTGGAAGGCGACGAAATAGATATTGCTGAATAGATAGTACTTTAAAAAAAATTCGAAATTCACCTTTTCCTTTGAACACACCTCGTATAGAACCATTGACGTCATTAAATCAACGTCGTCATTCATACCGTGGACAAAATTTAACAAAGAACTCTCTTCTATCAAATGTGTTTTGAGCTAATTTTCATCTTTTTATTCGTTGTAAATTCATGAAAAATTTAAAATTTTCGACTTTATTTATACATTCCACTCGATTCACATGACACAATTATTAGAGTTGTTATGTAGATAATTTTTTTTTTTCCAAAATTATAAATAAATTTCAGAAACTAATACTTTTGAAGCCTACAATAAACTAATTAGACATGAATCTTTTTTAAGACATTTTTAATACAAAACCTTTCTAATTTTTATAAAATAAATATGATGGCTAATGGATTTTAACGAACAAAGTTTAGGGTTGTTGGCAGATAAAATAACACAAACGTAAATTGAATTCCTTGATAACCTATAGATTTGAACCATATTCGGCATCAAAAATCTCGTCGTAACTTTCTAAACTAAAAGCTTTCGATTACTACAACCGTTGACAACAATTTTAAAGTTTAAAGTTTAGAAATTAAAATAATTTTTTTTGGTTATAAGTAAATGAGCTGTATTCAAAGGCCTATTTTTATTAGAAACATTGTTTTTTCATTGAATATTTTGTTATACAACAGCTGTTTCGGAGATCACCACATCTCCTCATCAGACTTCTTTTGCCAGGATTCGAACCGACGGATTCTGGCACCACAGGGGAGTGCTCTACCAACTGAGCCAACGCCTGCCATGTAATCTGTCGTTGTATTATTCAATTTTTTACTAACTTAAAATAAATCTTTTTGACACAAGGTTATTCTGGGCGTATTTAATTGAAATTGTTATTTATTTTAAAGTAGTGCAATGCAGGCTTTCATAATTTTGTAGTTAAAATGTTAAGCTGTTTTATGGATAAAATTATGTTGGCTTATTTTTAAATCTTTGTCACCTCGTAAAATTTAACCAACTTCGTCATTAATCATATAATTTGGCCCTTTTCGTAACCTTCTATTCTAGAACCTGGATATTTAGGACATTTCTTTGCGCAGATGCTCAAATTTCATATTCTTAGCTAATCAAAGAAGTAGGACTTATGAGAGGAAAATGCTTTTTTGAACAATTTTTTATGCATCTTGGGAACTCGGAGCTTAATCATGTAAAAGTAAACGTTTTTTGTCTTTGTGGTGTAGATAAGATTAAGTAGAAACCAAGTTTAAGTATTTTAAAGAAGAAACTCTCACCTTTGCCCTTCTTAGTTTCGGTGCTCTTTTCTTTGTTTACAATTTCAACATTTTAGATATTGCTATAAATAAATTAGTGATTAATTTCTGGAACTAATAAATACAAGTGCGTGAGTATATACTATGTATGTACTGTAGCTTATTAGTTAGGCACTTCAAATGATTTAGATTTATTACGGTTCTTTGTTTGTTGAGAGTCACAGTTATAGTGCTTTTCAATAAATTATAATCTACGTAATAAAATTATCGTCTACTTATAAACTTTCCTAAACACATACATATGTACATACATATACGATATATCAATTTGAACTTGATTGCATTGAATTATTATTGTTGCCTTAGAAGCGAATTAAGAGCACTTAGAGAGTTAGAAGCTACGTGTACAATGTATACAACTTTTTTCATTTCTTCATATTCTTGCAGACCCAATCCATACCTTCCTGCAAAGCAAAATAAGAAAAAGTATTTTAATATATGTATATAAATGTATGTATATATATATATTGCAAGCCTTTAGCGCACTCACTTTGATGCCCGTTCCATCAACCGCCGAACAGCCCATTATCTGCCAGGTGCGCTCCTCTAAACGCACTAATTGCGCCGCTTCGGCTACCTCAGATGCTGTGAGTGCATTTGGTAAATCCTGTTTATTGGCGAACACCAACAACGGTACCTGCTTCAGGCGATTGTCCATAAGCAATTCGAAGAGCTCACGGCTGGTTTCTTTTAAACGTTCACGATCTGTACAGTCAATTACATAAATCTGTTTGGTGAAAAAATAGCGAAAGAGTAAATGAGAAAAAAAAATAGTTTTACACACTTTACATATGTATGTACATAGCCATTTGTGGTTTTTATTAACTATTTACCAATACATCCGTGTTTGCAAAGTAGTTTTTCCAGTATGGTCGTATTTTCCATTGACCACCAATGTCCCAGACATTGAGCTTGAAACCATCAGCGGCCACGGATTTTATGTTGAAGCCGGCAGTTGGCGTCACCTGTGATACAGACATACAGTTGTACATATATAGATAAATCGATTATTAAGATAAAAAAAAGTTTGTTAAATGTTTTTTTATTTACCGTTGAAATATCTTCGGATGCCAATTGCTTTAGAATTGTCGTCTTGCCAGCGTTATCTAGGCCAAGTAGCAATATTCTAGCTTCTTTTTCGGGGCTGGGGCGTAGTTTTCGCAGCAGTGATAGCAAGCCCTGCAGTGAATAAAGGAAAAAATAAATTTAATAATGCAGAAATTGATGAAAGGTAGGTTAGGAAACGTCAATAAAACACTTGGTTATATTTTAGGATATCCCTTAATCACTTCATGAATCTAAGTAGGCTTTCCTGTGATCTCTCTGCCTTTCTTTCATCTGGAGAAAACTATGCTTCCGCCTGAAGAAGTGTAGATTGGCTCTCAGCTATCTTAGAAATCTTATATTTACATTATTAAGTATTTCCATTTACATAGAATCGAGCTTTTGTCCACAGAACTGAATATCTTCATACTACTATTCATTAAAAAAAAAAAACAATATTATTATTATGCGTCATCGCATTCGAGTATATTGCTTTTAATATTTTCTTTGGCGCGTTGTAATAGCAGAAGCGATTTTCGGCAGAGCTCTTCCTCAAATTTATTGTGTGTCCAGATGTCTTTCGAACACATAGAGGAACTTACGATATATTCTAAGCCGCCTCCGAAAGACTGATGGATTTTTATAAGAAGCTTTTTCTTTCATTTCTCAAATACACTCTCGAGGGGTTGGCATGCCGAGAAAAATTAATTTAAACAAAATTTTCATAATTTCGGACGTCTGGTACACACTGCTAGCCACTCGGTTACATGTTTTTGTAAACAAAGAGATTTGAATTAAAAAGTTGCTAGTAATTTCGTATCGCCATAAGATTATCAATAAATCAATCAATCACATTCTATTACATGGTGCACAACACTTAATATTCTTGGTCCCTTGATCCTAAACAATTCTATTAGATTTAATTTTAATAACGGATTGCTATTTCATTTCCGTTTATTGAAACAACTTCTTCATTACACTACATTCCACAAATGCAATCCACATTCATTTTGACATTTGACAGTTGCGAACAGCTGATCACAATGTAAATACAACATTCATTTGTTAAACTCCACCAACCGTTCCGCTCGAGAAATTAAATGTGTTTCCGTGACAACGAACGGAAGTAAACAAAAAGCGACTAACAAAAAAGTATTGAATAATTTCACAATTTCCAATATAGAAGTTTACTGGAAAATCACACATATATGCGTGGTAAATCCACATTATTGCTAATACTTGCCATTTTTGAGAAGATGCTATGGCTTTTGTATTACTTTTGGATTCCCTTGCGACGCGCCAATAAAAATTACTTTGAGTAAAGAAATAAACTACGAGCGCAGATTATGTAAAATAAAACAGAACCACCACTAACGGCAAATGAATGTATACTAACTAACAAACCACTGATTGTGAGGAGCACAACAACAGCGGATCCATCATATCCATTAATTATCTGTGGCATACAAATATACAGCTGAGATACGTTACATAGTGGTGTGCCGGCGGTAAAAACGAAAGAGACGCCGCTTCCACGTTGACTGTCAGAAGCCGAGCGGTGCACAAACAAAGAAAGCAGTTGTATTTACAATTTATCATGATTGTGTAAAGGCTCTAGTCATCCGAATTTATTTAGCGCTTATGGATTGTACTTGTTCACATGAATATGTGTAAGCGTCATCAACTACTTTAGGAAAAAACTAATTATTTATGTAGAGTATAAAGTAAAACGAATGTACACTTTTAGTGGCTTCAATGGCTTTGGCCAGTTTGGCGGTGATAGTCAGCGAAGCGGAAACGAATTTATAGGTACGGAAATCTATTTAGTCAGGGTTACATTATTTCCACTTAATTTTCTTTGTTTTACAGAGTTCTCATTGGAAAATTCACTAAACCATCAGGGAGATACTTTACTTTTGGCGGTCAGTTGGAGTTACACTGCTTACGCCAAAGGTAACAATCTCTTATTGCGTGGATTTTTATCTGGCACATCCAAATCCAGCATATGCCTGCAAGCACCCGATAATATACAGCAATTGGCTGTTTGTGATCGATTTGCTTTGGTGCTATGCAAAAATGGAAGTCTGTATAAAGTTCCCACTGTAGGAGCAGCCGAATTGCTGGAAGTTAAACTAGAAGCCGAGTCGCAAGCGTTACCACAGAAACGCTCTATTTTTGGCGAACCGAAGTCAAGTGTAGAGCGGACGGCTCACATTCACATCACACATATCGCATGTGGGTCTAACATCAATGTCGCCATTAGCGCCACAAATACAGTTTATAGCGTGCCAAGCAAAATTCATCAATTTCCTAAGCATTTTCGTGTACAACAACTACAATGCGGTTTCGAACATGCCCTACTGCTCAGCGGCAATGGTGATGTGTATAGTTGGGGCAATGGATTGTAAGTGTGTTAGATTTATCTTTTAGAGAAACTAGTAATAAATTAAAAGAATATTTTCTTTCGCAGTCGGGGACAACTGGGACAGGATGTGTTGCGTGTTGAGGAGACACCCGTGCTCATAGAAGCACTTGCGGGCATTAAAGTATACTTTTTGATATTCAATCGTCTTATTACATCATAATTAAGTTTCACTTCTTATATATAGATAAATTTCATAGCGGCTGATGGTTGGCATAGCGCTGCCATTTCCGCTTTTGGTGATCTCTATACCTGGGGTTTCAACTCTAACGGCCAATTAGGATTACGAATATTTAAGGCCACTTCGTGTGGTAAAATTAAGCAGCCCACAGTATTTACGCTGCCACAAATTATTGAATTACCAGCGTGTAACTGCCGCCAGGAGAATATTAATTTAGAAAGTGAATCCGCTTTGGGCGACAACAATTTTGAATCCGAATGTACAGCTGTGCGTGTATTTGCGGGTGCACGCCATACTCTACTGCAAATGAATTGCGGTGCCTTATATGCCGCTGGCTGGAATATGCATGGCCAGCTGGCTGTGGGGCGTAAAGTGGAGTACTGTGATGAATTTGAGAAAGTTCTGTGCGCTGCAGGCATACCGAAAACTATGCGAGTAGTTTGCGGCGCTTGGTGTACTGTACTGATAAAGGCAAGCTGACGAATATGCGAAGAATTTCTAAATAATTTATTAAGGTTAAGTATATATGTACATAGTTCTCAGAGAGTATAAAAATCGATATAATGAGATATAATTGTTTTAGCATCATTACAAAAATCGAATAGTTGCCATAAGAGTCACTTAAATGAAAACTTATTGAGTAAAAAAAATTTAATTTATAGTGTGCATTTGTATTAATTGCTTAAACAATTAAATATTTCATGGATGAAATGTAAAAAGGCCTTAACAGTGTTTTTCGATAATCACTTTTTGAATTTTCTAGTAAAAATATAATACATATAAGAGCGATGCCGTATATATTATTAAGTTAAATTTTCAAAATTAAAAAATCTTAAATTAGTTTCAAATGGGTTGCAACTATAAAAAAATAAAATATTTATCCGCTAGATTTTAAAATCGTCTTTTTTATCTTTTGTTAAATTTAAAAAATGCCATTTAGTGCGCGCTTACATTTCATATATGATATGCTGCGCACAAATTTCACGGAAACAATTAAAGCGTATAATTGATATCAATCATCCATAAATTACTCTACTTGGTTGCTTTGTAAATAAAACGAGATGCAGTGAGAAAAGCTTGTAAAAACTTATAATTTATGAAAATTTTTAGTAATTTTAATTGTTTTTTTGTGACTTTATAATTCTTTGATGTAAATGAAAGCAAAAGTTCAAGATATTTACAACATAACGGAAATAATAGCAATTTGAGCGAAAAAAACCCATCAATTTGTCAATTAAAATTGGTTATTGTCAAAAAAAAGAAGCTTTAGATATTATAAGTGATAGCAGTGTAAAAAATAAATTTAATTTCTTCAAATTTCAGCTCTTTAACCCCGGCCTAATAAATAAATAAAATAATTTCAATTGCTTTAATCTATCAAAATTTCAATCTACAATTTCTCGGAAAAATCTAAAAATTGTTATAATTGTCGGAATGCATATAGCAGCTGTATCCAAAAACTGAAAGCCAATACGGTTTCATTACTGCAACTCCACGTACCGGAGTTGACCCGGATTTAATCCGGCCGAGGACTGTCACCCTAACGCCGTTTAGGTCATCAATGGAGCAACACTATGTAGCAGGTCTTCTCCAAATCCTTCTCAACAGGGCTGGTGTAGAAACCAAGCCTGGTCCGATGGATTATTTATGCTGCGTGTGCCAAAGCCGACTCCACATCTCGGTTAGATGTAACCAGTACAATGGTTAGAGTCATCTTAAGGCCTGAGCAGGTCCATAGGGAGTGGTCCATGTATTATTTGGCCCCATGCTGCTAGCGCCCAGCTGCACCTTTAGCCCTCACGGCAGTGCCTTCAGCACATTTACTCACTTCGGGTAAAGCCCCCTCCCTCCCAACTCCGCGGCTCAACGGAGCTCCACGCAGCATGACTCCCAACCTTTACTCACCCCTCCCCACCTTCATCCAGCTCCACCTCCCGCGCAGGGGTTAAACAGCAGCTCCTAGTACCACGCACAGTCTGTTCCGTGTGTCAGACCATAGTACGTTGGAATGTAACATCAGTCAAATGCAACTCATGCACTGGCTGGTGCCACTTTCGGCCGTGCTGTGGCCTGCGCACCACTCGTGAGTGGAGTAATGCATTCGTTGCCCCTTGCTGTAGGAGTCTGCCCCCGCTTGCAAACACAACACAGCCGCCAACCACCACCAATGTGCGGCAACCACCACAGCGGGTTACACAGCTGCAACAATCAAGACCCATGCACAACTCGTGAAAGTCCGTTAACACCATCGTGAACTCTCTTCCCGTGAATGGTGTTCTCGGAGTCCAATCACCACCCATAGCAAAACAAGAGCTCGAGCTGCCTCGAAAGACCTGCGTAACCCTGGCACAATTAAGATCTGGATACTGTAACAGGCTTAACTCCTATCTATCCAGATTAGACCCTGACATACCCAACCCGCATGCAATGAATCCCCGCACGACAATAACCACCCCTTTGCATGCCCACTTAACCCGACTCATCTAACACCCCTCTCCTTCTGGTTCGCACCCGTCGTAACAGCACGTTTCCTGGGCCTCCCGTTAGATGACTTTGATGACTAAAACTAAACTTGCCTTTCTCTAGACGGGGTTGGCGCAGCCGCTACAACAACAACAACAACAACAACGGTTTCATTACAAAATAAAAAAAATTGAAACCAGTTTGTAATTCCAACAAAACTGACATGAATGTGTTGACACACTTGAATATCATCAAAATTCAGGGCAGAATTAATTGGTGAAGAGACTAACTTTTCAAGTATTAAAATATCAGATACTAATAGCTTTTAAAGTTTCATTAAAAATTTCAGTTTCGAACCCAATTGCATCTCTTTCAAAAAAAAAAAATTAAATTAAAAAAGGTTTGTAAATAAAGGGTTTTCCAATAGGGTTGAAGTTAGCTCTGTCCTTTTTTACATTTTATTTAGTTATGTTTATAATTTCATCATTGGTCCACCATAAACGTCCTGAATTTGCTGATTTTTCCTTGGAGCAACTTGAAAATGATAACGATTTAAAAAAAAAATCATCTTCTCCGATGAGGCTCACATTCATCTGAGTGGTACGGTATAATAAACAAAACTGTTGTTTCTGGTGCGAAGAAAATCCACAAATTATTCATGAACAACCATTTCATTCACCTAAGTTGACAGTTTGGAGTGGTTTTTGGTCTGGTGGGCTCAACGGTCCGTACTTTCGAAATGAAGCACCGTTACTGTCAATGCGGTATAGATCGATGATAACCAACTTTTTATGCCCACAATTGGAAGAAGCTGATCTTAACAACATCTGATTCCTCCAACAAGACGGGGATACGTGTCACACAGAACGTGCAACAACCGAATTATTGCGAAAATGGTTTAGAGATTCGATTATTTCAAAAAATTGTGACACTGAATGGCCTCCAAGAAGTTGTGATTCACCACAATTAGACTACTTCTTGTGAGGTTATTTGAAGTCATTGGTCATTGGTCTTTAGCAATAAACCAAAAGCTCTTCAAGCTTTAAAAGTCAATATTGAACGTGCTATTCATGACGTACGACTTGATTTAGTGGAAAAAGTGCTCAAAAATTGGTTTCATCGAATTCGTTTCTGCAAAAGAAGTCGTGGAGGCTCCATTTGAATGATGTTATATTCAGAACTTAATTGTATCGATTGTACTTCGCATTAAATATAAAAAACATTTGAATTTTCTTAAGAATTAGTCTTTTTTTTTTTTTTTTTTTAAAGATATCATTGCACTCTTATTGGAAACCCCGATATATACATTTTCACACAACGTTATCGAAATTATGTATAAATTTATTTATTAGTTGTTAAATTCAAACTAATTCCAAATAATTATTAGTTAGTAATAAAAAAAGGAAAAGAAGATACAAAAAATTGATTTAAAATTTGTTTTGATTATAAAAAAATAGAAAATTTTTTCAAAACTTGCTTCTGGCTTTTTTAAAACACTAAACTGCAAAATTTCAACCCAAAAATTTGGAAATTGTTGAATTAGCCGTAATATTAGCTCTGAAAAGACCGCAATATGAATCATTTTACCAAAAATATACACATATATACAACTTTCTAAACTCTAATACATACATACATATTCAGCAACCAGAGTTACTAAAATTCACACCAAAAAGGCATCGAAACTTTTCAACTCCAAATGACCAGTGATGTTTTGCTGCAATAACAAACCCAAAATGTGTGGTTTTCGTTTATTTTGCAAACAGTTTAAAACTTTTCGGCAAATGCAGTTCAAACTATGATACAACGACAACAACAACAACAACAACAACAATGAAAGCAAGTGTAAAATCACTTCAATTGCAGCCATCAGTAGCAGTTTGGTGTTAGATGCCCGCACATAGATGTGTGTTAATATAGTTGTTGTTGTCGTTGTTGTTGTTGTTTGTTTGTTTTTGTAATGCAAGGATGAAGTTTGTGAGATTATCAAATTTTCCATACGCTTGGCATCGCTATGACAGAGTTAAATTAGAAAATTTGCCACAAAGTTGTTTTGGTAACTCTAATAGCTCTTAAATGGCTTAAAGTGGTTTTGAATTTTGCTCTCTGGTTGTTTGTTGTTTTTGGCAAAATTTAGAAATTTAGAACTCTTGTTTTATTTTGGTGGCGTACGGTAATTAATTTTTCTAATAGAAATCATTGGCGAAAAACTCCTCATTGCAGTTTTGAAAATAAATAATTTTATCCCATTGCTGGAATCCTGTTAGTATTGTACGAGTACTAAGTGAGTTTCGGGTGCTATTATGTACCTATTTACAAAACCTTCAAAATTGGGAAGGACCAGTCTGAGTCGACATTCTTTCAGTTTCTGGTAGAAAGACTTAGCAGGAAAATTTATGATATTAACGGACAATATAACTAAGAAATGTAGGAGAAATGCGACAACATTGACATGGTTGATCGCACAAATGGCTTTTGATGCTTTATCCGCTGGTGAAAGCTAAGGAAGAGAAATATCTTCACTCAGTTGAAAGGGAATTTAGAAATAGCTTGACGTTCACAAATCTGTTTGAGTCGCTTAAACAAGCGTACCAATGAGATTGTGTCCAAGGTTTAAGAACCGTCGGTAAAACGGTGGAGGAATTGTCTCTAACCCTTCAATGGCGTTAAAATCATTAATATAATAGACTTTCATGTCGCGGAGAACAACTTGTTTTGATGATGAACGATTTAATGGAAAAAAAAACACAGAAAATTCAAATTTAATGGGGAATGTTCATTATCATTCGGAAGAAAATTTTTTTGACATTTATTTTGTGAAGACTATCTCTTTCAAATGTTGGCCGCAACTACGTCTCAGATGGTCCATCCGTTGAGTCCAATTTTCGATGACTCATTCGTACATATCCCCCATGAAAAAAGGCTAACGATGTGATATCACACGGACTTAGTGGCCAATCAACTGGCCCAAAACGTGAAATTATCTGCCCACCGAAGTGTTCTCTCAATGAATCCATTGATGACTGCGATGTGTGGGAAGTGGCGCCATCTTGTTGAAACAATGTGTCGCAGAGATCACGAGCTTCAATTTCAGGCATCAAAGAGTCGGTTATCGCGGTGCGATAACGGTCGCCATTGACAGTTACGTTCTCACCGGCATCATTTTTGAAGAAATATGCACCGATGATTCCACCGGCCTACAAACCACAACACAACGTTGTTTTTTCTGGATGAAATGGCAGGTCTTGAATCTCTTCAGGTTGCTCTTCGTTGAGCCAGAAATCAGCCTCATCGCTGAACAAAATTTTGTTCGAAAACTTCGGATCTTCTTAGAATTTTTCAAGAGCCTATAGAGCGAAGCGATTTCGCTTGAGAAGGTCGAGCAGATTCAGTTTTTGCACAAGCTGTATTTTCTACGTTTTCAATTTAAGATCTCGACGTAAAATGCGCCAAGTCGTTCCATACGTCAGTCCGAGTTGCTGCGAACGGCGCTAAATCGACTATCCACGGTCTTCGTGTACACTCTCAGCTACGGCCGCTATATTTTTTCACTGCGTGGTGGACGTGGTCTGTTCGGTCGTATATTATCCAATAATGAATGCTGAGTGTCAAGATGTTGCGAATAGTACGCTCAGTAGGCCGATTATGTTGACCATAAGTTGAGCGACGTGCGCGAAACACATTCTTTACAGAACGTAAACGTTGTTCAGGCGTAAGTCTTGCCGTGATGAAATGCCAAATCACACATGAATATCATGACAGCTTGACACGACTCACGCGTGATCTGTCAAAAAAAGTCTGTTGAAAAAAGCACCACTGCTTGGATCACCCTTTACTTTGCGATTTTCTCAGTTAATAAGAAAGTATTTGCGTCGGGTCGAGGGAAGGTGAGGTCAGTCATGTTCTTCTCAACTCATTTTCTCCCGTTTGCTCTTTGTTTGAATATAATCAGTGAAGGAGAAGCTGAAGTCGAGCTGCCTCGAGGTACATTTGTGATGTAGTCTCCTAACTGGTACCACACTCTTACCTAACCAAACTCGATCAACCATTTGTTTTGCCCTTGGAAATATTCAATCTAGTATCTAAATGCTTCTAATTATTAATTATAGAATTTATAGTTTGAACATATTCAAGTAAATATGTTTGTGTGAATGTATGTGTTCGCATGTGCAAACAAATGTCCTTGATTTGAAATTCCACATTCTCTGCTAAGCAAAAACAAAATTTATCATATTGACCTTTGCATACATTAAACCACCAACAACAACAATTTGCAATTTCGACCGCGTCATTTCATGGTGCTGCTGCTGTGGCTGGCTGGCTGTGTCGTGCAACACTTTCGCTTTCATTCAACCTACATTTGCCCAGCCCACTGCGAGGAAATCAAATACACACACGAAAACCCATTTCATTCATTCTCACATTTGTACATACATACATACATAATATGTACATACATCGTAACCATTTATAATCAGCTCGTATGCAGGCTGGACCTGTGCGCAGACAGACAGACGGACAGGCGCGCAGACAAACTGCTGTTTGGCCGATGCCGAAATGCAGATGCAGATGCACGACAGCAGCATGCAATTGCCAAAACAACAACAACAACAAGAACAACGCGTGTGAGTAAAGCAGCCAGACAATAGCACATGTGCGATACCAGCAATTTGTGCAACGTGCAACAGGCGTACCATGGCAACACACGGCAACACTTACCTGCCCACACCTACGGCGGCAGCAAGGCAATAGATGATCAGAGCCCAACACTCATCGGGCAACACTCTAGTTGTGCCTGCAGCAATATAGCAAGAGCTCCTGCTAGTTCCACCCACACACACACACACACACACGCACGCGCACACACACCCAAACGTAAACTCTTATACTCGTATTGAGGGCCGCGCGTGACGACATGAATTGCAGTGGCACGTAACGAATTAGATGGAGCTTATGGAGCTTAGCGCTAATGCCGATGGCGGATTGCAGCCAAATGCATGCTGCAAACAAATCTACACAAACACAAACGGACACACATGCACTCATGCTGATGTGCGCTTGGATGGGATTGTAAATTTGATTTTGCGGTTTTTGTTGTTGTTGGTAGTTATTGTTGGTAGTTGTTGTTGTCGCCACTGCGCACAAAATTCATTCACAAAAATTCGCTAAACAATTGTGCAGCTTGCGACGCCGGCAGCGATGTTGGCAGCGAAGCGTGCGCGCATCCAAGCCTAAACCGAAAAATTCCAATTGACTTTGGTATTTAGTTCATGGTCATTGCGATGTTAGAGCCATTTGGCTGCGTCGGCTGCGTGTGTGTGTGTATATATGTGTGTGTGTGCCTGTTTGACAGAGTGGCCGAATGATTTTTTTTCGTTTTGGTTGATTGGGAGGCTGACTTTGGTTGTGGTTCATTTGTTGCTGTTTTTTGCTTTTGTTTTTGTTGCTAAAATACTCATGGTGGTGTGTGTGTATATACATATGTGTATGTGTATGTGTTGGTGCCTGTCTATTTGTGAATTCATTAATATTTTTGTTTTTGTGTTCTAAGCCGATTTGAAATGGATTTTGTTGTACATAAAGCACATGTAGCTTGCTATACACATGCATACATACAGACATACATACAGACATACTACATATGCATGTTTATTATTAGATTTACATTTAGCCCGATGGCGTAGGTCAGTTTTATATAATATGGCAAATGAAATTGCGTATTCCTCTTTGTTTTTGTTGTGATTCAATTACAATCGTACATACATACATACAAACACACAACTAAGCACATGCATACATATGTACATAAGCACTGATACATATGTGTAAACCAGTACATTATGCTAGTAAATAGATAATCATTAAATATTACATATTTACATAGCTAATCTGTTACATGAGCTTAGATGTATACGTATACATATATACACACAAGTATATATATAAGATATTTAACACATAATATTTATGTGCTTAGCATAGTCGCGTTTTAGGTAGCAAAACATTTACATGCATATACGCAAGCTGATTATTTGGCTTAGTGACATACATAAATACCTAACCTGGTGAAAGTGAAAAATTAAAGTGTATCCCCATACACACACACATACATATAGGTCATTGTTATTGAAAGCAAACATTTGCATACATACAAAAATATATTGTAAATATTCAGAAATGAAGGTCAATTAGGACCTTACCATTCTGTCGTCGGATGAGCATTTCTCACTTGGATTTTGCGGTTTTGAAGATGGATTGTATTTAGTTTGAGCAGCTAAACTTATAAAGGGTTATCCATTTAGTGATTTCGAATGTGCAGAGCTTTTCCTTTTTTTGTTTGTTTCTGGGCTGACGCCCGTGAAGAGGAAACTCTCATGAGTACTGCTACACCGACGTAACAGTATGCACGACTTGCAACCTCATAGTTGCACCTACGTACTAAACACCTCTCCCCGCTCACTACCACTCTCCCACTCACGGAACTATCAATAAAGTATTTCCTGGCGGCGCTGGTAAGCTCATTAGCTATTTCGCGTTACTTTAACAACGTACTACGATTACACACGCTACCTGAGTAGCTGGAGAGATCTAGTCTCCAGTCTTCAACATTTGACCGCGTGCGTAAAGTCCAAGTTTCCGCTCCTTTCTCTCTTAGCAGACACAGGGTTATGGGCGGAAAGTCCTTGTTTCCGCTCCGCTCAACTGATAGGCTTTTAAGCGTGGTCGGAAAGGACGAGTCACCGATCCAGGCTAACTTTGCATTTTATGATATCATTTGCCATACCTCGCGAATTGCACAACATTACAAGCTCTTTATTAACGGTTCTGGTACCTTAAAATTTCCGCTTGTTTTAAATTTGTATATATGACTTTCGAAATCATACATATTCTTTGCCAATTTTCAGGGGATTCGCAACATATAAGTTAATAAATTGCTTGCATTCAAAGCCCTGGTGGTGTCTGAACGATAACTCGGACATCGAAACATTACGTGCCCCGCATCTTCCTCACACTCTGGGCATATTGGACAAGACGCGGAGTTGTCACGGCCGAATCTGTTGAGGTATTTCCTGAAAACTCCATGTCCTGAAAGGAATTGTGTTAGGAAGAAGTCAGTGTCCCCGTGTCTTCTTTCCATCCACCGGCGTAAGCAAGGAATGAGCACGTAAGTCCATCTGCCCTTCGCATAATTATTCCATCGGTATTGCCAATCACTTATAAATCGACGCCTTTCTTCGGCAGCGATTTCCCTTCGATTAACGGCCACACCTAGAACCGAGAGCCTTAAATACACCCTTTTCATTTCCTCAGCGAGGATGTCAATTGGGATTTGACTAGCTAGAACATATGATGCTTCATCCGATATTGTTCGGAATCCACAAATCACTCTAATTGAGCTTAATCGATGTGAGGCGGTCAACTTTCTTTTTTGCGAGTTGTTGCTCAAAGCTTCGACCCAAACTGGTGCAGGGAATAGCAGAATACAACTTACCACCCTACTTAATAGCTTTCTCTTACTACGTGTAGCTCCGCATTTATTTGACATAATACGGGATAGACTAGCATGGACTTTTGAAGCCTTATCAACCGCATACTCTATGTGAGCTTTAAAAGATAATGGTTATCGATCGCCAAGATATTTTATTGCGGGCTTAGATGTGATCAGCTCAGACTACTGATATTAATCACCATGTTGAGAGGACTGCATTTTGACATTTGTCAAACTTAACTGTCAAACCAAACATCTTTTGTTTTAGTTAAAAGTCATGAATTTATGAAAGTGGAACACTTAACAACCACACGATGCGTTGAAATTGTTGAAACCTACTGCAAAAATGGTGATTCAAGAGGAGATTATGGTGCACATAATCGTCCAACAATCCAAGCAATTGTTAAAATTATAAAGACAGTTGAAGAGACTGGATCGCTTACAGATATTGAAAGACCTGAGTAGCATCGTTAGTGAATGAGGGCAAGACGAAATATCTGCTGTCATCAAATAAGCAGTCAGCGCACTCGCGACTTGGCTCCCACGTCACTGTTGAAATCGTAGATAATTTCTACTATCTAGGAACCAGCATTAACACCAACAACAATGTTAGCCTTGAAATCTAACGCAGAATCACTGTTGCCTACAGGTGCTACTTTGGACTGAGTAGGCAATTGAAAAGTAAAGTCCTCTCTTGACGAACCAAAACAGAACTCTACAAGTTGCACATCATTCCCGTCCTGACATATGGTGCAGAAGCCCGGACGATGTCGACATCCGATGAGTCGGCTTTAGGAGTTTTCGAGAGAAAAGTTTTGCGGAAGATTTATGGTCTTTTACGCGTTGGCAACGTTAAATACCGCAGACGATGGAAGGATGAGCTGTACGAGCTATACGACGACATTGACATATATAGTTCAGCGAATCAAGAGACAGCGGCTACGCTGGTCAGGTCATGTCGTGCGAATGGATGAAAGCACCCGGCTTTGAAAGTATTCGATAGAGTAGCTGAGATCGACCTGGTATCACTTGGTATTTCCGGCTGGCGCCAAACAGCAAACAGAGAAGAAAAGAGTGGTGCGCTATTGTTGATGCGGCTATAATGGCGTATGTGGTTCTTTCGCCGAAGAAGAAGAAGAGTATCATCGTTTTACTCGAATATCGCTGCTGCAAGTGAAAGTGTAGCCGAAGATCCGAATGTGTCTATTTCTCTACGTCCTCAAAAGCTGAAACTTTCCTTCGGAGCATCATGGCGTTAACATCCATATAAAGTCCAGCTTATACAATAACTGAAGGCAGCAGCTGACCATTCAAAATGTAGAAGTTATGTCGATTGGGCGCTTGAACAACAAGCAGTGGACCGCGAATTTTCCAACAAAATTTTCTTCAGCGACGAGACACATTTCTCACTCAGTAAATACGTAAACAGGAATTTTTTTTGCATTTTTGGCTCCGAGATTCTTCAAGTAATTGAAGACAGGACATTAAACAAAAAAAAAAACAACAAAAAACTCTCTCTTCTCGTTTTATTGCGAGAAAAATTTCCTGGTCTCGTAATCTCTCGTCAATGACAATGTCAATTGGCCACCGAGATCGTGCGATTTCACAGTATTGTATATTTATTGTGGGGCTACGAAAAAGATCGTGTTTATGCAGATAAACGCCCAATATGTGCCAAAAAGTGGTAGCAAATTAACGGATTCAAGTTTGCAAAAATTCACGAGGGGATCATTTGAATGATTTAATGTTTCATATAAAATGCCAAGGCTCAAAATTTATAGTAAAAAAAGATTTTCATAAAAAAAATATTTTAAATGCATTTTTTTTACGTTTATTTTGGAAACCGCAAAATGGATAACGCTCCAGATGAGCGATGGATTTTTGTGAGGAGCTTTTATTTCATGTCAGAAATATACTGGGAGGGCTTAATATTCCATGCGAGGGGCGACCGAAACATTACATTAGAAAAAAGGAACTTTCTATAATTTTGGATGTTGGTCGAACCAGCAGTTGGATACTGGCTTTACGAATGGTAGTAGGCAAGTCTAACCACTCGATTATTGCGGCTTGATTGAACACCGGCTTATTAAAAAAAAAATTGATTTGATTGTCAAATGACACGAATTTTCGTGAACAGTTATTCGAAAATACCAACTAATATACATATGTATACAAAGAAAAAAAAATACAAACGTCGGAAAATGAAAGGCATGAAGGAATTCGAAAGAAGATTTGTGAATAAATATTAAAACGATTGCTCAAAGTCACTTTGTAATGAAGTAGAATAACCAAATAATATCAAATTTATCACTTCCCATGCAACACCAAACTTTAGAAACAAAAAATCAACTGGTCGAATGCTACTGGATGTTCGAAAAGCATTTAATTCAGCCATCGGCCATTCAGAGGCGCCTTAGAATATATTTTAAGTACCTCCCATTAAATAACATATAATTTCCCTTTCCAATTTACCTTGTCAAAATAATTCAAAATTTCCTCACCGATCACTACTTTTGTGTGGATTTGTACCCGCATAATGAATATTACGACATTATCCAACTACCAGCTGGAGCTCATCAGGGATCAGTGCTAGGCCTCCTGCTATACATAGTACTTTACTCTAGCACGTGATCGTGCTTGAAAATTTTGGAAAAATGAGCATGATGAGACCAAGTGTGCTAATGTTCGTCAGTGGTGACCAGATACGAAATTGCGTAAATTTGGAAATATTGCAACTGAGATCATTCCCCCATCTCACATTTTAATGTTGCTTAAATGCTCGCACCGTTCGAAAATGTTTGAAGTGTGCCTGATTATTCATTATAGCATTAGAAACTATATGAAAATTGTTGTCGATGAAGCGTCTTCTAAAGCTCTGTTCCAATCATTTGTTCTAATTTTGCAAGTTATGCCCACGGAAATTTTGACAAATGTCCATTAAATTCTTCGAGAAAAAGTTAAAAAATTCTAGTATTTTTTGATATTAACATTTAATATTTCATAAGTTTGGTATGTGGTTTGTGAATCTTTTGTATAAAATCATTCTCGAATAGTTGAATACTTCTACGGAATCCTCGAAGGACTTTTTATATTCCATCATGTTTCGTCCAGCACGCAGTGATGAAAATATAACGGCCGTAGCTTAGAGTGTACACGACGAAGACCGTGGAGAGTCGACTCGGCGCTGTTCGCAGCAACTCGGACTGAAGTATTGAACGACTTAAGGCATTTTACGTTGAGATCTTAAATTGAAACCGACATCGTTTCGCTCTATGGGCTCTTGAAAAGTTCCAAGAAGATCCGACGTTTTCGAGCCAAGTTTTGTTCAGCGATGAGGCTCATTTCTCGCTCAATGGGTATGTAAACAAGCAAAATTTCCACATTTGGGAAGAAGAGCAACCTGAAGAGATTCAAGAGCTGCCATTTCATACAGAAAAAACAACGGTTTGGTGTGGTTTGTGGCTGGTGGAATCATCAATCCATATTTCTTCAAAAATGATACAGGTGAGAACGTAACCGTCAATGGCGACGGTTACCGCGCCATGATAACCGACTCTTTGATGCCTGAAATTGAAGCTCGTGATCTCTGCGACATTTGGCTTCAACAAGACGGCGCCACTTCCCACACATCGCAGTCATCAATGGATTCATTGAGAGAACACTTCGGTGGGCAGATAATTTCACGCTTTGGGCCGGTCGATTGACCACTAAGACAGTGTGATATAACACCTTTAGAATTTTTCCTATGGAAATCTCGCTTCGATGCAGACCTTGGAGCAAAACATTACGCACGTCATTCGCCAGTTACCAGTCGAAATGCTCGAACGAGTCATCGAAAATTGGACTCAACGATGGATAATCTGAGACGTAGCCGCGGCCAACATTTGAATGTGATAATCTTCAAAAAATAAATGCAAAAGAATGATCTTTTGAGTGATAATAAATTAAATTTGAATTTGTTGTGTTTTTTTCTTCAAAAAAGTATGGAACCTAGATATTTTTTTTATTAGTTTTGAATTTAAATTTCAGAGCAGGTGGCAGCTTTGCGAAATATGAATTTGACTATTCTCCAGTTCCCTTTAATACACACGCAAAATCGGTTAAGCAGTTCAGAAGAAATTTATTCACGAACACACATACATATATATACACATATGTGTATATACGAAAATTAGATGTGCTACGCCCCGCTTTCTAAATTTGGGAAAATACATATAAACCATCTGCATGAAAGCCACATTTTCTGTATAAATTTTATTGAATTCACTTTTAAATAACTCGTCGACAGGGTGAAGTTCTTTATTCTCAGTACTTTAAAGTGAAACTACGACCTGGCTTAAGGCCATTCAGGAAAGGTATTAATACAAATTTTTGATTTGAGCTGGTACCATAACACAATCGAGGCCCCAAGATAACAGATAAATATCATATTATCTTTGATACTGACCTTGCAAAGGGGAGTTACCCTACCGTGTTGCCAAAATGGCAAAAATAAAATCCCTCCGGCCATGTGTACCTCAGTACAGTAATTTTTTTTTTAGAAATTCCACGTATCAAACAAAAATATAATAAAATTTCAAAATAAAAACAATGAAAACATTCTCTTTCTCTGTTATTGCATATTTATATTATTTAAAAAAGATAATAAAATAATTTAAAATTCTCAAGTCTCACCATTTTCCAATCTAGTTGTGGTATAACCTGTATTGATATTCTTTCGAGCCGATGGCACTTTGTAATTATGCATGTTGTCATAGAAAATATTCAGAAGTGCATTTTTGCGTCCACATAACCCATGGAAGTCATCCATGTCGATGGCCCAAGTCATGGCGCCTGCATACCCCCTTTGCTTGATGAAGTCCATTTTAATTTGCACCGACTTTTCGTTCTCATAACCAACCCACTGGTTGCCCTTGTATGTGTATGGCACCATGCCTTCGTCATCCCATTTGACAGTCCAACCCTTGGAAGGATCCTGCACCTCAGAACAAATTTCATAGTAAGCGAGGGAACCCTTAGAATTAGTGTAGGGACCCGGCGCGCCACCGCCGGCGGTAGTGTTGATGGGTGTGCCCAAGTTGTAATTTTTGTTGTTGTTGTTCAGAGTAAATGTACGCCCGTAGAATGGCACACCTACGACCAATTTATTTGCAGGACAACCCATTTCTTCCCACAGTGCAAGGCCGTCATTCTAAAATTAAGAAGAAAGGATAAATCGAATAGTCATTCCTCCACCGCCTCACTCCACTCAGTTTAGCTAACACATACCACATTCCATTTCTCAAACGCCCCCTTATCGTGTTTGCGTTTGAAAAGAGGACTGTGTACATCGGCATGACCATCCGCTATACCGCGCAGATCATAAGTCATCACGTGTATGGCATCCACCAATCTGTAAGAGAAGACTTTTTTAAGTATAAATGCGATTTACCTCAGGATTTCTTCTACTCACTGGCATAACTCGGGAACATTATAGCCAGCGTCTAGTCTGGGTTTCGACACCGGCACCGCCATTGTTATTTCCCAACCGCGACCTTCACCATCGAAAGATTTACGCAGTTCTTTTAAGAAGGATACTACATTGTTCTTATCTTCAGGGGTGCCATCGCGATCGGTTGCGCCCGGATACTCCCAATCTAAATCGAAACCATCGAAACCATATTCCTTCATGAATTTCACAAGACTGCGTATGAAACTGAGTCGTCGTTCAGGTAACGCCACCATTTGCGAATATTTCCGGCCACCCTCACCCCAACCGCCCAATGCTATCTGGAGCTTGAGATTAGGATGCTTTTGACGCAGTTGTGTGAATCTGCGGAAACCATTCTGGTCTATATCCACTCCGGAATCAAGCACCAAGACCCCCCAATTTGTATCGTCCATACCAATAAATGAATAAATGAAATGTGTGCAGAGATTTGCGGGCACATCTTCGATTCCATAGCGTCCTATACCGGGACGCTTCACTGACCAACTGGTGAAATAGCAATCAATGCGTGCCGGTTGTTCTTCGGCGGCTGTAGCTCTGAGCGCCACAGTCAGTGCGAAACAGAACAGGAATAGTTTAAGAGGAATATCTGTGGAGAAAAGTAAAAAATGGCGCTGTAATTTTAATGATCACCAACAATGCAAATACCCATTCTAAATAGTATTTCACATTTCTATGAAGATTACAGGGTGATCAGAAATGTGAACTTTGCTCCTTTAAATTTTTTTGAAATTTTGATCCACCGACTTAATGGTATAAAAATGCGTTCAATAATCAGAGTCTCCAACAGTATCCGGAAAAATGTGACCGATTTTTCAAAGAAGAACAAATTCAACTTTTTCACTATTTTCAAGGTGAAATTATGGGTTGAAGAAAATGCTTTAAAGTGTTCTCCAAACAGACTTGCTATACGAGTTTTTCTAAATTCTGGAACTAACCCAATATTTTTGATCGATAACTCGCTGCTAAGATACGGATAGTTAAAGTCAAAAGCTTCCTTTGGCAAATATTGCGTCGAATCTCGTAAAAAAATTCAAATGAAAAAATAATTATATTGAAATAAACAGGCTCTGCCTCTAAATTAGTTCGATTAGTTCTGTTGTATTATTTATTGTGTGTTCGTAGCCTAGTTTCAGAGTATCTTTTAAAATCGTTTTCAAATGTTTGGACAGTTTATAACACGGCGAGGACTTGAAATTAATTATGGGTCTCATTGGCGTATCCGGCTTGTGGATTTTAGGTAACGCAATGAGTGGAGGAGCAGATGGGTTCATTTGGGTTCATTTGGGTAAATGCCATCCTTTCGTCTATTATTTTTGTAGCATTTTTTAAAGCCCCTTTAATTCCGGCCTGGTATTTATCCGTGGGGTTCTCCCTAACTATTCGGCATTTCATTCCTTCGATGAGTTTATCGGTCTTTGCTGTATACTCCTCTTTACTGATTAGCACTGTTTTGTTTCCTTTGTCCGCCTTCGTTGTGATAATGTTGTTATTTTTTAGCTTTCGTTGTAGCCCTTTCAATATTTTTTGCTCCTTGTTTCCTTTTTGTGGTTCTTGGGCTTTTATTTCCTTGCTTAATAGTATTTTTGGTTCTATCCTTAGAATTGCTCGATAACTATAAACTTAAAGCTTCAAAGAGTCTCTTTAAGATCTTCTTACGATCATTTTTTTAGAGATATGTAGAATTTTGAATATCACTAAAATATTCACAGTTATATTTTGTCCTTCAACTGTTTGCAGGAATGTTTAAAATAGAATCCACCACACAACCGTCAGAACTCTCCATAGGACCAGCTGTACTTTTTGTTAAAAAAGATGTTATTTTAAATTTAGTTATTAGCAAAACCGAAAAATTCCTCATCTCCAATTTGTTAGTTATGCTTTTCTTTTAAATTCAATCAAAAAGAAAGTATTTTTTGCTTCATAAAATTTTAAAATATTTGAAAAAATTCACAAAAATTTAAAAAAAAAAACCACCTTCTGTTATCGATCACACATATATTCTTAAAATTTTTTTTTAGAAATTTGGAAAACCTTTAAATATAGATTAGACAATTTTAGAATTTTTTTGTATTTAAAAAAAATCCTTTAACGCTAATCTACTAAGAATTTTATATATCTTATGCAAATATATACATATCTTCGATGCAAATAATTATTTATATTTAATTTCCAGAGTATTTTCAGTAGTTAATTCTGAAGTATTCCACACGAAAACTAAAATTTTTTTATGCGAAACTTTTGCTTATAATATATAATTTTTAATATTTTCACCACAGCGCTTACCCATGTTTTTTGCGTGAGCTTTTAGCGTCGAATGACAGTTGTGGTACACATGCCCTACCTTCGCCTTATATGAATTTTACCTCCCGAATATAAGCCAAGGTGTCGACGGAAATCGTATTTAAAACTTCCCATTGGATTCTCATCCGCTTATGTGACGATAAATAATAGTAAAACAATAAAAACATAAATGAAAATTCAATATTGTATAATTGTAAACAATAACCTGATAATATTATTACGCGCCGCAGCATTACGTCCCACATACTTATCATACCACCTTTTATTTGGTATTTACTAGCATTTTACTAGCATGCCAAACTACATTTGTTTGCCCAAAACAGCACGTACGCACGCCTTGTAAGCAAACCCAGCCGCAAAAGCTCTTATCACTTTGTTTCTTTACTATTATTTGCACCCATTTTCGAAAATTTCATTGCCACTATTTGGAAGGTCGGTCGCTTTCTGCTCCATTCACGGGTCCAAGTATGGGGTTTTCCAATAAGAGTGTTATGGTTTCTTTGAAAAAAAAAAACCAAAAAAAAACTCATTAATTCTTAAGGAAATTCAAGTATTTTTTATACTTAATGTGAATTACAATCGATACAATTAAGTTCTGAATATAACATCATTCAAATGGGGCCTCCACGACTTCTTTTGCAGGAACGAATTCGATGAACCCAATTGAAAAGAGTCTGATTTATTGCCAAAGATCAAAGACTTCAAATAACCCCACAAGAAGTGGTCTTATGGTGTTGAATCACAACTTCTTGGAGGCCATTCAATGTCACAATTTTTTGAAATAATTCTCGCAATAATTCGGTTGTTGCCCATGCTGTGTGACACGTAACCCCCGTCTTGTTGGAACCAGATGTTGTTAAGATCAGTCTTCTTCCAATGGTGGCCGCTCTCGATTGACAGTAACGTTGCTACCAGCCTCATTTCGAAAGAAGTGCGGACCGTTGAGTCCACCAGTCCAAAAACCACACCAAACTGTCAATTTAGGTGAATGCAATGGTTGTTCATGAAGAATTTGTGGATTTTCTTCGCACCAGAATCGACAGTTTTGTTTATTTACCGCACCACTCAGATGAAAGTGAGACTCATCGGGGAAGATGATTTTCTTAAAAAAATCGTTATCGTTTTCAAGTTATTGCAAGCTGTTGTTGTTCTTGTTGTTCTTGCGTATATCTTGCCATTATGAAATTGTAAACATTACTGAATAAAATGAAAAAAAGAATGACAGATCATGACATATTAAAAATGGTCAAAACGACTCTTAGAAATCATATCATCCCTATTGGAAAACCCTTGTAAACTAAATAAATGAATGTCGAAATACTCTTTGAAATTTAAAAAACTTGTCGACAGGGTGAAGTTTTTTATTCTCAGCACTTTGAAGTAAAACTACGACCTGTCTTAAGGCCATTCAGGAAAGGTATCTAATTGTGGGGCACGAAACGAGCTCGTTGTTAACCTTATTTGCACAGAGCTTGTTCTATTCAAAAGAATCTGCCCAGAAAGTTATTTTGGAGTCTGAACATTGAGGAGAGAGTTAGAAAGACTGTAAATCCTTGCATACCATTAGGGTCTGCCGAATTACTTTGAACCACTTGTGTTTTTTGCGTCTTACCATCCCTGCTGTCGTCGATTGATGTCTGCACAGTCTCGGATGTCTCAGATGGCATTCGGCTTAAATACCAAAGGTTTCGGGCTTTAGCTGGTTTAAGTAGATGTAAGATCGATCGGGTTTATCAGCTAAAATAGCGCGCTGGCTTCATAAAACTATAGATAAACCTGTCATGATCCGTAGGACAGTATAAGCAATTCAATGGCGCTTATTGTCATGCTAAATAATGACGTATCGAAATTGCGGAGGATCTTAGAGAAGATAAGTTACTTCTTGGTTCGACGACTGAATATGAGATGATTCTACGGATCCCTGACTTCGCGTGCAAGCGGGATACAGGAACCTTCCTCATCGATGGATCCGGACTAAGCGGAAAAGTTTATAAGGAAGAGCGGATTTACCAGGACTCAAATGGCGGAGTAACGCCGCCAATTTTTATTTATTTATTATTTATTATAAGTTCCGCCCTAGTATTTAGTCATAATTAGCTGATGGGGTGACTTAAGTGTTGAGGTTAAAAGTTCACCAATTTTTGATTCTTTAATGGGGGGTATTTTGTGGTGGCATTCAGTACTCTACTATAACGATTTTACGGATTATTAACAATATTTAGCGACAGTTTTAAATGATTCGAGTATTTGCTAAGCGTATACTTATAATAACGATATTCGCTATCGTTATAAAATTTAGCAACTATTTTAACGATTTGTTGAGTTGAGTTGTTAAAGTTAAACGACAACTATTTTCGAGTTGTTAGCGCCATCGACAAAATATTTAATATTTTATTTAGATTAAAATGAATGCTCGAAAGTTCTAACCGCCCTACGATTCTTCGCAAGAACGGCAAGCAGCAAAGGAAATTTTTACTTCATCAAATTCATCATTTGTTGGAGGAACTCATGTGCTAATCATGAGCCACAGAAATCATAAAGAAGCCTATGTCAACCTCCATCGATACCATTCTATCAATGTGCAAATGGTAAGAGAATTTATTTTTTAATTGTTGAATAAAACGGTTCAATATATGTATTTTGTGCAGAGATATGTGATCGTAATCCCAAGATTTTGGCAGTAAATGCTAAATACCCAGCGGCTCGGCACGATTCATTTATTTGGAGCTCCTCTACAGTGCCAAAGGTCATACAGCGTAGTTTTGAAAGTGGAAACCATAACATTTTTTTTTTGATTTTTAAACTTTGTAATCCATAGCTTTGCTGCCACCTTTTCTCCATTTTAATAAAAAGGAATGTCAGCTATCAACAATCGTTGAGTTACGGAATCACTCAATCGTTAGTGCAAGCGACAAAATCCGACAAATCGTATCGATAAAATTTACGGAATTCCCCTACTGGTCTAGAAATTAAAAAAAAAGATTTTTTTTTATATTTTCATAGTATGACCCTTGTTATGAATATGTTTATAAAGGGATTTTTCGAAATTTAAATTATTTTCGGAGATTTTTTAAAAAGATAACTACGATTTCTGAAGTTTTACTGAACCGAATTAGTTGAAATTTAGTGTAAGTCTTCTCTAGAGATTATTTTTAAAAAATTCGGGAAACTCCAAGAAATTGGTAAAAAAATTTGTCGTTTTTTCAAAAAGCTGCCATTTGGTGCAAATCTTTTTTTTTTTTAATACTCATTTGAGGTTTCAAGTTCATCAATTTGTTGTTCTCTAAAGCCACACTTAAGTCAGCATGTTTTCTTATAAAATACGCAGCTAACAATAAACTAAAGCTTTTCCCGTTCAGGAATTTTAAATTGCAAGTTTATCTCATCTCCATTTTAGCTTAAAGAAGATTTATCACAGGCATGTGTTCCATCCTATTGTGCTCTTTCTCATAATTATGCCAAGCTTTTTTGCGGTGAGATAACGTGCTTTATATCAATGCTCTCAGAGAGTTTTTTACGTTAATTTTGTAACAATAGGAAGTTTGAAAAGCCACTCGCAGATGGTTTTGTCAATTTTAAACTGAGCTACTTTTAATTAAATCGATATTAAGCGCAAAAAAAGGCATAATTTACCTACGCTCGTAGCCGAAGTCAGACGAACAGTCGAGCCGAGGTGAGGTGAAAATTTATTTATATTTTAAATATTACAAGAAAAATACACACACACACATATATATATATATAAATATGTATGCATGTATTTTAAGCGCCTGAAAGTATCGGTGCTTTCACATTGCTTACGCACTTTTCTATGCCTAACCTCACCACCGCTACTGCGAGCCGGTTTTTCCTTCCCGGCCAGTAACCCGATTTGTTTGGCCGCATTTTGAACTCATCGAAGCCACGCATCAGGCGATACGCCACCTGCCATCTGCTACCACACACACAAACACACACACACACACACACATACACTTATCTGCTATTTCATGCACGCCGAAGTAGCGGAAATGAACAGAGTTTGGCGAGTTGGGTGAGAAGGTGGGTGAGGTGGGTGCGAGGGGGTTGCGTATGCATGCGCGAAATTGCACTAATTTCGTTGTTGGTTTTTATTGTTATTGTTGTTTCGGAAAAGTTGGCATTTTAGTTGCATACTTACTGGGGCACGCAGAATGGCAACATACAAACGTATAGCGCACACAATTACCCACACATATGCATATATGCAGAGATACACAAATATTGTATTATACGGAGGGGGAGGGGCAGTGCAATGTACTCTATTTACAGTTATTTTATTGTTTGCCCATATCAATATATATATATATATATGCAAGCTGCTTAGTTGCATGTATGTGTGTGCATGTGTATGCGCACCTTCTCGAGGCTCTTTTCACGCCACATTGGAAAATTTTCCACAAGAACACCCTTTTGCGCAATTTGATGTCAATGCGTTTTGAGACACACACATACACATGCACTCGCCATTGCACATACTCACACACACAAATACCTTTCGCCTCATACAGCACGCACTTTTGCGCCACAATTGGCATTGCACGAACACAAAAGCACACACGCACACTCGCTCGCTCGCTCACTCGCTCTCTCGCTCCTTGGTGTGTGTGTGTGTGTGTGTGTGTGAATGCATTTTACACACTTAAATAGATGCTTTTGTTGTTAAAATAAATAAATAAATAAATAATGCGTAAATTGTTGTAATTTTAGAATGGGTTGACACACACACGCACACATATATATATATAGGCACTCACTCTCCACACATATGTTATCTGCATCTATAGTTGCATTTGTATGTGTTTGTGGCATGCAAATTACTTTAAATTTTATTTACACTAAAAATACGACTGATGCACTCACCGCAAATTGCTTAATTTCATTAAGGCAATACAACAAATACAAAAACAAATCCAAAAAAACAAGACAAGGCACAGTAGCGAGAGAGGTCAAAAGAGACAGAAAGGGATGGTTGCAAAAATGCTTAGATATTTATGAGGGTGTATGTATGTACTTCGACGATTTTAAACTATTTTGAAGCACGCAATTCACTAGTTAACTGTACATAATGCCCACACACACGAACGCACGCACTTTTTTTTATTTCTAAAACTTCTTCAGAGCCGAAGTTGTGGGCTTGATGCGAAAAATAACTGCATTTTCAAGTGTCGGAAACAAATTTGCTCACTAAGGGAGGTGAACCATTGACCGAACTATTCGAAAAAATCGTATTTATTTAAAAAAAAAAAAAAAAAAGAGCTTGGTTCGATGAGTCAATGAATTTTTGAATAAAATATTTTTTTTTGCCAAATAAGAGTTTTATTTCTCAGCATAGTCTTCTTTTAGCTCTACACATTTAGTCCAGCATTTTTTCAATTTTGTGTATTCCTTCCAAGTAATAAATTCGTTCAAGGCACTCAGTATACGCGTTTGTTTCTGTGATAATCTCTTCATTCGATATGATTTTCTTACCGCCCAGCCATTTCTTCAGCTTTCAAAACAAAAATGCAGGCTAAATCTGGAGAATGTGCTGGATGGAGTAGCCCCATTTGTGAATTTTTGACGTGTTGACTATATACATGTGCACCCGTACATTTTCCTGGTGGAACCGCACTCTTTCCGCCAAATGCAGTCATTTCGGCTTCAAACCAATATCGAATCTATACAAAAGTTCTGAATAATATTCGCGGGTCATCGTTTTACCCTATTCAAGGTATTCGATGTGAAAGATACCTCGTGTATCCCAAAAAACTGTGTCCGATAGTCCCAGCTTGACCTTATTTGGTGCACATTCACTCGGAGAAACCCACGGTCGTTATTGTTCTTTGGTCTCTGAAGTAGTGTGATGGATTCGTGATTTGTCTACGGTAACGAAACGGCGGAAAAAATTGTTTGGATTGCGGTCAAACTCTCCTTTTATGTGGTTACACGGTTAAGCGATCATGTGTGAACATTCGCAGTATAGCTTTTTCAAGCCCAAATATTCGCTCATTTGAGATGCCTACGGCCTCAGCCACCTCACGCACTTTTATTCTCCGTACAATATCATTCCATGGATTTTATCAACGATTTCTGGTGTGAGCGTGTATGCTTGGTGTGAGCGTCACATGTATTGGTACGACCACAGCGGAACTCAGTTAACCACTTCTTAACCATTAAAATTGATGGTGCAGCATTTCCATTGTATTTATCAATTATTTTCTTGGTTTCGGTGATGTTGTTTCTATGCAAAAAAATGTGCTTAATCGGCAAAGGAAATTCATTTTTTTTCATTTTCTTTAAAATTCACGAGATCGTCTGCTTTCAATGGCTGTCATATACAAACTACAAGTAAATGGCGCAGATTACTCACAATTTTTCAGCGGCTTATTAATCGATAACAGTTAATGGAAAGTAACAATTTTAAAAAGTCACTGCCTTATCAAATAGTTTTCGTATGTTGTTACAGAAGATAAGGGCTGTGCGCCTTTTTGGAAAATTATGCAGAGTTGAAATGCATAATACTTGAGGACATAACTATTTTCGAAAAATTTATTGTATTTTCTACTTTTCTTATTATAATTATAAAAATGTTAAGAACAATAAGAAACTAAACGTAAATAATCAGGGCTATTCTACATTTCGATTACGTTCCCGCTCTCCGCACCGCCACAATCGCAATCAGGTATTCTGAGTTACGATCGAATCGATAGAAGAAGAGGAGGAGAAAATATATTTTCGAAATCAGCTGGTTGCATGTGAATGTGTGAAATTGAAACAAAACAAAACAAAAAACGATTGCAAAGGGTTTTTGTACAATTCAAATAAATATAAATTTATTTTTGTTTTTAACGTTAAATGGAATCAAGAGCCTAGGCGATATTTCACGAGGATTGCGAGACAAGTGTCATCCATTTCAGATGAGTGATGAATTTTAAGAAATTGAGCTTGTAATTGGTAATCTTTTATATAATAAATTTCGCTATTTCGATTCAAAAAAACTTCGAAACTAATAAAATTGCTTTTAAGTATGTTCTGGATATTTTTTCGCAAGAAACTCAATCAAGTGCTTTGACATGGTTATCTCCAGGCAGCTACCAACACAGTGTTGGTGCAGTTTATAACATAAGCATGTGCCAGACAACAGTGTTAATGTCATTATAGAATTTTCTCGAAATCCTGAAGTCTTTTACTGATGCATAAACTGTATTTCGACAACGTTATTTCAAAACTCTCTAATTTTTCATGTTGCTTTTGTGTTGTAACAAAAAGCGCCATTAATTTCATAAAAATAAAAAAAATACAAGACATCGTTATGACTTTTGCAATTATCAAAATCATGTTTTACTTACATTTTCGTTAAAATTATGTTCTTTAAGTACACGAAAATATACAATCGAACTGTTCTCCGCCAACTAAATTACAACGTACAAAAACGTAGCTACGATCGAAATGCAGAATAAATAGAATTGGATAGAATCGAATAGCTCGAAAATTGATCGAAAGGAAACGTAATGCAGAATACCAAATCCGCGGAATGGAGAAAATTTCGATTCGAGTCGAAATGCAGAATATTGAGAGAACTTTAACCAATTCAACTAGGTGAAATCTTAATTATTTTTGAATGAAATTATAGCTTCAAAATTGTTCTTCTATTTATTGTATCATTGGAAAAATGAATTTCGATCAATGAGTTTAAAAAAAATTATTCCACGTTTTGAAGAGATGAGTTGCATTTCTGATTGAAAGTAAAATTAGGATTTCACGCCTTGCTGTTGCTGAAGAAAGTCGCTGATCAAAAACAAGATGATGTCGAAGCAGTTTTTGGTCATATTTAAACATAAAAACCTATAATTTTTGCATCGATATGTGACAATGGATGAAATATGGTTCCATCATATCACTCTACTAGCATAACGATCGTCATCTGAGTGAACAGCAAGCGGCAAATCTAATTTAAAGCCACCGAAAACACGACATTCGGCTATAAAGGTTCTGATAACGATTTTTTTTTTTGGATGTGCATATCAGTGTAACATTTATCAGGTAAAATAAAAATAGGTAAAATACCATTATCAGTAAATATTATATGGTCTGATTAGAGTGTTTGAAGGTCGAAAGCCAAAGATGGACTGTGACGGGTTTGCTATTGAAATACGATGATTTTCAATGTGATCTTGGTGTTTTATCAACAAAACGTTTTATGGTCAAATTTTTATGACAAAACTGAGAATAATTTGCAATCGATTTTATTGGGGTTTGAAATGTGAAAACTAATTTACATGTATGTAGGCTTGTATGTTTATTTCAAAAATTAGGGCCACCAATTTTTTTCGTATATTTCACAATTCAATCTAATTGATTATGTATTTTTAATCGTTTGAAATAACTCAGAAACAGCAACAGCAAGAGAATTTATTATGCAGAAAATTTCGTTGAGCGCAATTAATTTGCATAATTGTAATTTATGTGGAGGCGCCGCTTGAATGCCAATTACTTGCTGATGTGCGCAGGCATACATGCATACATGCATACATATAAGTACATACACAGAACTTTTTTATTATTTACGCATTACATTTTTCGCACTATTCTTACAGCAACTATTATGTGCATGCATGTATATATTTACATATACACATATATATATATACGAATATTTTACCTGCAAACTGCAGGAGCCAATAAATAAACTTTTCACGCAACTCAAATAATTCACTGTTTTTCACAATTGAATTTAAATTCAACTTCCGCCATAAATCTTCTACTAAATTTGTGCTTCCGTTCGAAAAGTTTCTTAACGCACACACGCAAACGTACGCATATACGTGCGTTTAGAAAAAAAAGGTAAAGGTAAATCGAAAAGTGCAATAAATTCGTTTGCAATATGAGCAGATGCACCATGGTGTTTGTATGTTTGCATATACACATGTATAAATGCACATAATTGTGTGTGTGTATGTATGTGCATGTGTATGCAGATAATCTTGCAATGCGTAAAATGCACCAAAAAAAAACTACAAACTTCCGCTCTTCATTACGCCGCGTTACGCACCGCGATGCACTTTGCAAAGTGTAGGAGTAGATTTGTGCAAATTTGTGTGAGTATGTGAGTGTGAAAATAACAGAGTTTTTGCGTATGCATGCATGTGTGTGTGTGTGTGCATGTAAAGTTTTGCGTTATTTTCATTACGCACGAAAACCAAACCAAACCAAACCAAGTACAAAGTGCAAATTTCGATTTGAAAAAGTGCACCGAACTGCAACCAACCCCAGCCCAGTACAGGGTGACACGTTAATGGGTACTAAGCAATATGAAGATTGACCTAGAAAGTCGATTTCATTCAAATTTTTAGAATAGCTTTGTGAAAAAGCGAAACCATGTAGAATTTTAGTATTTTTGAAAGAGTAGCAACCATCGGTTTGACAAATAACGAATTTTTCAGAGCAATTCGATCAGAAATAAGTCTGGCCTTAGATGCTGCTTCCTTAAAATAAATATATAAATAAATATATAAAAATAAAATATTTTAAATTATCCAATAACCATTGATTTCGTTCGATTTAATTTAAAAAATTTCTGAAATCTTTGGGCCAAACATGTTTAAAAAAAAAATTAAAATTTGTTAATAAAATAGTTATATACTCCAGGTTACAAATCGAATGGAATGCATTTGAGAGAGAGATCTGGGAACTCTTTCGTCACGACAGGGTCGCCACTTCCACAAACTTTCAAATTAAGCAATAATTTTATTGGCATTAATGGTTGCAACCGAATGGCATTTCAAATTGCTTCAGTTGTCCCAAATTGTTAAAAACTAAAATGAAATCAATGAGGATTTTGAAATTTACTTCACAGGAAACGTGTCAAGACCTATGGAAATAAAATCGCATTAATTTTTTTTGGAAATATTCTAATCCTCTCCCTAAAACACTCAAACCGAATACTGATGGTGCTTATGGTGCTTTATAATCCTTGAGACTATTTTCGGCCGAGCAGCTCCTTCAATTTGTGATGAGCGTCTAAATTTTTTCAAGTCTCCTCGGAACGACTGATGAATTTTTATTTATTATTATTTTTATTTCATGTCAGAAATGCATTCTGGGAGCGGTTAAAATTCCCTAGATGTTGCTCTGGCCAAGATTCTAACCCATAACTCTCCGTATAAGCGTAAGCGCTGTTGAACACTCGGCTTAAGCGGCGCCAGCTTACCGATTAAAAAGTTCTGAAATCGAATCTGTGAGCCTAAATCTGTGGTATTCTCCAAAGCAACTAACTCCGAGTAAAGCCATTATCCCAAAAAACCATATTACAATTGGATGTCAAACAATATTTTAACGGCCAATGAGCTGTCGGTGCAGTTAACCCCATTGATATAAAATTAATAAATTTTTTTGACAGAAACCGCTGTCTTTATTCTTCCCTATAGGAACGAGAAAATTTTGTCTCGAAACTGTTCAAGGTGACTGTTGGGATAATGCATTTTGACGGACATATTACATCTGTCGCCGCGTACATCATTCGGAAGGCCAGGGTTTGAGTCCTGGTCCGACCTGCATCCAAAATTATAGAAAATCTAATTTGAAATAAAAAATGAAGTTCAAAACTAGTCATTGAACTTGAGAAATAAATATCTCTTATCAATATTCTTATCTTAGTGCTATCAAAAAATACCCGGTTCTAACTCTTCTATGCTTAGACTAAGGAATTTTCCCGTTTCATAAAGAAAACATTGTCAATACGGCCTTCACATATATATAATTTTATATATTATAACCAAATTCGAGTGTATTACATTCTGCTTCCGCAGAAATTCAAAAAATGGTACCAAGTTTTTGCTCTCTTGTACGATAGAAAGACACATTCGTGCCTGACGCCAACAGTTTTTTTCTTTTAATCTAGAAGCCAATACCTCTGCAAATTATTTGCATAGTTTAAGATCCCTTATTAAATCGTTTAACTCTACTAGGGTAAAGGTTTGGCTTCATTATAGGTTTCTCCAAATGATGGTTAACGGGTAGAACAAATAGTTGGGACTGATACATCCTCCGAATGTGGTAGAGGTTTTCAAGACGATTTTGAAACTTTATAAGTAATTTGTTTGACATTAGCACCATGCAAATCGACACAGCAGAAGTAGTAATTATCGAAGTGACTTTTTTGTTCTCTCCATTGCATTGCTAACCCGAAACCCGAAATGTCGCTTCTTTTACCGCTGATCCACCGTCTGAAGATTTCATAGCACTTTTTGCAAGCAATTTGAGGTATCTACGCCTTGATTACGTCTCGTCTACAATGTGCTACTTAAAGTATGAAAATATTCACTTTTTGCGAAATCCGTTATAGGTTTCCTGAACTTTTTGGCTTTGTATTCCACACAAATGTAGGAAAAGACTTTTGGATCATTAGACGACTGCTTCGCGATGACGACATGATATCCAAATCGATCTATTTATAGATTCTAATCAGGTTCTAAACAGGCTTGAAACCATGCTCCCGAAAGTACTATTTACTGTGAATTTACAAAAAATGTGGGTTGCCACAAAACACTACATGTAGAAAACTAATATATTTTTAGTGTTGCCAATGACTACCTAACGCAAAACCACTAATTTAAATCATTCGTTGAGATGTGTTTTTATTATTATAATTATTTTTTTATTCCAAATTAAAATTGGATTACCCTGTATATTTGTTTGAAAATATATTTCACTTCGAAACAAATCCTTGAGTTCAGCACTTCGTCGAGAAGAATTTTGTACCTTAGACTTGCACAAAAAAAGACGTACAGGCATATACACATGGACATATTTGCATACATACTAGTGCGTGTTATGTATATAAATATGTACATACAGTGGCGGACAAAAGTCTGCATACACCACCTGATTTCGTTGTGTAGAAAGTACTACTACTTTGTTGAAAAATGTTGGTATACAGTTTTTTTAAATCCTTTTCTAATCACAAGTATTGAAACAAATCCATTCTCTAACATAAAATAAATTATAGTGAAAAAATGGCAAAAAAATCCATGAAAAAAGTCTACATACACCACGGGCTTACTAGCAGTTATGTCGATATGCTGTGTTTTTATGGCGGTTAGGTACAATTTTTTTACTATTTTTTTTTAAATATATTTGCTAATTTGCTGGTATTGAATTTAGTTGTGGTTTAAGCACATGAGCATGAGCTCCGCGAAAAGAAATATCCCTCGACGTAAGAGTCTTGGTTATTTAGCACAGAAAAGAGAAGAAATTGTATGGTGTAATTTAAAACTTTTTAATCCTTAGTCCACCTAAGGTACAGACCACTGTAAAAAAAAATTGAAAAAAAAAATGGAGCCACCGAAAATAAGCCGATTGTTGGCCGCCCGAAGAAACTAACTCGAAGAGACATCAGCTTTATTATGAAGGAAGTGAATTATGATCCTAAAGTTACTGTTCCAAAATTAGCCGAAAACATCGCAAGCTCATCAAGAAAGTGTGTTCATCCAAGAACAATTCGAAGAGTTCTGAACGATAACGGCTTACACAGTAGAACTCCACGTAAAAAGCTTCATATTTCTAAAGCAATCGTAAACTTCTCTTGGAGTTCGCTAAAGCACATTTAGACAAGGGAATGGATTTTTGGCAAAAATTCTTGTTTACAAACGAATCGACATTCAATAAATTCGGCAGCGATGGAAGAGCAAAAGTTTGAAGAAAAGGAAACACGGCACTTAGCTCTAAAAATATAGTACCAACAGTGAAGGGTGGCGGGAGCAACGGAATGGTTTGGAAAGTTGACTTTTATTGAGGGTAATATGGATCAGTTCAAATATAAGTCATTGTTGGAAGCTAATGTGAAGCCTTCGGTGGACAGTTTGGATCTTGGCGCATGCTGGATCTTTCAACAGGATAACAATACAAAGCACACCGCCCATATTGTTAAGGATTGGTTGCTTTATCATGCTCCAAGGCAACTACACACACCACCTCAAAGCCCAGATTTGAATGTTATGGAACATGTCTGAGAGATTTTTCAGCGAAAAATTAGAAAAAATCAGATTTCTAGCGCAGCATTACCCAAGGAACGTCTTATTGAAGCTTGGGAAAGTATTGCTCCCTCTGAATTGACAAATTTAGTAGTCTCGATGCCACGACAGCTTCAAGTTCTTATTGATGCGAACCGTGGACCAACTAACTACTAAAAAGAGCAGGTTAGCTGATATTAACAAACGTTTTTGTGTTGAGATAAGTTAGGCATGTACTGTATGTGGAATTTTTGTCAATGTTGAATTTACGCTGTTTTTGTCATAGCTTTACTCTTTTATGTTAAAAAATTATTTTTCTTGGTTTTTTATGATAATGGAAAATAGTTGAAATAAACGGTATCGTCAAATTTTTCAATAAACTTTTTGGACTTTCAATTCAACGAAAACAGTGGGTTGTATGTAGACTTTTGTCTGCCACTGTATATATCTACGTATACCAGCTCTCTATAAAATGGCACGCACTTTTAGAACCCTCAAGTTTTTTCTACTGAATTATGTAAGCGCACTTAAATTCACACTTCAACTATGTACATACATACGTACGTATGTATATACATATGTGCATCGACACCCACATGTTTTAATATGCATATATATATATATATAATATTTATATATATACTTAATAGACGCGTATGTGCGTTGTGCCCCAAATGGCGTCGATTTCCTTTCGTCTACACTTACACATACATATATTTACATGCGTACCATTTATGCGTAAATATGCAATTTATTTTTTCCTTATATCCAACTTGGCAAAATCGGAAAAGGTCAAAGGAAAAATTCTCGTAATAAATACATACTTAAACATACAAATCAACGCACTTTTCTCTGGCGTCGGAAACGGAAATCGAGGTGCTTCGTTTGGCTGTGATTTCTAGGCACATACATAAATACTGAAATGTTAATTTTGATTTTAAAATCTTAATTTCAATCGAAAATCTAAGTAATGGGAATTTTTGCACCTTCCACTTACCAGAGACACATCAGAGACCAAAGAACAATCAAGACGGTGGATTTCTCAGGGTGAACGTGCACCAAAGAAGGTCAAGGTGGGTCTGTTGGGTACAGTACTTTGGGATGTAAGAGGTGTCCTTCACATCGATTATCTTGAAAAGGATAAAACGATCACCGACAAATATTATTCAAAGCTTTTGAACAGATTCGATATTAATTTGAAGCAGAAACGACCAAAGTTAGATAAAAACAAGTACTGTTGCATCAGGATAAACGTATTGTATTATAGTAATCACCGGAAAAAATCATTAATTGGGCTACGAACTGTTACCCCATCCAGCATTTTCTCCATTAGCCCCTACGACTATTTCATGTTTACAAACCTGAAGATGAAAAGATTTGTGTCGAATGAAGAGATCAGCACAGAAACAAACACCTATTTTGAGGGCTTTGAAAAAACTTATTATTTGGAAGGAATATAAGAATTGAAAAAAACGCTGGACTAAATGCATAAAGCTAAAACGAGAAGATGATGGGGAATAAAACTCTTTACTATTTGCCGAAAAAATAAAAATCACGCAACGGCAAAAAATTTTGGTCCTTCTCTCAGTTATCCGTTTGGGTAAGAAAACGCTCTGGGCATATCGAAGGAGTAACAAGAAAAAAGTGATGTCTTCGGCCATGCCGACGTTTGTATACCTTTCACGAACAGATTGAATTTGTTTTATTGTACTTTAGGGTTAAATAATGACGCTCATATCTGGAAAATCGGTTGCATGGGGATTACTGATTTCGGTGATTTTTTGGTGTCAATATTTATTTGAATTTCCGTCGGTAGAAAAACAAATTTCACACACTTAGAAGTATGTATAAATGTTACAATCACTTGCCTACCAAGTTCGGAGTTTATCTTCAAAACTGAGGGAATAGTTTGCAGAAGACAAATTAGTACTCATACTAGGCCGATTCTATTCAAGAGTGAGCTCTTTTCATTGCGTGAAAATCCGATGGTATTTGATTGAAATGTTGGTGGTAGATGTTTGGTTTGAGTAATTGGATGGTAGTCTTTCTTATGGGGTGTGTAGCATGTGACTAACAGCAAACGGAGCTGGTGACTTCGATCAGGTTTCAACCCATAACATTTTCGGAAGAACTAGGGCAGACTACAAAGGTTCGAAAGTAATTTTAATTACTCGCTGCTTAAATAAAGGCTACAACAGACACACCGACTTGGAGTTAGTGTTGATACTGAAAATATATGGAGAAGAATGCACTAGAAATGTCCGAAGGCTCGTAGTATAGTTCTAACGGGAAGTGTATACCACATAAGCCAGCTGATCTGATAATCCTTCTAATTTACTCTTTATGCGTTTCGTTTAATAAACCCCTCGAGAAGTGCACAGTGAGAAGCGGTCGTGGAACGAAAAAATCTTCATGTATACCGACAAACAGCCAAACGATTATAAACTCTGATTATTGTGAACAAGTAACCCTCGTAAGAGGCAGTTAACATTGCTACTTACTTACATTCTATGTAAATAAGCTTAGTTAAATTTCTTTATGTTTGACTATGAAAACCCAGTCGAGTGAGTAAATTATGAGCGGCTCATGTAAACATGCCTTTAATATAATTTTATCCATTTACATATCATATATATGAACATATAGACATATTTACATATAAACTTACGTGCATTCGAATACCTCCATGTAATTGCAGCCTGTAATAATAGGGATTTTCTCTGATAATATTATTATTGTAAAAGAGTAAAAAAAAAACAAGACGAGAGAAAAAACTCAGCTACATCAGCTACAGCAATGGTAGAAACAAAAAAAAAATTAAATTAAAATTGCATTAATTACGCGCTTTAGTTTTACAGAAAAGCTGATGAAGTGCCGCTGGAGTGGAAATAATTGCACGGCAACTCGCCTGGGCTTTCGGGGTTTGGGTGGAGGAGGTGGCGAAAGAAATTACGCGAAAAAGCAAAAGCTCAAGAAACGATCTTATGATGGAATGGGATGGGGGGGGGGGACGGTAAGGAAGAATGTAGTAGTAGCGAGCAGCCTGCCAGCGCTCTCCCCGAACGTTTGGGCCTTTGGGAAACAGTCAGACAGCTCGCGCTGCCAAATTACACTGCTGCTTATGTGATACAAGATACGTATGTATGTATGTATATATTTAGGAGTATATGTGTCGGCATACGCTTTATTAGTTCAGTTGGCTCGACTGCTTTTTCTTGCTACGCCAATAACACCAAAGTAACCGCTACAACAACTATAATTATAGTCTCTTTTTCATAGCTGTTGTTGTTGTTGCTTACCCATTTTTTTTTTGTAATACACACACCGAGTTAGCATAAAAATTGCTTGCCGCTTGCACAATTAAATCAACGATTTTTTGCGAATTACTTTAGATTTACAAAATAAATAGGAAAATGTTTGTGAAAAACGCGGAGGGAGAAGGCTAATAACAATTGCAACAACAACGAAATGTTCCATGCGCACACTTGTTGCTTCTCAGGCATTCCAGCTAGCATAAATAGGTGAAGATGAAGGTGGAAAGACGAAAAATTAGCGGAACAAAAAAAATTATTAAAAAATACAAAGCAGCAAAAAAGAAACTCTAAATGAGGCAACATAATTTTGCGTCAACAATGTTGCAAACTCAACTGCAAATAATTGCAGTGAACACTCAAAAAATTTTGTACGCAAACATTAGGAAGATCCTAAATAAAAAAAGCGTAAGAAAACAAAAAAAATAAAAATAAAAATAAATAAAAATGAAACAAAATCCAATATGCAATGAGCTATAAAATAAAAAATGAATATGAAGTAAATTATAAAATGAAATAAAATTATAAGATAATAAATTAGAAAAAAAAAAATAAATACCATACATCATTTAAAATAAAATGAAATAAACAAAATAAAATAAATTAAATGAAAATAAATTATGTATATATGAAGAGAATTATATAACAAAAAAAAATTAATTAAAATGAATTAAAATAAAATAAAATAAACAAATTATATAAGAAAAAAACTTAAATAAAAAAAAAATTAAACAAAATAAAATAAATTAAATAATATTTAAAATAAAATATAACAAAACAAAAAAAAAAAAGAAAAAAATTATAATAACAAAAATTAAATAAAAATAATTACATAATTTTGAATTATATTTATAATTAAATTTAGAAAAAAAAAAAAAAAGAAATTAGAAAAAGAATAATAAAATGAAATAAAATAGAACAAAATCAAAGCAGAGGTAACTTTTCCAATAGCCTTTTCTTGACAGACCACGCGTGAGTCGTGTCAAGTTGTCATGTAATTTTTGTTCAGTATTTTTTGGCATTTCATCATGGCAAGACTTACGCCTGAGCAACGTCATACAAATCATTCAACTTTATTACGAAAATTCACGTTATGCAAAGAATGTGTTTCGCACGCTTCGCTCAATTTATGGTCAACATAATCAGCCCACTGAGCGTACTATTCGCAACACCATCACCCATCTTGAAACCCAGCATTCATTGTTGGATAATATTCGACTGAATAGACCATGTCCAGAACGCAGTGAAGATAATATAGCGGCACTAGTTGAGAGTGTGCACGAACCGTGGAGAGTCGATTCGGCGCAGTTCGCAGCAACTCGGACTCACATATGGAACGACTTGGCACATTTTATATCGATTGAAAGCGTTCAAAATACCGTTTGTGCAAGAACTGAAGCCGCTCGACCTTTGCAAGCGACATCAGTTCTCTCTATGGGCTCTTGAAAAGTTCCAAGAAGGCCCGACATTTTCGAGGCAAACTTTGTTCAGCGATGAGGCCCATTTCTGACTCAATGGATATATAAACAAGCAAAATTCCCGCATTTGGGACGAAGTTCAATCTGAAGAGTTTCAAGAGCTGCCATTTCATCCAGAAAAAACAACGATTTCGTGTGGTTTGTGGCCGGTGGAATCATCGGTCCATATTTCTTCAAAAATGATGCAGGTGAGAACATTACCGTCAATGGCGACCGTTATCGCGCCATGATAACCGACTATTTATGCCTGAAATTGCGCCACTTCTCACACATTACATAAATCAATGGACTTATCGAGAGAACACTTCGGTGAGCCGATAATTTCACGTTTTGGGCCGTTCGATTGGCCACCAGGATCGTGTGATATCACACCGTTAGCCTTTTACCTGCGGGGATATGTAAAGTCTGAAGTCCATGCGGACAACCCCGCTTCGATTCAAGTGTTGGAGCAAAGTATCAGGCGTGTCATTCGCAGTTACCAGTCGAAATGCTCGAACGAGTCATCGAAAATTAGACTCAACGGATGGACCATCTGAGATGTAGCAGCGGCCAATATTTGAAAGAAATAATCTTCAAAAAATAAATGCCAAAAAATGCTCTTTCGAATGATAATAAATATTCCCCATTAAATTTGAATTTTCTGTGTTTTTTTCTTTCAAAAATTAAGGAACTTTGAAACGGATCACCCTTTAAAATAAAATAACTCGATTTCGATGATTCTCACTGACAATATTAACTTGAATTCGCGTTTTTGGCGTACCCCTTTTCACGTTCTTAAATATTTTTTGACGAGTTTTCGACGCAAAACCTCATCTCCGAACAAATCGGCTCTATAGGGGGCAATATGTTATAGTCTTCCGATATCGATATGTTTCTCAGCGTCAACATATACCTATATATATTGGACTTTATGTGGGTATAAAACCAAATTTCACGTTTCTAAACGTTTTGCTTGATATATTTATGGCGCAAAATTTAAAATCTGAAAAATCGGTCGTAAATATGCTATAGTGGTTCGACCTTTTTATCGATGTATAAATGTACCAGTGCTTCTGCCTGGTTGAAATACCAAAGAAAAAAAGCTTCAAACAGACGGACGGACGGACATGGCTATATCAACTTAGCTCATCATTCTGATACGATCCACATGAATTCAGGTGGGCTTATTTATCTCTTCTTCTGGTTAATATATCATTTCACACACATAAATGGTATAAAAAAATAAAGAAAGAATAAAAAAAAATTAAATAAAACAAAATGACATTATAAGTATGCAAATTAAAATACAAAAAAAATTTTTTTTATATCGAAATTAAATTGGATTATTTATGAAGCATTGGTTTCTTCTTTGAACTCGTGGAACACCTTAACCTAAGAATATATTTGTAAAATAATACAAAATTCACTTATGTAGTTGGCTAAGACAGCCATCCGTCAGTCAGTCCGTCAGCCAGTCCGTCAGTCAGTCAGTTGAGGCAGAGTTGAATGAGCAGCATTTTTTCCTTCAAATTTTATTCTAAAAACATAAATTCAAATGCGCACGCTTGTTTATAATTTTAATTTGCTTACAATTAGATGCGTGTACAAGTAAGTGGTTGTTGCATTGTTCTTACGCTTTGGCTTTTGAATTTTAATGCTGAAATAATCAAGTTATGCAACGCAAAACATAGAATTAAAGAGTTTTTCGTTTAGCTACTGGTTTTCTGTTTTCTGTTTTCTGTTTTCTTCTCTAATTTGTATTCGAATATTAATAATGCATTATTATCTTGTTTAAAATGTATTCTGGAATGCGCACACACACGCACACACATACACATACAGCAGCATAGGAAATGATGGTTAGGCATTAAAGCAACTTCAGTCAGCTCAATCGCCGCGTAATTATTATTAAAACTAATATTTTATGAATAATTAACTCATGTACTATTATGTAGCAGCAAAGTTGTTTCAGATTCTCTGCTGTACCCGCAGCTGCGGCCTCGGCACAACAGTTGGAGCGGCTGCTGCTCCGCGCTGCTTGTTAGCTGGCCATATTAACATTTACATCATTTTAATTGAAATTTAATTGTTTGACAAATGTTTTGCACTCTAAACCACATCAAACGGTGGATACAGAATTTTACAGTTTTTTTCTTAAGTGGTAATTTTGAACTTTTGCCAGTTGTCGTACAAGAGAAATTGTGTCTAAACACTTTTTATCTTGATTTTAAGTGGATGTGGAGCTCCTTAGACCCTGAGGGCGTCATTAGAGTGTTATCTCAGCTTGCATATCTGAAGAATTGCGGCACGAAGACTAACTGTTTGTGATTTGAAAAGTGCGAAAGTGTTTGGTAAAGCAAGATTTTTCATTTAATTTTCTTCTAGACTTTCTTGCACTTAATTTTTCTAGAATACGCAGGAAGGTGTTACCTCATTTTCCAAGAATAAATAAGGGGTGATCCATTTTGAGGTTCCCTACTTTTTTAAAGAAAAAAAAAACACAGATAATTCAAATTTAATGGGGAACGTTTATTATCCTTCGAAAGAACATTCATTTCGACTGATAACTGGCGAATGACATGCGTGATGTTTTGCTCCAAGGCCTTTATCGAAAAGGGATTGTCCTCATAAACTTTAGACTTTACATATCCGCACAGGAAAAACTCTAACGGTGTGATTTCACACGACCTTGGTGGCCAATCGACCGGCTCAAAACGTGAAATTATCTGCTCATCGAAGTGTTCTCTCAATAAAGCGATTGATTGATGCTATGTGTGGGAAGTGGCGCCGTCTTGTTCGATCAATCAGAGATCACGAGCTTCAATTTCAGGCATCAAATAGTCGGTTATCATGACGCGATAACGATCGCCATTGACGGTTACGTTTTCAGCGGCATCTTTTTTTGAAGAAATATGGACCGATGATTCCACAAACCACATCAAACCGTTGTTTTTTCTGGATGAAATGGCAACTCTTGAATCTCTTCAGGTTGCTCTTCGTCCCAAATGCGGCAATTCTTTACAGAACGTGAACTTTCGTAATAAATTTGAATGATTTGTAAACGTTGTTCAGGCATAAGACTTTCCATGATGAAATACCAAACAATACTGAACAAAAATTACATTACAGCTTGACACGAATCGCGCGTGGTCTGTCAAAAAAAGTCTATTGAAAAAAGCACCTCTGCTTGGTTCACCCTTTATAATTATTCTTCAGAACGGCAAACTGTATTACTTTTGAAAATTTTCCTCTCTGGTGACTGTGTACACTTCGACGCAGAGTCCTCTAAAACAAGTGTCATTTTCCCTCCCTATGCTAATGCTACATCAAAGCAGCGTCGCCCTGTTCACTTCATTCCCTAAATTCCTAGAGTTTTTGACCTTCTCTTTCCACTTATGTGCATAAAGTGCAATTTAGCATAAACCGATTTTGATTGGCTTCGCATTTTTTCCAGTTTCAACATGTAATTCTTCAAGCATTTTCTAAATATTTGCAAATTTTTTTTGCATTTTTTCTTCAAGTGATTTTCTAAAATTTTTCTGCATTTTTACGTTGGTATTTTTTTCGATTTCATATCTTTTTCTTTTGCTTGCGGCGCCAATTACCGCTATGGATGCGAGCAATTTCGTTACATCCGGCCAAGGCACACACACACACACACACACACACACACACACATTTCGTTTGTTGACCAACAGAGGACAGTGGACAGTTGAGTGTGTGTGTGTGTGACTAGTCGTAGAACTACAATTTTTTGTTGTTATTTCTTTATCATATGTTGTTGTCATCGTGAGCAACAAGTACGTTGTTGTTGTTAGTGGTTGTAGTACATTTTTTTCAATTTTTATTTTTCATTTTGGTTTCGGTAGTTTAAATTCATTCACTCTGATCAAATGATATTTGGTTGGTTTGAGGTTGTTAACTTCGTTTTCAACGATGTTCCACCTTCGAAGAGAAACATATTTATATATATATATATATATGCTTACATACATGCACACACTCACATGTGTGTGTGTGTGTTAACTAAACTAGTTTTAATAGTTTCATTTCGCCACAGCAGCGCATTTAGATAGCGATTGAAGCAATCACCAAGGCATGATTGAGCTTCCTATCAATTCGCTGGACGGGCGATTGGACGAGTGGATTGGCCGAGTGGAGTGGATCGACTGACGAAGTTGTCGTTTTCACTAAAATATTTCTATACACACACACACACACACACGCATGTAAGTAAACAGCAGTGCCGTCTTAAACGCCCCACAGGGAAATCGAAAATTGTTCTTGAAATTGTGGCTTAGTAAATGCCTCCTCAAAGGCCAGTCACAGGCAGGTAAGGCAGTGTAGTTTGGGTTAATAGACTTTGTACATCAAATCAATCTCACGACATCCAATAGCCAATTTGTGCTTAACTTCGTTGTCCTCAGCTTCACTGTTCATTTTCCAGACGCGTAAAACTGCGTTTCTCCTGCGCTCTTTGTCGCTTTGTTGACCGATATGTGGCAAATTGATACCAGAAATTTTAGATTTTTATGTATAGTTTGGTTAAACTTACACGAGGACAATTTGTAAATATTTTGGAATATACTTTCTTCTTCACTTATAGATGGATTTTGGAGAGCGTTAAAGGGATTTCTTCAAAATACACATCGGAGGCTGTTTAATCGAGTGCTAAATGCGGGAGGGCTTAAAATCCATAAAGAATAAAAATCAAATAACTATGGAATAATTTATTTAAAACTATCGGTTAGGTTATTTTGAATTGACTGATTACCTAGAGTCAATCTCATATAGAGACATTACCATATTCTTAGGTGTACGACCTGTTGCTGCTTTTCTTTGTCAGGAATTGAGCTTTGTCTGCTGAGTACCAGGTACTCAAAGATTACGTGCATTGACTCTGCATATTCCTTGCATTTAATGCACTTGTTGTATTCTTCTTCTTCTTATTTTTTGGCGTAGTCATGGCATACACGATTACAGCCGAATCAACATTAGCGTCTCACTCGTTCCTTCTGTTCGCTACACCGTTCAAAGTAGCACCTGTAGGCAACAGTGATTCTGCGTTGGATTTCAAGGCTGACATTGTTGTTGGTGTTTTTGATGCTGGTTCCAAGATAGACGAAATTATCTACAACTTCGAAGTTATGCCTGTCAACAGTGGCGTATGAGACGAGTCGTGAATGCGCTGTTTATTTGAAGATAGGATATATTTCGTCTTGTCCTCGTTCATCATCGTTCGACCTATTCGCTTCGCTTCCTGGAGAAAGTAGAGCTAACAATGCTGCTGTTATAGTCAATGATATCAATATCAACGGCATACACCATCCATGGTCAGTTTACCTAGCCGTATGAGTTTGCAAGGTTATAAAATTCAGACATAGCGACGTAGAAGCAGGTCCTTTGTGTTCTGAGGGATGAGTAGTACATATCGAGTAGAAAACTGTACGGGTGTCTGTTGTGATTGTAGCCTTTTGACGTCGAACCTTCCCTGTGTTTGTTGACGAGCGCTCTTTGCTGCACAGATGCGGGTGCGTATCTTCGCTGTTACGTGTCGCTACGCACGTCTAGAATATGTCTACATGTCTTCCGTCTAACACCGCATGGTCGATTTGGTTGCGTGTTTTTCGATCCGGCGACAGCCATTTAGCTTTATGAATTTTCGTATGCTGGAATCTGGTGCTACAGACAACTATATTTCGGCCCCCGGCGAAGACGATTAGCCCCATCCCTTTTGTGCATGTTTTTTCATGGTATTTGAATTTTCCGACTGTTGCGCCAAAATTACGTTCTTTGCCTATCCTAGTGTTGAAATGGCCTAGCACAATTTTGTCATCGTGGCGGGGTCGGTGCACATAGTACGCAAAAAAAGCGATATGTTGAAGAACTTCGCTTTGATGCGGATTGTGGTTAGACGTTCATCTACCGAATGCCAAGATTCGGCGGCGGAGTCTCTCTCTTACCGCAAATCCAACACCAATTTTGCGTTCCTTTATCACAAGGACACACTTTCTTTCGTCTTTGTTCCATCCATCGCAATTCTTGGACGGCGGAGATGATCGCCTTTAGTTTTAAGACAACAACCAGCTGGGCAGCGACACCTTCTCAATTATGGAATCGGACATTCCAGGTGCATGCTCTCAAATCGTGAGCTTTTAAACGTTTGCAGAGGTCATCAAAAACGGGCTCTCTCATTCTAGGCATTTGTCAATTTTTCTTTGCACTGTAAATTTTTTATGTGGTGAGTCCCAAACTCTACACACACAACCGCAGGGGGTACACCTTCTCACTTTAGCTCGCCTCCAAACGGATTTTTTTTGCTACCCAAACCATATTTGGTCTAAAACTGGAAGTCGTGAGCTACTTGAACCATATGTAAGCTAATCGTTTCTGGCCACTTCCAAGTGAATTACAACCAAAAATTCTCCCCAAGACGAACGAGAAAATGATGATGATGCAAAACCCTAACAATACCTCTAACAGATTCACTCTCTTTAAATTCCTTTAAAATTTTACTATTTGCTTGAGTAGTTGGACGATTATGTGCGCAATAATCTTCTCTTAAAGCACGAAATGTGGTTACGTCACCATTTTTGTAGTAGGTTTAAACAATTTTAACGCGTTCTGCGGTTGTTAAGCGATCCGTTTTCATAAATGTCTGACTTTTAACTAAAACAAAACATGTTTAGTGTGACAGTTAAGTTTGACAGATGTCTAAATGCAGTCCTGTACTTTAGAAACAACTAAATGGATAACCCTTTAGCTTCATAATTGCTCACTAATACCTCCAAACAGAGATTCAATTTTACAAAGTTAGTGTGTGAGCGCAATCTTGGACGACTGCAGTCTGGACTGTGCAATAGATTTGATTGGATCAATTTTGAATGGAAGTTTCCTTAAGTCCACTTTAATTGGAGTGTTTTTACAAACATTTTTTTCGAAAGTATTTGAGCAAATTTCCGAGAATTCAAACACAACCCACATACGAGTACCATATGTAGTGCTCGAAGAATTTTGATTGAGCTTAATTCTGCCGCTACGCACAATTAGCTAAAATTATGATATTTAATTATATATTTTCTATTTATATATATATAGTCGAGCTTTTCTGTGAATTTCCATATGCGAGCGTTTTAGTTGCATTCGCTGGCTCGTTGCATTTTTTCATTCCGGTTCACTGAATGCCTGAAAGTCAGTTGAAAAGTTGCTCAAACACACACACACCGCACACACATTAATCTGTATACAGAACGTGCATGTGTGCGTAGAAAGTAGAAAAAAATCATAATTAACCCAAATTAAGGCATATTTTTGCATGAATGCAATAGCAACAGCAACAATTGTAAAAACAACAAAAAAAAGCTAAGCAGCATTGCACGGCTCAGCCGTAGTGAGAAGGGAGGATGGACACGCATTCGAGCCAACGAATATAAAACAGTGAACATATGGCAACACAGACACACAGCCAGACCGATAGGCATATAGACAGACAGAGAGACGCATAGCCGTACGGAAGCAGAGGCGTAAGGGTGTGCCTGCGTTGTGGATGATAAAAGTTTAGCTGCGTATCTAATGCGAAACGCTGGAGGAGCATTGGAGGCGAGCAGGTGCTGGCTGAGGCGAGCGGGTGAAGAGAGTGCTTGCTGACAATTCTATTTTTATTCATTTTTTTCATTTTGCGCTTATAAAAATTTATTTATTTTAACTTTGGTCGGCAGTCAGTTTGACGACGGCTGGTCGGTTGCTTAGTTTGCTCGTCCTTTCGTTGGGTTTGGCTACGCGCTGCCTACCATACGCTCAGAATAGGCCGGATAGGCCTCTGGCCAGAAGGGTCGGACGGTAGACTACACCGCCGGCGCGGTAGGTTGATGGGCGAGCGGGCGTGCATGGTTGAGCGCATTTATATATGCATACTTGTAGGTGAGCTACCCGTGTGTGCAACCCTGGCGCCTGCATCCTGTGCGTACGCCTCGAGTGCTCCAATGCCATCTCATGAATATTTGTTTCAATTTTATATAAATAATTTTTTTTATGGCATAAAAATTATTCTGCAATTTTTTTATTACTCACATCCCGCTGACCGTCCAGCACCCACCGCCGCTGTTGCACGCGCACACTTTTGACTACTGTGGCAAAAATGCGTAATTTTAATCAACAGACAAGGCAACCCAACGTAGACCAACACAGGCGAACGCATCTGAATGCGAAATGCAACGCAAATGCACCGCAAATGCTAAAAACAAGAACAAAAACAAAAATTGTAAACAGTTAGTGGGTAGTGCATATGTAGAGAGAGAGATAGAAGGGTCTGTGTCAAGTGTGTGCGGGTGTGGCTGGGGCTGGGGCTGTGGCTGAGGCTGCACTTGTGTGCGTAGTCATGCATTATGGACAGATGCTCTGGCATTGCGTAATGAATGGACGAGATAGAATTGACTGGTTGACTGAATGTTACGCATACATACACACACGCACACACACATCAACACACACACACACGCATCTATTTCAATTTGACTTTTGTAATATTTTTGCAAATTTGAAAATGTAAACTTTCCGGTTTGCATTTGTTTTTGTTTCATTATTCAGCACTTTTCACAACATTTATTTTATTGTTGTTGTTGTTTTTTTCAATATTTTTTTTTAGCTTTTTGCAATTATTCATTACGCTTACTGTTTTGTTTCGTTTTTTAATTAAAAATACAAAAAAATAATAAAAAAAAGTTTGTAAGCTGCTCCTATTGGCATGTGTCGGCCGGACGGACAGTTTGTCTAGTTCGTAAGTAAATTGATGGACTAATTGAAATGGAGCTATCATCTCCCGGTGCATTAGATGAGCGAGTTATGAAAACAAAACGAAGTTTATTCGCTCATTTACAATGTCTTTCGGACTCCCTCCGGATAATTGATTGGTTCAGGAAAATTTCATATCTCAGCAAAGGTTTCTTCTTTCCTAAATGATGTAAATACTTCTGGAGGCCTAGACCATGAATTTTACACAAATAACAATGGACGGCCGCGGTATCCGAGTGGTTTAGGCGGTGCGTGCTACCATTCGTAGGGCCAAGGAATGTCAAGCCTTCCGAGTGTATTTCTTACATGAAATCAAAAGCTCCTCATAAAACTCCAACACCCCTTCGGAGGGGGGTTTTGTACACATATATTATGACGGCCTTCCACGAAATTTCCAACTATCCGTCTGAACACTTCGCTCGCATGGCCAGTTTCAAGTTATACCAACCGCATAGTGAAAAATATCATGTCTCAAACGTCTAAAAGTGGGGCACTCGCAAAAGTAATGCTCCAGCGCTGCGTCAATTTCTGTGCATGCATGGAACTTAGTCAATTTCAACTTACCTAGTTTGTGGAGATGATATCTGAGAGGAAGATGTATCTTCAATACGTCTACAATAATACTGACCTTTTTTGCTTAACGCAAGCAAGTAAACGTTTGGTCTCACTACAACCCACGTAGCCTAACAATAAAAAATGTAGTGGTACGTCCTTCGTTGTTTTTGCTCCAGGACCTTTAGATAGCAGGCGATGAAAGAAGTGAGGCAGTCAATGGCGTCAGCGTGCACCAAAGAAAAGGCAAACGTGCTTTTCCTTGCCTCCTTTATCCGTCGAGATAGCCAGTTGATTGCCTCCCTCACACATTAAGACTGCCGTAATTGCTGCTTGGTCTCCTGTCATTAAACAAACAGTCAAAGCTTTCTCGTCTTGGCTTCCACTTTGAAGTTTTAGACAATTTCGTCTCTCTCGGAACCAGCATTACCAACACCGGAAGATTTATGGCCCTTTGGCATTTATTTTTTGAAGATTATCTCTTTCAAATGTTGGTCGCAGCTACGTCTCCGATGGTCTATCCGTTTAGTCCAATTTTCGATGACTCGTTGGAGCATTTCGACTGGTAACTGGCGAATGACACGCGTGATGTTTTGCTCCAAGGACTGAATGGAAGAGGGATTGTCCGCATATACTTTAGGCTTTAAATATACCCACAGAAAAAAGTCAAACGGTGTGATACCACACGGTCTTGGTGGTCAATCGACCGACCCAAAACGTGAAATTATCTGCTCACCGAAGTGTTCTCTCAATAAATACATTGCTTGATGCAATGTGTGGAAAGTGGCGCCGTCCTGTTGAAACAATGTATTGCGGAGATCACGTGCCTCAATTTCAGGCATCCAATAGTCGGTTATCATGGCGCGATGACGGTCGCCATTGACGGTTACGTTCTCACCGACATCATTTTTGAATAAATATGGACCGATCATTCCACCGGCCACAAACCACACCAAACCGTTGTTTTTTCTGTATAAAATGACAGCTCTTGAATCTCTTCATGTTTCTCTTCGTCCCAAATGCGGCAATTCTGCTTGTTTACATACCCATTGAGCCAGAAATGGGTCTCATCGATGTTCTTTGGGAAGGTCGAGCGGCTTCAGTTATTGCACAAGCTGCAGTTTGTATGCTTTCAATGTAAGATCTCGACGGCGCAGAATCGACTCTCCACGGTCTTCGTGTACACTCTCAGCTACAGCGCGCTGGACGTGATCTATTCGGTCGAATATTATCCAATAATGAATGCTGGGTCTCAAGATGGGTGATGGTGTTGCGAATAGTACACTCAGTAGGCCGATTATGTTAACCAAAAGTTGAGAGAAGCGCGCGAAACACATTCTTTACAGAACGTGAATTTTCGTAATAGAGTTGAATAATTTTTAAACGACGTTGTTCAGGCTTATGTCTTTTCATAATGAAATTCCAAATAATACTCAACAAAAATAATAGGACAGCTTGACACGACAACGACTCACGCATGATCTTTCAAAAAAAGGCTATTGAAAAAGTACCTCTACTTGGATCACCCTTTAAAAGAGATTTTCATAACATAAGATTTTTCAGGGAGTGATATATGCTGCATCTTTAATGTGCCAATTGATCTTTTGCTTAATTTAAGGGTGTTCGATCTGAGTTCATTTCTCTAGATGGTGCAATGCTGTGGAACATACCAGAGCTTGAGGTTAAGATGAGAAAGAACGATTTTATCCATCTTCGTCTCAACTCGGCTGATGAGATTAAATTAAGACTCAAGTAAATAGTATCTAACATCTTCATGAGCAAAGATTAACTTGCGCATAGCGAAATCATTCACATTTCTGGTAGAGAATTTTACTTTATGAAGCATGGAGAAATTAAGAACAATGTAGATCGAAACGATATACATTTTCAAGGCAATCTAGTAGAAAAGTTCTATCTTCATTTGTCTCGAAAGTGTGTCTGAATCTACTCAATAGATATATTTATCGCACAAATATCTCCCTCAGCAATTTAAACTCAGTCCAATGACATGGCAACAACCATTGCCAGCCTCCCTCTTCCCCGAGGCGCTAAAATGACTTTGCGGAGATGCATACTTGTCAGCAATAATGGAAATCGTTGGAAAATATGTAATTAAGTGTACATTAAATAAATTAACAAACTTAATTTGTTGCTATTAACTCAACAACAACAACAACAACAACAACAACAACAACAACAACAACAACAACAACAACAAGGAAAATTCATGTGAAAAGTGTAACAAAAACAACAGCTGATATTAGCGGTTGCCGCACAAAAACCGTCGGTTGTGGCAAAAGGAAGAAAGAGGATGGGAGAGGGCCAGAAAGAGGAATGAGGGAGAGATAGAGAGAGAGAACGCGCATCAATGACAAATGTAAACAACAAAACAATTTCAGAATTAAAATCAAATGTAAATTGCACTGAATCGCGGATTTTCAAGTTGCAAATTAAACAACAACAAAAGCCATAACAACAACTGCGACGACGACAACATTAATCTGTTGCCAACAATAAAAGCGTAAAAGGAAACTTGGCAATTTTTTTTATCTGCATTTGGGTTGGTAAAATAGGCGTAAAAAAAAACGGAAGTAATATTTGCAAATATACACATACATAAATAGGGATTTTATACATGCTTAAACATGTAACAGGTATGTATCACGGAAAGCGAGATTGTTTGAAAATAAAAGAAAACAATTTTTTCTGCGCGATATCTAAACATTGAGCAGTCGCTTTTTTCATGGGACGACAGTTGTATATGCTTATATGTATATTAGGGTGGTCTAAAACTGTGATCCACAACCACTGTGCCACGAAATTCTTGAAGTATGCCGTCAAATTTTATGAGCGCATACAGTAGGAGACTCTTGGATATTGCATTTCGCTGTCTGATTAAATGAAATGGTCTCGATAATCAACATTGGATTCAAAGATTCAGTATTTGGATACCAAAGTGAATCAAAAGGAGGTTTAACGATAATAACATTAGGGCAAGTGGTCACACTAACGGGTCCACTGTACAAATAAAGGCGTTCTTTGCAAGTATAATGACGACTTCTTCAAATTTCGATTGTCATCCACAATGGAAAATGAAAAATCTCATACCAAGTGTGTGGTAGTAACCCTAACGTCATTTCCTTACAAAGGAAAATAGCGACTTTCAGAAATTATGAATAATAAGATTGGACAACTAATAATAGTTCGCAACCATATGGATGCAACCGAATCGCGAAATTCAGAGCTATGAATGTTCTATATTTTGATCCAAATCATGATTAGTTTCTTCGATCTGCTGATCTGTGACCCCTTTCTCGGGAATACGGCTTTGTATATGCTAATCAGGACAAAAATATACCTTCAATGAGATCGGTATTTGCCCTACTTCGGGGAAAAATGAATTTCAAGTAATTTAACCATAAGCTCGTTTTTTTTAATCGGTTCTAGACCCACTTCCCGGTAGAAACAATGTTCCTTCTTCTTTTATATATATAGACTTCGTCTGTCGGAGAAGCTCAATGTGGAGGAGTGAGGGAAAAAGTCATTTGCTTTCTTTATACTTGTAAAAGGATCTACGTTCCACCTGGGGCCTTTCACCAGCCATTTCGAGCAAAGAAAACTCTACCTTTATTGGGCACTAGAGCATCAGGGTATTGAATGCAACATGTCCATTTAAAACAGGAAGTTGTCATAGTCGTGCCAGTTCCTCTCAGAGACATGAAGCACGAACAAGAAACATTCTATCGTCAATCTAATAGGCTTTGAGAACGTACAAAGGAATACAGAATAACGAAAATTATGTGGAGAACATATGACGTGAACCTTTTTTTGTTCTTACTAGTGTCAAGGTGGTCAATACTTCAGGCTGCTAGTCGGACTATTAACGAGGTATTGCCAGTTGCCAGCACATGACTTCAAATGACGTCTGATTGATAACAATAGCCGATTAAAATACAGAAAATATGAGGAGACAGTTAAGATGTTATATGAGAGTGCCCGGCGATCAGCAGACAGTGGTAAGTGACACTTGACGATGATAAGCTGCTGATGGGTCTTCATTGGCGCATTGGAGACAAAATTTCAAAGCGTCTTCTCCAATTTGCTAAAAGGACAACAAAGTTCTGTAGACATTGAAGGTTGTTGTTGTTGTTGTAACCGCAGAAAATTCCCCAAATTGGGTTTCGGCGAATATTGCGGGAGTGACAGTCCTTGACCGGAGAAAAGTCCGGTCGTTCCGGTATAGAGACCCGATTGTCGCGAGAATTATTGGATTTTAGTCGCCCCTTACGACAGGCATGCCTTACCGCGGGTAAATTCTTGAACCAATAACCCGCAGGGGGGCAGTGCTTTGGTCATATATAGTGTTTTCGGTAACACGTTGAACGTGGTATCATCTGCAGGCGTCAACCAGTTTAATCTAACATTCTCCAATTTGTGGTGCGCGCCTTGATACTTATTGGAGTAGCAGTTTTTCAAAGCCGCATCCATAAAGCTGCTGAATTTTTTAGAACGAAATTTTTATTAGACGTCAGAAATCCTCTGTAGAGGGGCGACCGAAATTAAAAATAATTTTTCCTACAATTTTAGATATTTTGCTGGTCAGAACTGAAACCATTGCTGTTCGCGTTGTACCACGCACTGCAAACCATTCGGCAGCACCAGGAAAATAAAGTGAAAAATTAAAATTTTTTATTATTAGGGATGTTGTGTTTTTATTATATTTATTTTACGTTAATAATTTATTTTATTCACTTATTCAGAAATAAAATAACAACTTTCTATTACTGAAAATCACTTAAATTTAAAATTTTTTATGTTTCAATAAGAATAAAAAAAATATTTTAACATTTTCAAAGACTTTCTAGAAATCTTGTGTCCACCCTAATACATGTTTCTAAATAGCTATATATTATATATGTATGTGTATGTGTATTTTATATGTATGAATAATCAAAAAAAGCTTAAAATACGCATTTGTATAACGGTATTATTGTCATGTTGCTGCTACTGCGGTTCTAATGCTGTTGCGCACATTTGTCGGTCAGATGATGTTGCACAACCCACGTTGCATCTTTCGCTTGCTTTACAGTGGCAATGTTGTTGCAATTGCGTTGTTGTGTATGATTTTTTTCTGCTGTCTTTTTTTTTAGTATTTTTTTTGCATTGCAATGCATTTAATTGTCATCAGTCGAGAATGCTTTGGCAAACAAGCTAACCCAACGCCGCCCACTCTCCCCACTCCCCACTATACGTACAGCTAACCAAAAAGCTAACAAGCTAGTGAATCATGCCACAACAGTATGTTACAGGCCTACCTTAGCCGCGGCTGCCTGCCGCACTGTGCTCAATTGAAATTATTGTTGTTGCATAGGATCACATACGCAGTTAGTAGCAGCTCATCCTTAAAGCTAACAAAGTCATACAATTCCATGTTGCAAGTACGTACATATATACATATGTACATATGTGGCATGCCACATCAACGAAATTGCGTACACAATCCAAATATGCTCGTTTGCAGATATTAACAGAGCGAAATTGCCGTCCATCAAATAGATTTGAATGCGTCGTTGACGCTGATGCGAAGTGATGCGTTATGTATGAAGGACGCGCGGTAGACTGAGATGGAGAGTGGTGGAGTGCGACTTGTTTGCTTTAGGGACGCAGCATACAGCTGAAAAAGCTAAGAAGGGAGCGGGTTTGGGGGGTTGGGAATAATGAAAAATGGAAAAAATGCAAAATCTGACATATTACAGTGTAAACAACAACAACAAATTCGCATAACAATGAGTCGACAAAAAATAAGCAAATGCGGTAGCCACAACAACAACAACTTGAAATGCAATATCACAAAATGCGTTGCATGCAACGCAACGCAACGCAGCGGGAAAGTTCATCAGTCCGCTCGTCCATACGCTTGCCGCCCAACCGCCACTCACTCAGTCAGCCGCAACCGAAATCTTTTCATGCGTTAACCAGTGCGTTGTTTGCGTTCGCATTGTTTTGTTTTAATTTTCTGGATTTTTCATTTCGTTCATTTTTTTCGCTTACTGCACTTACCACACCCTCCCACAACGCATTGTTGTTGTTGCAGGATTTTTCTACGTTTTTAATACTTTTTTTTGTTTTTTTTTCTGTTTGAAAAGCACTCAACTTTTGAATTGTTTCCAAGTTTTTTTTTTGCATCACTTTTCTTGTCGTCGTAGAATTTGGTGCGTGTGTGGTGATGTTGATAGATGTTGAAAAAAGTGCGCGTATGGTGGACTGCAGTATTTGGTCAGCTCTAGTAGTAGACACAACCAATCAAAAGAATTGCTAACCGAATCGCAAGTGCGTATGATGCCAGAGAGGGGAGAGAGGAGGCAGGAGACAGAATAGAGTACTCGCATAGTGCGTGCCACTTCAACTTCTCTCCATCGCACACACACACACACACACTTGATTACGCTGGTCTTTGACAGTTTGAGGGTTCCGAGTATGGCCGCACTCATCAACTCATCATCAACAATGAATTAATCCATCATTTCGTTTGTTAGCAGAACTCTTCTCGTTAACTGTCAATCCTGCCCACCGACAACTAAATTATTTAGAGAGAAAAATCTTTACAATTTGTTTTTGTCTCGGTTAAAACGTAACTCTGTTGCTCAGTTCAACACAATTTGAAAAAATCTCTTTTTGAGAAAATCAACATATGAATCTTCAGTCTGTTGAATGATAAATACAGCGTTATTCACTTTGCGGTTTCCAAAATAAACTTAAATTAAATGCATTTCAAAATTTTTTCATGAAATTCCTTTTTTTTATTTTAGTGCTGCAACCCTGGCATTATATGTGAAACATTACATCATTGAAATTTTCGTCTCTTGAATTTTTGCAAACTTCGATCCGTTTAAGGTAATTTTCCAACACTTTTTTGGCACATATTGGACGGCATCTCCTCAGTCATGACTTGACGGATGTTGGTTTTCAAGTACTCAAGAGTTAAGAGTTTATTCGCATAAGCACGGTGTTTCGCGCAGCCCCACAAAAACAACGTCCAATGGTGTCAAATGATCGCATCATTTTGGTGGACTATTAGCATTGCTAAGACGTGAGATAATGCTCCGCCGTTATCGTTTTCAAAGAAATAAGGACCATTCAAAATACCTCCGGTGCACCAGACAGTAAGTTTTGCAGGATGTAATGGACTCTCTTCGATTATTTGAGGACTCGGAGTGAGAAATATGCCTCGTCCATGAAGAAAATTTTTCTTGGAAAAATCGTAGCCCAATGTTTGTTCAAGCACCCAATCGACGTAACTACGGCGTAGTGAATAATCAACTGGCTTCTTCAGTTGCTGTGTGAGGAACTTCATATGGATGTAGGTGTCAGTCCAAGTGCAAAATATGACGTCATAATTTGCCGTAAGAAAGTCCCAGCTCTTGAGAACGTCGAGATATAGACATATTCGGGTCTTCGGACTACACTTTCATTTACAGCAACGATATTTGAGGTGGAACGAGCAAGAGGATGATGCACAGGCCGTACAATATTTGTAACCGATCCAGTTTTTTCAAATGTCTTTAAAATTTTTTCAACTGCTTGAATAGTTGGACGATTATAATCTCCTCTTAAAGCACGAAACACAGCCACGTTTGAATCACTTTTTTTTAGTAGGTTTCAGCCATTTTAACGGGTTGTGCGGCTGTCATAAGTGCCTGACTTTTAAGGCAGTTAAGTTTGACAGGGTTCAAAATACAACCTGCTATCTACGAAAACACTAAATGGATAACCCTTCATATGAAAGAGTTGCCAAATGTCTAGAAAATAAAATTTTCGTAAAACCACTTTAATTAAAAAAAAAATTCAACTCCGCACAAATAGAAAAACACAATAAAACAACAGACCAATTGTGCATTAGAAGAATTTCTTTTTGCTAAACTTGTTTTAAAATAGAGTTGCCACTTATTTCAAATTAATAAATTATGTAAAAATTTATGAATTTTACAGGAAGCGTCGCTTGAAATGCATTTGAAAAAGTTATTAAGCAACAGCTTCAACACCAAAGTATAGTTGCCACCTCCGCAAAAGAATCTATCAAAATTATCAAAACAGTAAGCTTTATAAAATATGGATGGAAAATGATGTAAACGAAAGCTTTTTAAAAACCTTTGGGTCCGACATGCGTCAAGATAGAGTTGCAAATTGTTAAAAAAAAAAAAAAAATTCTTGTAAACGTTTGCAACAAAAAGTAAATAATTTAGAGAAAACTTATCGAAGAGAAAATATCTGGTAAAAATATTTGAAAACTTTTTTAATAGAGTTGCCACATGCTTAAAATGAATAACGGATATTAAGTACTTGTGCGTATTCAAAGCTAGTATAGATGCGTAATGAACAAGTGTTATTCGGAAATATCTCAAACAAGATAATTCTCCCATAAGCTTTCAACATATGTACCAAAGAAAATATAATTGGAAAATACAATATTTTTTGGTAAAACTTGCCAAACCGAAAGCGTATCAGGAGCATAGATTCGGTTACAAAGCTTTTAAATAAAGTTTTTGGTATACGATTGAAACAACTTATCTGGAGTAAGACAATTTTCCCTTTAAAACAACCTGCAACAGAAGAGAAAATATAAAAATATGGAGAAATAAATACCTCGAATTGCTTCAAAATGTGCTAGGTACACTTGAGACAATGGGTCAGTGGTAAAAGAAGCCGCATGAGGCTCAGGTTGCCTATTCAGCGGAGATAAAAAGAAATCACTTCGATGACTACTACTTCTGCTGTGTATACTTTTGTGGTGTTTCTTAAAAGACAACTGTCAAAGAAATTGTTATGTATCATTCAGAATTTACTGCTCTGCGTTGTTCGAGTTTTCTGTTCTGCGACATGCCCAGTTTTACCAAAAAAAAAAAAAAAAAAAACAAGAAACCATTTGATTACAAGTGCTTCGTGCGCGAACAACTTTTGTTGGATTCGGCTAATCTTGAAACACCCAAACACTGTTGACTGCTGCTAGCCTACGGGCTTATACGCGTAAATCAACCAGTCATCACCTATCACGATGTCATAGACGTGTTTCGAAGCAACGCTATAGTATTTTATTTTTTTAATTTTTTTTTTACAAATTTTGTGGGATCCAACGTGAACAATTTTTTTACAATCAAATGTCCATGCAATATTGAATATACACTAATCCAATGCCTACAGTTATCTCAATCTCACGATAGATTACGTGACGATCTTGCAATATTAGTTTATGCACAGAATCAATGGTTTCCGGGACAACAACTGTTTTTGGACAACCTTCACGAAATTCATTTTGGAGTGATTTACGACCTCGACTGAATTCACCATACCATCGATAAACACTGGTCTTTGATGGGGCTTCATCGTCAAAAATTGAATTAAGTTCATTCACGTTCTGCAAAGAATGTATTTCGCGTGCTTCGCTCAACTTATGGTTCACGTCGAGATCTTAAATTGAAAGCGTACAAAACACAGTTTGGGCAAGAACTAAAGCCAATCGACCTTCCTTGGCGACATCGTTTCGCTCTATGGGCTCTTGAAAAGTTCCAAGAAGTTTCGACGTTTTCGAGCCAAATTTGGTTCAGCGATGAGGCCCATTTCTGGCTCAATGGGTATGCAAACAAACAAAATTCCCGCATTTGGGACGAAGAGCAGCCTGAAGAGATTCAAGAGCTGAAATTTCATCCCGAAATAAACAACGGTTTGGTGTGGTTTATGGGCCGGTGGAATCACCGGTCCATATTCCTTCAAAAATGATGCCGGTTTCAACAAGACGGCGCCACTTCCCACACACCGCATCAATCAATGGATTTGTTGAGAGAACACTTGAGTGAGCAAACAATTTCATCTTTTGATTCGGTTGGTTGGCCACCAAGATCATATGATATCACACCGTTTGACTTTTTCCTGTGGGGATGTGTAAAGTCTAAAGTCTATGTGGACAATCCCGCTTCGATTCAGGCCTTGTAGCAAAACATCACGCGTGTCATTCGCCAGTTACCAGTCGAAATGCTCGAACGAGTCATCGAAAATTGGACTCAACGGATGGATCTGAGATGTAGCCGCGGCCAACATTGGAAAGAGAAAATCTTCAAGAAATAAATGCCAAAGAATGTTCTTTCGAATGATATTAAACATTCCCAATTAAATTCGAATTTTCTTTGTTTTTTTCTATAAAAAAGTAGGGAACCTCGAAATGTTAGTTAATTTTTGACATAAATATTATATTTAAAAAGCAACTAAGGTTACAAGGGAAAACTGAGATTCAGTTTCACGATTTTAAACAATTTTGGTTTTTTCTACTGAATTTCCTCAAATTCAGAGCTTTGAAGGTCTGTATTCAATGTGCTCTCCCCTTTGGTTTTTAAGCAGCTCTGGGCTGTGTCTATACCTTCGCCACTTGCCATATAAATTTCTTCTTCCTTGCGGAAAGACAGACTTTGGATTTCTCTCCATTGAATTTAATGAAGTTTTACTGAAATTAAACTCATTACAAATCTGTCTATGCATATTTATGGCTACCAATGACAATCCTACAATTTCAAAAAGGTATTGATACGAGTAACTACATACATACGAGTACATTGTAAACTTCCCATCCAACACAATACACGTCATCTGCCACACAGCGTTTTCATTGTACATTTGTGGCGCCCACTAAATACTCGTAGAAACAAATTCATTTAGTTAGGCCGTTTTTTCCTGCTTTTCTTGCTTGGCATTTCGCATGGCCCTATATGGTGCGCTTGTCGCCAATAACCTTGTAAAACACAAATGTACATACATACCTACATACATACATACATACATACATACATACATACATACATACATATATAGAAAATTCGTATGCGAGCAATTAAATATAATCAAGAAATTGATTTCAACTAACAACAGCAACAACAATAAGAACAACAGTAAAGAAAAGAAAAAAGAACTTGCATTTTCCACCATTTAAGTATGTAGAAATATAGAGCAGAAATGTGGTGGAAAAAAGGAAGAAGCAAATGTGGTTGCATATGGCTAAGCCGCTAAATGGAGATTTAAACGTACATACTACTGTATCTGTTATAAACTGGTCAAGAAAATACTAGTTCACCACTACACTAGTCCGAAAAATACCTCAATGACACCAATTACAAAACAATTCGTTAATACTTTCTTCCATTGTGGGTTATATGGCAACAACAAATCTCCATTCTGGAAACCTTCGGAGCTCCTGACCTTCATCTGACGCTTCCTTCCCAATTCTTCTCGCATCACCATTTACTCCAAACTTCAAATCACCAGAAAATCAAAGTGCACTACCAAAAAGTATCCTAGCAGGTATTTGACTCGTTGTTTCATGCATCGATGTCCCAACAGGAACAGCGGTATGTGGTTATTCCAATCATACTGATGTTTGTCCACGACCACAACCACAAGAACGTAAAGGTAGTGGATCGGCTACATCATGGCAACATGAGTTATATTGTTTCATCTGCCCATGACTTCGTGATCTATAGTCCTTTAGCTGCAATACACTCCGCACAGCGAACCCAATAGAATCTTTGCTTGATTTTCTACAGGGTTTTCGTAATACCTAGATGCCCTTTACTTGAACCATTACGGAATATCTTGAAAAAGTTCCGAATCTTAACTTTGGAACTAACGGCTGATCCATGTCAAGGTTCCCTACTTTTCTAAAGAAAAAAACACAGAACTTTCAAATTTTATGGAGAATTTTTTTATTATCATTCCAAATAACATTCTTTGGCATTTATTTTTTGAAGATTATCACTTTCAAATGTTGGCCGCGGCTACGTCTCAGTAACTGGCGAATGACACGCGACTAACGGAAATACGATTTACATATTCCGTACAAGGTATACTTTTAAAAGTATATGATTATATTCGATTAATTACTAATCGCCTTTATCACAATTTATTAAAATCAGAAATGATTAAACACAAAAATTTTCCTAATTTCGTTTATTTTTCTCTTGAACTCTTTTTACAGGTAAGTCTTACAGAAAACTAAACTTAAGAGCTAAAAAATAGTTATGTAAGCTAATATTCAAAATGTTAAAAGAAACGGAAGTTCTCTTAGTATACGTACATATATATGTGTGAACTTATTAACTAACGATTAACATGACGATATGGTAACATAAAGAGAATGAGAGTTTTACATTTATGATTAACTTAACATACTCTTAGGGGTAAGAGAGTATGTAACTCGCGTTATGTTTTGCTCCAAAGCCTGTATCGAGGCGGAATTGTCCGCATAGTGTTTACGCCCCACAGAAATATGGACCGATGATTTCACCGGCCCACAAACCACACCAAGCGGTTGTTTTTTCTGGATGAAATGGCAGTTATTGAATCTCTTCAAGTTGCTCTTCGTCCCAAATGCGGCAATTTTGCTTGTTTACATACCCATTGAACCAGAAATGAGCCTCATCACTGAACAAAATTTGGCTCGAATCTGTCGGATCTTGTTGGAACTTTTCAAAAGCCCACAGAGCGAAGCGATGTCGCCTGGAAAGGTCGAGCGGCTTCAGTCTCTGCACAAGCTGTATTTTGGATTTTCAATTTAAGATCTCGACGTCAAATGCGCCTTGTTGTTCCACACGCCAGTCCGAGTTGCTGCGAATGGCGCCGAATCGACTCTCTACGGTCTTCGTGTACACTCTCAGCTACGGCCGCTATATTTTCTTCACTGCGTGCTGGACGTGGTCTATTCGGTCGAATATTATCCAATAATGAATGCTGGGTCTCAAGATGGGTGATGGTGTTTCGAATAGTACGCTCAGTAGGCCGTTTATGTTGATCATAAGTTGCCAGGTTTTAAGCTTAAACTTCTCCTTTAGACCCAATATTCCTTAGCGATTAGATTTTATCCATCATTTGCTAATTATTTGGCTCTCTGCCCATCTCGAGTCTGTGAAATTGTTACTAAGAGGACATCTGTTATATCTTCTTTACCCCCACTTTATTTACTTTGTATACTGGTCTACCTAGGTGTGGTGCCGTTTCCGAGAATGGCTATATATTTGCATACGTCTCTTACTTGGAGTATATACCCTTTACTCTGCTGATGAACGCCTGGATTTTTACCCTATACTGTTCGCATTAATACGTCGCAATTCTGCAAAATTTCCACTGTAGGTCCTTTCAATAATAGTGCAGGCAGCGAACTTTTCTGCGATGCTTCAGCTTCGAACTGGAGCGTAATAACTTGGAAAGGGATTTTACAATCGCAAGTTGGTGTTTTCACCCTGAGAATGTGCATCAAAGTAGTTGTATGATTCCGATTCGTTGACTTTGGTCTCAATGAGCTCCTCTATTTTATCTTGCTAAACCCCGATTTTACTTTGTCTCTCTTTGAGTTTTGCTCAATCTTTAACAAAACTCTCTGGAAACTGTATGAGCCAGTTGAGCAACGAACGAGTATTGCCGCTCGAAAAACAAAATTGATTTTTTTTGAAATTCAACTCAAAGAGACTAATTTTGGCACAGTTTTGACCAATTTGAACTAGTATGAGACCAGTTATTTCTTAGCGATATCTGAAAACTGCCGAAATTCGAAATACATTTTTATGTTAAAAATATCCGCTGCTCTTCTACCCATAATGTAATGCAAAGAAAGTGAGCTGCTAAGCAAACTGTTCCGGATTTAACTAGTTCATTTTACTACTTGGCACATATGTACATATATTTATGTGCGAGCGATTGTATTTAGTTAGTTATCCTTGTTCATGCATACTTTACCGAAGCGGAGTACCAATTTTTCCAAGAATTGTGGCATCCCAAAACGACCAAACGGCAACAAGACTACCCATTTCGCTGCCTAGTTGAGCCACAGGCCAAAGCTCTTAGATACTTTTCGAGCGAGAATTACTAAATAATGTTGGCATCGAAAGCAAGCAAAAAAAAACAGAGGAGAGACTTTGCCGGTTGAAAAATGTAAGAAAAATAAATGAGCAACAACAAAAATCAGGCGTTACATATTAGTATGTGAAAAGGAATGGAAACAGGCACAAAAAAAAAGACTAGCATTAGTTGCAGCAGAGGAACAAGAAGAAGAAGCAGAGGAAAAAGGAGTAGTAAAGCCGTAAGTTAAACTAACTAATTCCAGTTGCAATTTCAAATGAAAACCTAATTATAAAATCACTAAACAAGTTAACAGCAAAACGACAGTGGAGACAAGTTGCTTACGCAGCGCATCAGCGCTTCATTGGCGACACTGGCGCGCTTGGTGGCGACAGCAGCAATAGGAGCAACAAAGCTTCAGCATAATTATGAGTCGAGTTAAAAATGCATTTAAGCCGGCACATCGTTAATGGCGAACATTAGTAAAATAGGAAATTACGCTTTTTGCACACACACACACACACACGCACACAAACGCACACCTATAGCTGAATGTGTGTGCTTCCATGCGTTACCTATGCTGTTTGGCTGTTTGGCCATTGACGTTTGGCGAGTAAGCGTCGCGCAGCGTTTTCAGCATTTTTAGTTAATTTACCAAGAAAGAAGCATTTGAAATTCTTAAAAGTAGCGTTTTTGCGCTCTTTGCGTTTTGTTGTTGTTGTTGTTGTTGCAATGCTTTTTGCTGTTGTTAATGCCACATCTTGCCATTTGCTGACTATACAGTTTCTTACACGCACACACGCACACACATACAACTGCACTCGCTAATACACACACTCTTTTTTATACAATAATAAAAACAATAATAACAATAAGAACAACAACAACAACAACAACAACCAGAAACGGTTGTCAACAAAATACTACTGAAAATCACGTCGATCATTTATGTCATTTTATTTAGCGGCTTGTAAATGTTGCATCCACAATGCACTAAATATTTATTTGCCATTTGCTAGCGAATGCTCTCCCAGTTGGCAGAAATGACGAATCGCAACTTATTTAAGAAGGTTTAAAAACAATTCTGACATTCACTGATATACTAAAGTACATTAAGCACGCCAAGAGTGAAAATATTTACTTTGAAAGTGTGATCCATTTTGAGGTGCCTTACTTTTTTAAAGAAAATAACACAGAAAATTCAAATTTAATGAAAAATGTTTATTATCATTCGAAAGAACATTCTTTGCATTCGTCGTGCATTTCGACTGGAACCTGGCGAATCACATGCGTGACGTTTTGCTCCAAGGCCTGAATCGAAGCGGGATTGTCCGAATAGACTTAAGACTTTACATATCCCCACAGGAAAAAGTACAGCGGTGTGATATCACACATGTGGTTAATCGACCGGCCTAAAACGTGAAATTATCTGCTTACCGAAATGTTCTCTCAATAAATCAACTGATTGAAGTGATGATGATGGAAGTGGTGCCGTCTTGTTGAAACCAAATGTCGCGTAGATCACGAACTTCAATTTCAGGTATCAAACAGTCCGTTATTATAGCGCGACAACGGTCGCAATTAACGGTTACGTCCTCACCGGCATCATTTTTAAAGAAATATGTACCGATGATTCCGCCGGCCACAAACCACACCAAACCGTTGTTTTTTCTGGATGAAATGGCAGCTCTTGAATCTCTTGTCTTGTTGCTCTTCTTCCCAAATGCGGGAATATTGCTTGTTTACATACTAATTGAGCCAGAAACGAGCATCATCGCTGAAAAAAATTTGGCATGAAAACATCGGACCATCTTGGAACTTTTCAAGAGCCCATGGAGCAAAGCTATGGCGCTTGGAAATGTCGAGCGGCTTCAGTTCTTGCACGAGGTGTATTTTGTGTGCTTTCAATTCAACATCTCGACGGAAAATGTGCCAAGTCGTTCCATACGTCAGTCCGAGTTGCTGCGAATGGCGCCGAATTGACTCTCTACGGTCTTCGTGTACACTCTCAGCTACGACCGATATATTGTGTGTTAGACGTAGTCTTTTCGGTCGAATATTATCCAATAATGAATTCTGGATCTCAAGATGGGTGATTGTGTTGCGAATAGTACGCTCAGTAGGCCGATTATGTTTTATGTTGACCATAAGTTGAGCGAAGCGTCCTAAACATATTCTTTACAGAATTCGAATTTTCGTAGCAAAGCTGAATGATTTGTAAACGTTCTTCAGGCGTCTTTCCATAATGAAATGCCAAAAATAATATGACAGCTTGACACGACTCACGCGTGATCTGTCAGAAAAAGGTTGAAAAAATTACCTCTACTGGGATCTCCCTTTATGAAGCTTCTGATGGGAGGGCATTTCAAACTACAGCCACGTCTGGTTAATCCTTCAAGTATTGCATGGAAAAACTGCAAGACTTAAACGGTTGTGTAAGTTGACTCTGCACAACATCTTTCTGGTACGCAGTCTAAATTAGGAAGGACCTCGATGAGCCGTTCGGGTTTCTCCAGATTAGACGAAGAAGCGAAGCGATTGGGTTTGGTAGTGCACGACGTCAAAACGAAATATTTACTTCCATCAAATAAGCAGGCAGCACATTCGCGTCTTAGCTCTCAGATCACTGGTTGCAGTCATAACTTTGAAGTTTTAGATAATTTCATCTACCTTGGCACCAGCATTAACTACAACAACAATGACATCTTTGAAATCCAACGCAGAATCACTCTGTTGGCAGGTGATACTTTGGACTGAGTTGGTAATTGAAAAGTAAAGTCCGCTCTCGACGAACCAAAACCAAGCTCTTAAAATCGCTCATCATTCCCGTCGTGTTGTATTGGGCCGACAAATGTATGAAGACAACATTCGTCTTTGAAAAAAAGCCAGTCAGATATGTCAAATGTGCTTGAATGAGAGTTGAAAACAAGACACAAATAATCCAAAAGCTCGTGAAATTCAAAATTCGTTTTACAAGTTTTCAGAAACAATGGGAAAAAATGTCTGGATATTCTAAACGGAAGATTAAATTCTATTTCCGAGAGAATGAACCATGAAAATTACGCCAAGCATTTCCACGCGGCTAGAAAGAGATGGGAGGTTAATAAGTTTCAGACGACTACTATAAGGAGGAATACTGTATTGAGAGTCCCAATGCAAATTTCTTAAGGCAAGAAGAAGAGATTGTTTTTGAATGGATTCTATCCTATCAGAGTAGATTTGATACCTCAGATTCCAAATTACCGAGCCGTATTCCAGAATAGGTCTTACTAATGTTGTATACAAAGTTTTAGTAACATAAGGATAATTGTGCTCCTTTGACTACCGTTTTACAAAAGCCAAGATGTCTTTGGCTTGTTTACCATCACATCAATGAGGTGTGTGTCTTCATGTCAAAAAAAAGGTTAGCCCGTTCCAAGTAATTGTTATCTATTGAGTGAGTTGCTATCAGTATGACTCTTCGTGAGAAACACATAACCTTGCATTTTTCAAGATTTATTTGATATACTGAACAACATTCTGTAATGCTGTTTAGGTCTGTTTGTAGTAAGACTCCTTCATTCGGTGAAGTGTAAGATTTAAAGAGCTTTTATCATCTGCTATATTAAAATTCTTGAAAATTTTATATCAGAAGAAATATCATTTAAATATGGTTAGTACATAATAGGGTCTAGATGGCCACTCCACTTCAAATATCTCTGCTGTAGGTGAAAGTGTAGCCGAAGACCCGAATGTGTCTATTTCTCGACGTTCTAAAGAGCTGGGACTTTCTTACGGCACATTACGGTGTATTTTGCACTTGGACTTACACCTACATCCATATAACGTCCAGCTCACACAACAATTGAAACCAGCTGACCAACTGAAACCGTTAGCAACGTCGTAGTTACGTTGATTGGGTGCTTAAACAACAAGGAGTGGACCGCGATTTTTCCAACAAATTATTGTTCAGTGACGGGACACATTTCTAACTCGCTGGATACGTAAGTAAAAAAAAGTGTCTCATTTGGGGCTCCGAGAATGCTCAATTAATTGAAGGGAGGCCATTGCACCCAAAAAAACTTCTCTGAAAACGATAACGACGAGACTGTCACTGTCAATTCGGAACATTTTGGTCGTACGATAAACGACTTGCAATTGAAAAACACAACTTGGACAATATGTGGTTCCAACAAGATGGTGCCACATAACACTAGCGATGTCAGTTGGGCACCGAGAACGTGAGATTTGAGACTGTTGCGATTTCTTGTTGATATACGCGAAAGATCGTGCTTATGCGGATAAACCTTTAACTTTTGAGCACTTAAAGACGAAAATTCCTCAAGTTATGGCAGAGATACCGCCCAATATGTGCCAAAAAGTGATCGAAAATTTCCTCAAATGGATCGAAGTTTGCAAAAATTCACGAGACGGCCATCTGATTGATGTAGTATTTCACATATCATGCCAAAGCTCAAACTTTGTAATAAATAAGAATTTCATGAAATAAATTATTTGAAGTGCATCTTATTTATGTTTATTTTGGAAACCTTAAAATGGATAACGCTGTATAAAATTCGATTTCGATGATTTTCAGTATGACTTTACGTGGGTATATATATATATATACATATATTGCACTTTGTAACCGCTGAAGCGATTTTTGGCCGAGCTCCACCTCCAATTTGTGGTTTTTGCGTCTTGATGTTTTTTTTACCAAGAATTGGAGGGACCTACAGTTTATTCAAAGCCGCCTCCGAACGGCCGATGGATTTTTATAAGGGGCTTTTATTTCATGTCAGAAAGGTGGGATTGACATTCTCTGCCGAGGGGCGAACCCAATCAGAAAAATTCTTTTTCTATAATTTTGGATGTTGCTCGAACATGGGCTCGAAACCAGGCCTTCCGAATTGTAGTACGCAATGCTAACCACACGGCTATCGCAGCAGACTTTACGTAGTTAAAATATCAAAATTCCTATCCTCAGATGTTTTTTTTTATTATGACCCAAAATTGCATATATTTTAAGCTATATGATATGTGATTAAGTCAACCGATCTATCCGGTTCCGACAAATGATCAATACAATACAAAAATACACAATATGCGGGTATAATCGTTCAAACATCCCAAAAACCGAGGGACTAGTTTGCATTCAAGCAGATAGATGGACAGATGGGCATAGTTAAATCAACTCGGCCCGTCATTCTGATACGATCGGTATAAATTTCGGTGGGTCTATATCTTCTCCTTCTGGTACTTACATACTTCGGGCCAAAGTGAATTTACCATTTCATGTACATGAAAGGTAAAAACAGTGCTAAAGAAGCGAGAAGCAAGAAGGATAAATTTGTTTCAAAATGTTCTTAAAAAAATTAGTCGATGTTTCAAAGTGTAAGTTTAAGCATTTTAAGCATTTTTTGGAAACATATATATTCTTAATGTCTTGATTGTCTTAAGTTTTCCTGCCGCAACCATCCCAAAAGATTTTTTCCTTAGAATTTAAATTTAAGGAAAACTAAGTAATTTCACCTTATATTCTTTAAAATGATTAAAATTGATTAAAATGCCTGAGAAAGGCTCGGATTCTGTGAGTTTGGTAGTACGGACCATTGAATAGAAATAAAATTATATTAAACACTTTTGATTGACTGGGTTAACGCATAGCAGCGTGTCTGCGAAGCGATGTGTATATTTGTGCATGTGCATTTCGTTAGTTAACTAATAGATGCCACAGTGTGTTGGCAATTGTTGGCATAATTTATTTATGACATTTTTTCGCCATTACCGCACAGCAACTAGCTTCTGGTAGTGGTGATCGGTTTGTTGGAGCTTGAAGCTCGAGTGCAAGCTAAACTGCTACTGCTGATGGCCAAATCTTTCTACGTACGTATGTATGTATGTAAGCATGTATGTAAGCATGTATGTACGTATATGCTTGCGTGTGTGTGTGTGTATTTACATTTATTTGTTTGCATTTTTGCCGTTTGACCAATTCTGTCTCGCTGCTGCATTCGTGATGTAATGTGGAGCGAATGAGTGAGTGACGAAAAACAACAAAAATATAACAATTACAACAAATACAAAAACAAAAGCAAAAACAACAAACTTAATGCATAGCCAACGTTCAACAGCTCGCAGCAACAGCAAATTCAGCGACATTTATTTGTTGGTAGTTAATAGTTGCTTTTACATACAACAACAATAACAAATAATAACAGCATTGCTTATAGCATTAGGAAGCGCGCTTAAGTAAGAACAACGACAACAGTAACAACACCAACAACAACAACAACAACAACAGTTTGTACCATACTAAAGTTGGTCTTCAGTGTGTTGCAACGGCGGCCAAAGTCATGTCTGAAAGTCAAAGCCAAGTTCCATATTCATCACTTGTTGCAATTACAATAACAACAACAACAACAACAACAACAACAACAACAACAAAATATTGCATAGTAATAGCAACAATCACGAAACTGCAATGACGGTAGCTAAATGCTGCACATTGTTGTTGTTATTATACGTATTTACACCCCATTGCGTTGTCAGTTCGGGCATAATAATTTTGTTTGACTAATGCTTCTCTGTGACACTATAAAGTTATCGCAATATACTTGTACATATGTATGTGTGTATGTATGAAAAACTGTTCCGTGCCTGTTTGTCATTGACCTCCTCATAAACGGCTTGACCGATTTTGACCAAAAATTTCTGTGTGTATTCAGGTGGAGGTCGAGTATGGTTTTGAATAAACTAGTTTCTGCGCAATGGATCAGAGACCGACTTACTCGAACATTTAAGGTTTGCTTTTGGTGAAATTTGGTACATAGGAAGATCTTTGGTTAGATTAACTTCAACACTACTTTTTATTCCGGGAAGAGGATCAACTTATTAGTAAAAATCTCGAAACGAGGGTTTTATTCGGTGGCTGAGGCATATCAGCAGCAACACAGTCGGTCCAAAGCACTATTACAGACTTGGTTAAATAATTCCATAAGCTCCGTGGAAATGTAGAAGTCTGGAAAGAAGACATCTACTGAGTGGGAGTTAATGTAAATATGTGGATATTGCGGTCCAAAAGAACGAATCACTAGACAGTTACAACTTAATCATATATACCGGCGAGAATTCGGAATGTTTGCGTAGTCAAAACACGTCCGTCTTCTTCACTGGTCGGAGGATAACTCCCTATTCGTACTTTGATTAATCACCATTAAAAGCATTATAGGCTACACTGCCATATTATTTTCTGCGTCTGCGCCGATCTTGTGTGTTCAAGTAGATTTTGGAATAGTTTAGAATAGCTTTTTGCCAAGAAGTGAATCAGTGTATTTCTCTAAAACACGCTTGACATACTTTTGCTTCTTGGAAATGGACTAAGCAATGCCATCCGTCTGGACATTAATCAAAACCATCACGATACTCCCCGAAGGGCTTTCCATAAGCTCCGGACTGGTGGCTTGAGAATGGACTCACTCACTGTGTACCAACTCAGAGCTCACTCATTCACACTACTGACTAAAACCCAGCTAAATGCCTTTGCCGTCTAAACAATTCATGCGCAAACTGTTGCTACATACGCGCATTCTCTTCATTAGAAAGCAGAACCACTCACCACATACCGCCCATCTGTCCTAACTATTCCCTTACCCCCCTTATATCGGAGTACATTGGATATTCACACATCACATGCATGCAGTCCGCACGCTCAGTACCACACTCATAGCTCGCCGTTCCGTTCAGGTATCTCCCATGACTGGTTAGCAGTAAACCGGAGCGGTCTTGTTCGCCATCTAAATGACTTTAAATTCACTTTTTCGAAACACTTAGTACCGACACTGAGACCTGTTCAAAAATCGGACTAAGACAACTCACAGAACGGCGTATTAGATACAGAAGTGTTATAGAGTTGGTCCCGTGCGACATGTTGCTTATGATATCTCAGAAATTTGAAAATAATTTTTATCTTCATTTTATGTTTTTCAAGGGTTTACTGTGAGAAAAGTCATGCGACGTCACATATCTGAATAATCAGTTTCATCGGTTATATATGTTAGTATGGCCCGATCTTGCTGGTTTTTAAAAATGATGAAAATACAGAAAAACAACTCAAAAACTTAGAGATCAGCTTGCGTTCAAACAAACCGACGAACATGACTAAATTAACTCAGCTTACTAAACGGATCTTTTTGGTACAATCTGAAACTTGCTTATTTTAGACCAAAGTTACGGAGTTTTTGGATGAAATAAAAATCATTTGGTATAAATTTTGAAAACGTCACGTAATTTGCTGACTCTACTCGAGTTCGATCCGTACGTATGTCTGTGGTCTTCAAAGCTGTGAAAGCGAAAAACCAGTTTGCAATGAGTGCACCACCCGAACCTGGCTCCACCTCACAGTTTACTATTACTTTTGTTATTGTTGTTACTGTTGTTGTTGTTGTTGTTGCTACTGCTCTAGCTGCATTTGCTCAATGCGTTTTAGGCCTACGAGCGTGGTTGTTTATGCTACATTTGCTGCTCTCACTGCTGCTTGGGCGATTCGAAAATAAAACGTACAAAAAAAAAAAAAAAAAAGGAAAAAAATCGTAGAAAAACGTAGCTTTTAAATCCAGTTTAGAAGCCAAAACTGGATTTCCTAGAAAACAATTTATTGTCGCCGTCGCAGGGACATAGTCGGCGCTGTGGCTATTTGCTGTTGTTGTTGCTCTATTGCTATTGCTATTACAACTGCTTTTTTTGTTATTACATATTCTGAGTGAAATTGTTATTGTTGTTGTTACAGCAATGCTCAATTGACAATTGCACGATTTCGTATTCCGCATTTCAATTCGTCGAATTTTAATGAAACAAACACTCCACTGTAGCAAACGCACAGACTGCGGTCCCGCGCCTTCTGGTTTGCCAACCATCTACAACGCCTTTGCTCGCTCGCATGTCACGCCGTAGTGCTCTGTTCTCGCTTAGCGCTGTCAAATTAAATATTCCACATACGATTTGAAACCCTGTGCTCGCACTTCTCCCTCCCTGCTCGGCCAGCAAACCATCTCACTTCTACTACTGCAATTCGTCGTTTCGATTACTTCGTTTTAATAATTTTCTATATAAATATTTAAATACGATTTGACTGCACCCCCTCCTTGGTAGCAGTTGATCCTCTCTTTCGATCTGTTCTTCGTTCGTCTCATTAAGTGACTGCTATTGCTCCGTTCACGGCTTGTTTCCTTACTCTTACTACCTCAGCTCCTTTCCTCACGTTCGCAGGTAACACTGCCAGCTGGCACTAATTGCGTCAATTTATTTTTATATAGAAAAATGCACAAATTTACTTAAAAATTCATTTTGCAGTAGAGAGAAATTAATAAACTTTCTGGAAGGTGGGTGGGGGGTGGTCTGTAATCGTAAAATTAATATTGAAAATTTCATAGTAATTAATTTTTTAATTTACATATGAATTGCGAACGAAATTCGAACACGTGCAATGAAAATAAAATTAATCTAAAATACTTAATACAATATATAGGGTGATCTGTTTCGAGGTTGAATACATTTTAAAGAAAAAAAAACACCAAAATTCAAATTTAATTGGGAAAGTTTATTATCATTCAACAGAACATTCTTTGGCATTTATTTTTTGAAGATTATCTCTTTCAAATGTAGGCCACGGCTACGTCTCAGATGGTCCATCCGTTGAGTCCAATTTTCGATGACTCGAATCGGGATTGTCCGCATAGACTTTAGACTTTACATATCTCCACAGCAAAAAGTCTAACGGTGTGATATCACATGATCTTGGTGGCTAATCGATCGGCCCAAAATGTGAAATTATCTGCTTACCGAAGTGTTCTCTCAATAAATCAATTGATTGATGCGATGTGTGGGAAGTGGCGTCGTCTTGTTGAAACCAAATATCGCGGAGATCACGAGCTTCAATTTCAGGCATCAAATAGTCGGTTATCATGGCGTGATAACGGTCGCGTTGACGGTTGCGTTCTCACCGGCATCATTTTTGAAGAAATATGGTCCGATGATTCCATCGGCCCACAAACCACGCCAAACCGTTTTTTTTAGATGAAATGACAGCTCTTAAATCTCTTCAGGTCGCTCTTCGTCCCAAATGCGGCAATTTTGCTTGTTTACATACCCATTGAGCCAGAAATGGGCCTCATCGCTGAACAAAATTTGGCTCGAAAACGTCGGATCTTCTTGGAACTTTTCAAGAGCCCATAAAGCGAAACGATGTTTCTTGGGAATATCCAGCGGCTTCAGTTCTTGCACAAGCTGTATTTTTGACGAAAAATGCGCCAAGTCGTTCCATACGTCAGACCCAGTAGCTGCAAACGGTGCCGAATCGACTCCCCATGGTCTTCGTGTACGCTCTCAGCTACGGCCGCTATATTTTCTTCACTGCGTGCTGGATGTGGTCTATTCGGTCGAATATTATCCAATTATGATTCCTGGGTCTAAAGATGGGTGATGATGGTGTTGCGAATAGTATGCTCAGTAGGCCGATTATGTTGATCATAAGTTGAGCGAAGCGCGCGAAACACATTCTTTACAGAACGTGAGTTTTCGTAATAAAGTTGAATGATTTGTAAAGGACGTTGTTCTGGCGTAAGACTTTCGCTGATGAAATGCCAAACAATACTGAACAAAAATAACATGACAGCTTGACACGACTCACGCGTGATCTGTAAGGGTTCCTATTTACATTTTAGGTTAAGGACTCATATTCATACTAGTTATTAGCAGATATCATTGGGTTGTATAGAACGTCTGATAAATACTGTGAGATTTTTAATGCTCGCTTTGGTTAACTCAGCGAAACAGCCAGAATTGTATTTTCCGAAGCAATGCTATCGCATTGCACTAAGTGCTGGACAATGGGAGAGATAAAGTTCGACAGAATTTTCCTCTACCACATCCCAGCATCTGCGATAAAAGTCCTTTGAGAAGCATCCCATTATTTCACCGTGCGCTCCCATTAAGCAGTATCCTGTTATTATACCATCACTGGGAGATGGTGAACCCGAATCCCCTATAGAAGATGATGGAATAGACATTCTAATACCCTACCATGAGGAGATACGAACAACGATTTTACGTTTAAAAAATAGCAAAGCGGTGGGCCAAGCTATTCAAAAACGGTGACAAGTTTCAGCTTCTTTGTAGAATATGGTCGCACTAAAGCAGGCTCGACGATTGGAAATTAAGAGCACTCTGCAGTCTGCGCCATTTGGAGTAAGTCTCCTCCTTTACATATAATATACTATCTAGCATATTGTGTGAAAGATCAAAGTCCATTTTCAACAAACTGATTGGACCTTACTAGTGTGGTTTTAGACCTGGTAAATCGATACACACCACCTTTTCATCGATTTAGAGCTGCCTTCGACAGCACAAAAAGGAGCTGCTTCTACGTCGTTTATTAATTAATTTTGATATTCCTGGAAAACTCATGCGGCTATGTAAACCAGAAATCAGAAACGGAGTCATAATTGGGAAGAACATCTCCGAGTCGTTCGTTCCTAACTTGAAAAAATAATAAGAGCCACAGAGAGTAGAGAGCCGTAAGTTCTGCCTTCCCTAGGTTAGACAAAGAAGCGAAGCCAGTGGGTCTGGTAGTGAATGAAGACAAGACGAAATATCTTCTGTCATCAAGTCAACATACTCGTAACTTGGCTCCCACGTAACTGATGACAGTCAAATCTCTGAAGTGGTAGACAATTTCGTCTATCTTGGAACCAGAATTAACACCAACAACAATGACAGCCTTGAAATCTAATGTAAAATCACTCATGTCAACAGGGGCAGTTGAAAAGTAAAGTCCTCTCTTGACGAACCAAAACTAAACTGCAAGTCGCTCATCATTCCCGTCCGAACATATGGTGCAGAAGCTTGGATGATGACGACATCCGGAAAGTCGCCTTTAAGAATATTTGAGAGAAAAGTTTTGGCGCTGATTTTTAGTCCTTTGCGCGTTGCCAACGGCAAATACCACAGAAGATGGAGCGAAGAGCTGTATGAGTTTTACGACGATATTGACATTGAAGATGAGCGAATAAAGAGATAACGCCTACGCTGGCTAGGTGAGGTCGTCCGAATGGATGAAAGCGCTCTAGCTTTGAAAGTTTTCGATGCCTCTCCGGTGGAAGCAGAGGAAGAAGAAGGCCTCCACACCGTTTGAAAAATCAAGTACAGAAGGATCTAGTTTTGCTTGATACTTCCAATTGGTGCCAAACTGCGAGAAGAAGAAATGAATGGCACTTATGGGGAACCGGTGCTGAAGAAATAAATTTCTTGACCTTTTAGCGCCTAGCACTGGCCATTACACAGATTATATAGAGCATATGTCGTTCAGAAGGAGTGGAGGCTTGCAAGTCGTCGTATGAGCGACCTGATTTCGATTGGAGAGTCTTTCTTCCTTAGATATTCTACTCCGCCTCATCGCGCTCACGTGACGACTAGAAATGTCTGCCACATTTAGAATTTTCACTGACGTAGGAGCTACAGCGGTGGGCGGTGGTGTCTGGCTCTTTTCTTTGATAGTCTTTAATCCTTATCCTTCACCACAGAAAAGCCATTTCAGTGTGCATTGAGTATGAAATAAGGTCGCTTATTACTTCGATCCTCCCAACCTTAATCCCATAAGCAAGTCAATTACGAGAACCCCTACACAATGGTATACCATCATCAGCCCATTTGCAAACAGATCTAAATATTTCTTAACATTAACATATCTCAATATAAACGTATGTATGCATGTAAGTGTCGAGGAGTGTTGCCCTTTTTAGCCGAGCGTTGTTCTATTGTAATTGTGATTGTGTTTGTGTTTGTGTTTGTGAGTTGTGTCATTGAGATCATAAAAAATCAGACAATTGAATGTAACAACTTAATAGGTGTTGGCATAAATTGCCACGACTACAAATGGATTTATAACCATTGTTAACAGATTGTAAAATGGCACTGAATGCAAGACAGCCACACAGCCACACAGCCACACAGCCACACAGCCCCACAGAGCCACAGAGTCAACGAGTGAGACGACGAGTGAGTGAGTGGTTGTGTGTGTGTGTGCTCATGTATTTGGCTGAGTGTGCCACGCGACCAACAACTAGTAACCAACAACCGACAAGAAAGACCATGCCACCACCAAAGCGCGCCAAGACACCCAGGCACTGGAGACAGACAGACCCAAACAAAGCTAAGCTAAGCTAACAGCTAACCAAACAAACAGCAACAACAACTACAACCATAATGGTAACAGCATTAGGCGGCTGTTCATAGACTCAGACTCACGATGCGCCGTGGAGATGAGCTGTTATGGAAATAAAAATGAACAAAACGAGCTGGAGTCGATGTTGGGAGTCGAAGTTGGCAATGGACGCACAAACAAATGAACGGACAGACAGACGGACAGTTGGAGCAATAGAGGTGTGCTGTTGTTGTTGCTGCAAGGCAGGCTGGTTGCATTGCGACGGTACGTCATGAACGAGGCGGATCCGCTTGAGTGCCGATGATGGTGTCGGTGGCAAGTAGGAAGCGCAATGTGTTGGGTATTGGGTTGTTGTTGTTGGTGTTGGATTGAGGTCGCAAAGGTGATATCTGCGCTGATTGAGATATGTAAACATTATTTAAACAGTAGCTGTAGCAACAACAACGGTGTGGGCCGAATGTGTTTGTGTGTGTGTGTGCAACAACGCCACTAGAGGAGTGGAAGACACCTTATGGAGTTGCAGACAGAGTCACTATGGAAATTGAATGCGCGAATCAAGACTGCGCTTGCGCGCCAATGCCAAACGTGTGGCGTATAACGAGGTATTGCGACGCGCGCCACAAGCCACACACAAACGCACACGCGCTAGTACAGCAGTTTGAGTTCTGTGCTGTTTGAAGAAGGAACGAAAAGCACTTGCCCCGGGCGTTTACAAGCAATAATGTTCTTTCTTCTTACAAACGGGGCAACCAAACTTATTTGTAAAACGCGCGGCTGGGTTGTGGTGTCTCTAGGCTCCTGGACGCAAGTACTTTGCCGCACTGAGTTGCCGTCTTTGTAAATGCTTTGGTTGTTTGGCTGTTGCTGCTGCAAATGGCAGCACTTCCGATTTGCATGAGATGATTAGTTTAACTGCATATACACATACATACATACAATGCGTTTGAAAGGTGTTGCAAGCTGCTTGTTGTTGCAAAATGTGGTGGCAGCGGGTGGACAGCTGCGGGCGTGCGTGCGTTGCAAGGTGCACTTCGGATTCGGCTGGGGCTTAGTGGAACAATCAAGCGACTGCATGCATGCATACATACATACATACATTTGTGGCATTCAATTTGAAGGGCAGCTGCAACTTCTGCTGCCAATGGCAAATGGTAATTTATGGAAATTGCATTAGCTTGTTGAGAGTCGTCCATTTCTTCTTTTACGTTTTATAAAGGGGGAAAGGGGGGGGGGGAATGTGTCAAATGCGTTTGGGTAATAGATTCCCTAAAGAATTAGTCCATTTATGGGCATCATCAGCTGCATTCATGGAGTTCATAATTTGGTGTATTTTATTGGCATCTTGACATTGTTGTTAAGAAATTTCGATTTTTTCTTAAACAAAGAAAGAGGAAATGGCGATGCCTAATTTGCTGATGACATAATTTAGCTTGTAGTCTTAATGAATGCACATTTGTTGAGTTGTTTGTGTTGCTTTGCATAATGTACGAGAAAGTAAATTACGGTTAGGACTTAGTCTTGTTAGAAAAAAAAAAAAAATTAAAAAGTGTATCTGTAGCAGGTATTTCGAAACTTTTTTGGCGTTGGCACCGCTTATGCGATGTGCCATTCGTTCCTTCTCTTCGCTGTTTGGCGCCAGTTGGAAGTAATAAGTGAAACCACGTCACTCTAAACCTGATCCTTCCAGCGAAGTGAAGGTCTTCCTCTGCTTCCACCGGAGGGTACTGCATCCAAAACTTTTAAAGCTGGAGCGCTCTCAGCCATTCACACGACATGACCTAACCCGCGCAGCAGCCGTCGTTTAATCCGTTGAATTACGTCAATGTCGTCGTATAACTCGTACAGCTCTTCGCTCCACCATCTGTGGTATTCTCCGCTGCCAACGCGCAAAGGACCAAAAATCAACCACAACATTTTTCTCTCGAATACTTCTAAAGTCGACTCTTCGGATGTCCAAGCTTCTGAACCATATTTTAGAACGGAAACAATGAACGACTCGTAGAGTTTTGGTTCGGTCCGTCGAGAGAGGGCTTTACTCTTCAATTGTCTACTCAATCCAAATTCGGTTAGAGAGAATCTGTGTTGGATTTATAGGTAGAGATTGTTGTTGATGTTAATGCTGATTCCTAGATAGGCGAAATTTTCCACGACTTCCCCTTCTTCTGCTTCCATCGGAGGGTAATGCATCGAAAACTTTCATAGCTGGAGCGCTTTCATCCTTTCGGGCGACATCACCCAGCCAACGTAGGCGTTATGTCTTTATTCGCTCATCTTGAATGTCAATATCGTCGTAGAACTCATACAACTCTTCGCTCCATAGTCTGTGGTATTGTGGAAAAGAACCAAAAATCAACCGCAAAACTTTTCTCTCGAATACTCTTAAAGCCGACACTTCAGATGTGGACATCGTCCAAGCTTCTGCACCATATGTTCGGACGGAAATGATGAGCGACTTGTAGAGTTTGGTTTTGGTTCGTCAAGAGAGGACTTTACTTTTCAATTGGCTACTCATTCCAAAGTTGGTAACAATGAATCTGTGTTGGATTGATAGGTTGAGATTGTTGTTGATGTTAATGCTGATTCCTAGATAGGCGTAATTTTCGACGAATTCGAAGTTATGATTGTCAACAGTGACATGGGAACCGATTCGCGAATGCGATTATTGTTTATTTGATGACAGATTTATTCTTTGCATGTCTTTGTCTAACCTGGAGAAAGCAGAACTTACGGTCCGACTTTTATGGGCAATGATATCAATATCATCGGCAAACACACACTTACATACTCTTGTAAAAGGTTGTACCTGGTCTGTTTAGCTCTGCGGCTCGTTTTATTTTCTTCAGCATCAGGTTCAAGAAATCAAACTATGAAAAGTCACACTGTCCTTTGGTATCGAACGGCTCAGAGATGTCCTTCCTAAATTTGACTGCGTGTCTGGCATTATCCAGCTTCAGTTTACATTGCCGTTCATGGCCATGAAATACCATTTTGAAGTCACCAAAAGGAAAGATTTAACGTCCAAATCGGCTGAAGGCCGGGCACTCGCAAAGGTAGTATTCCAGAGTTTCGCCATCTTCTGTGCATGCACCCTGAATAATACTAAGTTCTCTTTTGCTTAATGCAAGTAAACGTTTGGTCCATGTTGCCTAACAATAATTATGTGGGTGGTAGTTCCTATGGTGGAAGTGCTGCATGATCTTAAGTCTTATTCCGTGGTACACAGTTTTAGACAACAGATTAAATGCGCTGGAGGGGCTGATGTAGTCAATAGTGATAGCTTCGCTAGCAACGATTGCTTGAGCCAGCTCGTCCGCCTTTTCACCTCCTTCTATTGTACATCCGTGTGATCAAGCGAAATTCAATGTGTTTTACAGCCTCTTTGCATGTTTTTACGAATTTTGACCAACTTAGTTGCCATCTACCTGTTTACCAGAAACGTGCTAGGGTTTTCCTTTAAAGTGGTTGCCTATTTGACACCATCAGTAATGTTCACAATCTCTGCTTGGTTGGCAGAGTTATAGACATGGAGTCTGAAACTACCTGGTTTATTGGGTAGCTCAAGGATGAAAAACCCTTCTCCTCATATTTAAACCCATCAGCAAAGATATAAACACTTATACACTCAATAGAAGGTTTTCGTTTACGTCGAGATTTCTTATAATTCTCTGTATGCTGCCATGTCCTTTACAGTGGGGAGACTGGACCCAAGTTTTTAGAACTTTTAGATGGCGAGCATTAACAGGCTGCTTCATATGTTACTTATATGTTAATTGACTTAATATCAATAAAGGATGACAACACCATTTGCACATATATATTTACGTAAATATATATTATGTAAAGGATGATCCAAGAAGACGTACATTTTCAATAGTCGTTTTTAGTATTTTTTGGCATTTCATCATGACAAGCCCTACGCGTGAACAGCGTCGTTCACAAATCATTCAACTTTATTACGAAAATTCACGCTCTGTAAAGAATGTGTTTCGGGCAGCACCATCGCCTATCTTGAGACCGAGCATTCATTATTGGATAATACTCGACCGAATAGACCACGTTCAACACGCCCAGTGAAGAAAATATAGCGGCCGTAGCTGAGAGTGTACACGAAGACCGTGGAGAGTCGACTCGGCACCGTTCGCAGCAACTCGGACTGACGTAGGAAACGACTTGGCACATTTTATGTCGAGATCTTAAATTGAAAGCGTACAAAATACAGCTTGCAGCTTGTGCAAGAACTGAATTAGCTCGACCTTCCTAAGCGACATCGCCTCGCTCTATGGGCTCTGGAAAAGTTCCAAGAATACCCGACGTTTTCTAGCCGAATTTTGTTCAGCGATGAGGATCATTTCTGGCTCAATGGGTATGTAAACAACCAAATTTGTCGCATTTAGGACGAAAAGCAATCTGAAAAGATTCAAGAGCTGCCATTTCATCCTGAAAAAAAAGGTTTGGTGTAGTTTGTGGGCCGGTGGAATCATCGGTCCATATTTCTTCAAAAATGATGCCGGTGAGAACGTAGCTTTTAATGGCGACCGTTATCGCGTCATGATAACCGACTATTTGATGCCTGAAGTTGAAGCTCGTGATCTCCGCGACATTTGGTTTCAACAAGATGGCGCCATTTCCCACACATCGCATTAATCGATAGATTTATTGAGAGAACACTTCGGTGAGCAGATAAGTTCACGTTCTGGGCCGATCGATTGGCCACCAAGATCGTGTGATATCAAACCGTTAGACTTTTTCCTGTGGGGAGATGTAAAGTCTAAAGTATATGCGGACAATCTCGCTCGCTTCGATTCAGGCCTTGAAGAAAAAAATCACGCGTGTCATTCGCCAGTTACCAGTCGAAATGCTCGAACGTATCATCGAAAATTGGACTCAACGGATGAACCAGCTGAGACGTAGCCGCGGCCAACATTTGATATAGAAAATTTATTTAAAATAATAAATGCCAAAGAATGTTCTTTCGAATGCAAATAAACATTTCCAATTAAATTAGAATTTTCTGCGTTTTTTTTTAAAGTAGGGAACCTCGAAATGGATCACCCATTATTGTTTTCAAAGAAATACAACGATAGATTCCTAACAGAAAATGCACAGCTTCGTTTTTGTAAAATATATCAAACTTTCATTGAATTGTGGGAGTCTGTTTGTTGCATTATTTATGTAGAGTGTTTGGTGCCAAATATATGTGAGTTACGTTAGTTAGTGAATCCAACAGAAAAGGCCCAGCCGTGAAGGTCGAAATCATAAAATAAAGTTGCCAAATCGGTAGTTACTCCTTTAATGAAGAGCCCTTTGGCAAGCATTACACCCCTAGACGATAAAGCAGATTTAATCGAAGTCTTTCATAAAGATATATTGTGCGAACCGGTGAGTATGGATCAAATGTACTTAAGCTCCAAAAGTAGCACTGTGAGTTCCTTAATCCACATCAACCATTTCTAACACTGATTGTAGGCTGTTCAAAAGCTTTTAGCCCAAACACCATAAAATTCTAGGCAAGCAAAGGTCAATGCTTTGCACAATTGTCTTATACCAGGTTGCTCTTCTGAGCACGAAAGCTGAACTTCTACTTGCAACAATAACTGTCGTCAGCAAACTACTAGTAACAACAACACAATCTGCCACCAAATTGTAAAATTTTGAACTACAGCCATGCCACAGCCACACATTAAAGTTATGTTTCCTTTAGACATGGTAGGCAGAGTGCTGCCACCTGTTGGCGATTAACTAAATCCCAGCCATGACAAACTGCCTAAGCTGATTACGAAACAACCTGTTGCTACCGGAACATTATCCATGCATCAACTTGACTGCCGCTAAGTGAGCAACGGTTTGGGCGATGGTCTCGTGTCGTTCGCCCAGACGAATTATAATCCAACAACAAGAACCGAATTTCGACAGACAACCAAAAAGCAGCATCAAACATCAGCAGTGAGCTTGAACTCACACACGCTAATAAAGACGAATTTTTGTGATGACCGGCAGATGTTGCTGCAGCTTGTCAGCTAGCCAGGCAGGTAGGCAACGTAGACAGTCGCACACCGTTTGGCACACCGGCTTGTGTATTGGGTGGAGCACAATAAAATTAGGAAGTTTAGCATAATTGGACATTTCAAAATGTTTCATTTACCTTGACATTCAGCGGCTGTGTGGCGGAGCAACCGAAATGAGCTGATAGTCGTGACGCGTCACAAAAACGGGTTTTGTCTTTACGTCAAAATTGTTTTTTTTTTTTTTGAATGGGCTTACGAACTTTGGAGCATCTGCGCATAGCCAGCAGTCAAATGCGGTGATAAGAAAACTGAATTTATTATTGTACAACGTCATACGATTAGGGAATTATATTTGAGTGGAATGTATGGGCTCGGACTTGATTGAAAAGATACTGTAGAGAACTGCCCCAAACCACTAAACTGGTTGGCCACGTAGTTCTCTTTGAACCTAGTATGGGTATCAGGACACAGTAACATACCAGGTAACTAGATGGCAGACGAGCTTGCAAGGTAGGGCACATCCCATCCACTTTCGCTGTCATGGAAGACCTGGACATTCCGCTCTCCATTTGAAAGCTCTCTATGGAAGAGTCATTCATCGCCGATGGTAGCTCAAGATGGAATGTGACTAGGATAATGTGGTCGACTTGGAACAAGAGAAGTTCAAGTGAGCTAATCTCGCAAAAACGAAAAGAGTTATCAAAATGATGAGAAAGAATGTGAGAAAGAAAACCCCGTACTTTGGAGTCGTAAGCGGAATTCTCGAGGAGCGGCAATCTTTATCAGTCCGCTTGATGGCCTTAGTGTTATGATGCCCGGCAGCAACTTCAACCCAATTTAACCTAGTTGCCAGAAGACCTTTTGTAGTAGAGATTATTTAGCAGTGAGTTCTTCAATAATCTAAAAGCAAGCTCAATGAAGTCCTCAGAGTTCTAAAGAAGGATATGAGTTGTACTGAACGTAAGTCTGGTTCCAGCTCCATAGGGACAATCAATAAGGACAATCAATACAAGACTAACCGGACCTGGGTATGAAACAAAACTGCTTTGATATCATTCAAGATCTTAAATGATAAGGGTTAGGTTAGGTCGTAAACTGAGGTTGAGATCAAGTCCCACAAAACTTCATCATATAAAACACAATAAAATGAATATTGGAAGAGAAAATAGAAGACACAGCGCAAAGATTCTGTAAGGCAATCGTCGCTAGAAATTAGCAGGTAACACACGGACGGCTTCGATGACGTCGGTTTGTGTGATGGGTAACGCTAAGGTGGCAGTAGAGCAGGTACGTCATGGATTCCGACGACTATCTCATCGGATCAGCAATGCTTTGGTCAATGGAAGCGGTAGTCTGATGTAGTACTGGATGAATGATGGCAATGGTGTCAGTGAGGACGCATGCACTTCCGGTTGATAAGGTTCGCTTCTAAGTAATTGAATCCTCTCCATTGAGATCGTCTCTCTACAAAAGGTTCTATGCCCATTAAGGTTTGAAGTTGCGGCCTAGATCAAAGAGTTTCCACGAGCTCACTCAAATAATCACCTTGTTCCACCACTCCGACTTCTTAGATCAGCAAAATACCGATACAAAAAAAAAATTGAGTCAACGATTTTGACATCGTAATTATTCTGGAGCTTCTAGCCACATCTAATTTCTATGGTTGAATAGATTACATTATGAACCTGACATTAGTACAATACAGCGCATCACTCGAGTGCGCGGGATTACATTGTCAACAGCAGTTCATCCACTGATTTTGCACTCACTTAATCTCTTATAGTTATTGTTGTTGCTGCTTCTTCATTGTTGTCGCAAGCGTAGCCTCTGCTGGGGCTGGAGAGGAGTTGGAGTTTGCTGTCACGAATGCCATCTTATCGCCTAAATGTCGGCAATTGCATGCCAGCCAATTAATCACTCTTCTCCAGCAAAAACCAAGATAAACACACACACACATATATGGAACCTGCGGTTGACAGGTCGAGATGGCAGCACGGCACTACTCCTACTGCCACTTCACGTACCAAAACTTGTTGGCTGCATTATGTCGCTGTTTGGACTGCATTTCATGCAGCAACAGCAAACGAGTTCTCATTCTCTTTCCCGAAAATGGCAAATAAAAACCAAAAAAAAAGGAAATGAAATTAAGAGAACCCAAAAAACGCTGCAAAACTCTTTCTCGGCGTACAAAATTTTTGTGAGTGAAAATGTTGTGTAATTTGCCATTCATGAGGCAAACGTGAAGAGATGGCAGGAGGAGTGAAGTTTTTTCGGTGCGGTTCGGTGCGACGTGACGCCTGCGTTCTTTTGCGATTCGTCGACGACGCGCAGCTGCATTGTCGTTGCGAATGCATTTTTATATTGTATGCGTCATATTGTTGTTGTTGTTTTGTTGTTTTTATTTGTTTCAGTTGAGCTGGAGGAGTGTAGCGCTCGTAATGAGTGCGATCGGTGATCTCATAATTTCTCATGTTTTTTGGTAGAGTTTTGCCGCTTTTTGCATCGTTCTTCTCAACCACTCCTCGAACTCTCTCCTTCCATCTTTGCTGTACATCGTTTATCGTTTTTTTGTGTGTTCATTGTGTAATAGCTCTTTCGCTTTCGGCTGATTCGTCAATTTTATATGCACATTTTATGCTCATTAGTTGTTGTCGTTGTTGTGTTTGGCTTAAGTTCATTGCTGCTGGTTGACTCGACTCGCAACCGAAGCTATTTTGCTGTTGTTGTTGGTTTTTTTTTTGTAATTTGTTTTTGGTTCCAATTGTTGTTGTTGTTTTTGTTGTTTTTAGTCGTTTTAATGTTCGCGTCCTGTCCCTCTCACCAACTTCGGATACGACATTCACAGGGTCCCAGCTGCGCGTTCCGCTCGAGCAGAGGAGTGCAGAACAGCGCAGCAGAGTCATGTTGGTGGGCTTGGCAAAAACGCAAACGCAAACGTAAACGAAAAAGACGAAAATACGAAAAACCTTGAGGACGGTCAGTGACCAAGCCAATGAATTTTTGTACGAAAATTTGAGTTCGCTCATTTCGTTTATTCGTTTGTATTTTGTGCATGCGTTCGTTCCTTCGTTCGTTTTGAATGTGGTTTTGGATTTTTGGTTTCTTCTTTTAGTTTTTTTTTTGTTTTCCTTTTTTCTTATATTTTTTATAAATGTTTTTGTATGCAATTTTGCTATCGCTTTCAATTTCGTTTCGGTTTGTTCGGTTTTTATTTTCCTCTCGTGTTTTGCTTTTATTGCAATTCTCATATTTTTATTGCTCCCTTTTGTTTTGCTTTCGATTTCATTATTGCCTTTTTCGCTTAATTTACAGCAATTTGCGAATTCTTGTTGAGTTATTGAGTTCGTGAGTTAATCAGTAGCTCATCGATATGGACTGTACTTCGGTTTGCTTTTGAAAATTAGTTTATGTAAACGAAGAAAAATTTATTTCCCTCAATGCCAAAGCTATGTGGAGATGTTAGAAAGGAGGTGGAAAGGAGTGGGAGCTCCTACCCTTACATATAGTAATAAATATAATTTGTGGGAGAAATTTTTCTCTATAAAGTACTGGAAAGCCTACAATAAAAAGTGATCCAAGTGGAGGTACTTTTTCCAAAACCTTTTTTTTTGACAGATCACGCGTGAGTCGTGTCAAGCTGTCATGTCATGTTTTTGTTCAGTATTGTTTGGAATTTCATCATGAAAAGACTTATGTCTGACCAGCTTTTACAAATCATTCGACTTTATTACGAAAATTCATGTTCTCTAAAGAATGTGTTTCGCGCGCTTCGCTCAACTTATGGTCAACATAATCGGTTTACTGAGTGTACTATTCGCAACACCATCACCCATCTTGAGACCACGTCCAGCACGCAGTGAAGAAAACATAGCGGCTGTAGCTGAGAGTGTACACGAAGACTACGGAGAGTCGATTCGGCGCCTTTCGCAGCAACTCGAACTGACGTATGGAAATTGAAAGCGTACAAAATATAGCTTGTGCTAGAACTTAAGTCGCTCGACCTTCCCAAGCGACATCGCTTCGCTCTATAGGCTCTTGAAAAGAAGATCCGACGATTTCGACCCAAATTTTGTTCAGCGATGAAACCCATTTCTGGCTCAATTGGTATGTAAACAATCAAAATTTCCACATTTGGGACGAAAAGCAACCTGAAGACATTCAAGAGCTGCCATTTCATCTGAAACGTCAGATTAGAGGTTTTGATTCAGAGAAAGGTTTTCCGAACAAATTCTCACTCAGTGGATACATAAGCAAATGAATAAGAAAATTTGTCGCATTTGGGGCTCCAAGAATCCTGAACGATTTGAAAAGCGGCCATTACACCTAAAAAAAACTTAATTTCTGGTGCGCTCATTAGTTCGGATGTTTGAATGGACTTTACTTCTTTAAAAACGATGACGGCGAGACTATCACTGTCAATTCCGAGCGCATGACGTCGTCGTATGATAACCGACTTTTTTCGGTCTGCAATATAAGAACACGACTTGGACAATATGGGGTTCCCACAAGATGGTACCACATGTAACACAACGAATATGGCTTTATTGCGATAGAAATTTACCGGCCTCGTAATCTCTCATCTGGGCGATGACTTTCGTTTCCACCTGAGATTATTGTGAGATATTGTAGGTAAGTTACTTCGGAAACTTGTCGTGATGCTAGCAAATTTTGTGTTGCCTATAGAGCCTTTATTGGTCCGAGATCATTGCAAAACGTTACGCTATGTTAACGGTTGCGGCGTGAATCAAGACGTTTTTAGACTTGTGCGGTTCACTAGGACGATAATGCCGGCAATTTCAAAGCTAAACACATTGCAAGAATGATCTAACGAATTTGATATCCAAGAAGCTATTGATAGATATGTGAATGACCGACCTCAAGTCGGCCATTTGACGAAGTTAAGAAGTCCCTTTGACTTAGATTGGCATGAAACGAGCGATCTTTGTGGAGATGTGGTAGAGTCATAAAGGTAAGGTGATGTCTTCAATCAAGTACAAACTGCTCAAAACAAGAAACCTCGAGGAGGTAAATTAAAAAATTGAGTTGAAATTATAGCAGCATGTGAATGTGGCATATCTACTGTAGCAATAGTCCAACATTTTTGGCACAAAAATTCCTTAATTCCATTATGTGTGTATGTCTTTGCAACATCTCTATAAATTTACTTTCTTAATTGCCTATAAGTTCTCCTTCTCTCTTCGTTTTATTTATTTATTTTGATGTTAATTTTAGCTTTGGTTTCACTTTTTTCAGCTACCGATTGCCGAAGACTGACTGACTGCCTACGCAGCGAATTCCACTGATTTTCGAATATTTTCGGCTACACACACTTTCGGCTGCTGCCACTACATGCCGAAACCTCAACCTCAACCTCAGTTGCAATTCCCTCATGGCGCAGCTTAGTTGGTTAATTTCAATTTAGAGAAATCTGCTTTTTTAGTGAAGTGAACAGTGAACGATCGTGCTTTATTATGAGCGCTGGTACGAGCCAACATACAGCAGACAGCGACGCAGATCGCCTTCTACGTTCTAACCAGTCCACACCCGCATCCCTCTACAAACCGCGTCAAGGAGCGCACCCTCTTGTAATTTAAATTTCGTTCGTCATTCATTGCGGCGACGAAGAGCCGGTTTCACATTTCGCATTTTCGTTTTCGTTGCTGTTTGCCACTCCACGTTTTCGCAATGAACCTCATTGCGCGTTTGTTTTTCTTTTTGGTTTATTTTTAGCTCCGAAATTTCAAAGTTTCGGCCGGTTTGGCAGCGCACATGCATTGCCGTGGCCTGCTGGCCTGGTCTGCTTACACTGCATCGCGTCGCCCGCTCGTCGATCCAACAGCTGTGGTGGCACCAGTCATCCTATACGCGGCACAACGTACGTGTACAGATGTCGATGACGGCCACGGCCAATGCACACTCGACTGGGGTAGGCCTATAAATCTACTCCACTGCCATAATTTTTTCAATATTCGTTTTGGGCTGTTATTTTGTGTGCGCGAACGCATTGCTGGCTAGCCTCACGCTCCGCGCTGCCAACTCACTAGCGCGCTCGCTCGGTTGGTTGCTTGGCCGGTCGGTTGATCTTTGGTCGCCTTTCGTTTTCGTGTCTGTTTATTGTTGGTTGTTGTATTTTTTGTTGCTGATATTGAATTTTCATTTGTCAAGGCCAAGCGGACGTTGAACCGGCGCTGCGCTGTGTTGTGCGCGCGCACATTTTGGCAGCGCGGTCCCCGCCAGCGGCTGTCTTCTTGATTTTCGTGTGCATTCAAATTTGAATGTGGCTCGGCGGTTCCGCGTGCAATTTTTGTGCAAGTAGTTCGCATTTATGGATGGCTCTCAGTGTATGTGTGTGTGTGTGTGTGTGTGTGGTTTGGTAATAAACAGCTTTACAAAAGCAGCAAAAAAAATACATGGAGTTGAGGCAGTGGCAGCCGTTGCTGCGGTCGGAGTAGTTGGTTTGGTTTGGATGAATAAAAACGAAATTATGGGGGAACCGTGGCATGGCTGCGGCTCGGGCTGGGGCATGGTATGTTCCGAATGCATTGAAGTGCGCAATTAATTTTTTTTTGTACTCGCGCTCCCCCCACCGCAGTTGTGCTGCCAGCCTTAAAAAGTGCAGAATCTCTATTGGTTTGGGGCTGCAATATTTTTGTGATATTGTAATTTGCGGCACAAAGCAACCACAAGAACATATACATATATATTATAGAGAGTAGTCATATTTGCCACCAGTGGCGGTGGCAGTGGCGGTGGCGGTCGCGTTCGCTGCTGCAAGTGTTTTGATCGATTGAAATTTTGAATCGACATAATAGCAACCAATGAAAAGATGGCAACAACAGCATCGCATCTTCGTGGGCATCAACGCACAACTTGAATTCATAATTCGCACATTTCTGATCGTCAAGAGCCAGCTCGAACGGTCCCCACGTAGCCCCCATTTGGTTTAATTTTTATCGAAATCCATTTCAGCGGTTTTTTCTCTCTCAACATTAATTGCATTTATTGCCTGGTTTTTTTTTATAGTAAATTTAAATTGTTGCCCGTTTAATGACGGTGGAAAAGGTGTAATAAGTTATTTTGAAATTTAAAAAAATTGCCATTAGCCCTGGGTAGCTTGAGACCGGATGTGTTTGTATTCTTCCCCTTGAGTTAGGGACACGCAAAACGCGCTTTTAGCGAAGGAAGTCGGTTAGTTGGGGAAATTACGTTCTTTTCAGCTGAGCTGTTCACACACATGCTCAATTTAGTTATTTGTTGAATTAAATGCAGGTATTACAAAACGTCGGCCGCGATAGCCGAGTGGTTAGCATTGCGCACTGCCATTCGGAAGGCCTGGGTTCGAGCCCAGGTTCGAGCAACATCCAAAATTATAGAAAATAAATTTTTCTACTTGCGGTCGCCCCTCGCCAGGGAATGTCAAGCCCTCCGGGTGTATTTCTGACATGAAATAAAGCTCCTCATAAAAATCCATCAGCCGTTCGGAGGCGGCTTAGATGTCCCACCATTTGTTGCTAAAAACATCAAGGCGCAAAACCACAAATTGGAGGAGGAACTCGGCCGAAAATCGCTTCAGCGGTTACAAAGCGCCAAATATATATATAATACAAAACGGAAGGCAGCCCGGTGTCTACGCCAGGGCAAAGATGAGGATTCACATTTTTCCAAAGGCGAGTTGTTAACTAACCACTTCGGATCTAAATCAGGAAGGAGCCGCACGTACCCATCCCTACCATTTTCTGTTTCCGTAGTTATTGGACGATTTGCTGTCAGGGGCGGCTGACTATATACGAACGATTTTACCTCAGGCGACCCTTTTCTTCTCCCTTCCAATTTTTCCGACCATCGAGAGTTCTTATGTAATTAGGTGTTCAACAAGTCATTTGAATATAAAAAAATGACCACCCCCGGATCCCAAGGGCTTACAACGATCACTTTTGTAAAACTTCTTCGGCCTACCAAATCTTTAGGAATTTACCTCCATGTCCCAAGAGAGAAAGCAAAACCTGGGAATGAGAAGAAAGACTACTCTCTCGGCTGGATCGCTGGTGGTTCGTCTCAGCAAGCCCACAAGTACTCCGTCTGGCAAGCAGCCCCAAAGTCATCCATACTGCACAGCTGAGTAGTCCCAATTAGACAAAGTAAACCCTTTTTCACAGAAAGAAGTGCACCTTTGGAAAAGCCAATTAGAACCTGCATCCCTCCTCAGCATCTAGATGGTCAAAAGAACGTCACACTCTGGGAGTCATATGGGGCACCCGCCAATTAAAACACAGCATTTATTGATGGGCATTTGCAGGATGCATAAAGGTGAAGAAGATGCAGAAAACCCATGAACCTCTAACGGTAGTACGCCATGCGGGCTGGGTAAAACTCGAGTCGTTTACGGAAGAAAGAGCCGTAAAGCTATACAGAAGTTATCGCCGAAGTTGGATTGTTATGGCCTATGGCAGACTTCTTGGTAGAGCACCCTTTTGCTTTTCAAACCGGAAGAGGTTCTTAAAAAAAACTAGCCTCCAGTTACTAGAGGATTGTCCAGGTTGACGTGGTCAAGGAGAAACGGGCTTTCCTAAAACTCATCCTTAATTAAGCTTCAATTGCAGTTCTCTGTGGTGAAGTTATTAGTTATGGCTTCTGCTCTATCATTTTGAAAGTCCAGACGAAAGGTGGTGGCATTATGATAATACTGAGATTCCATAGAGCCTCCCTGACTTGTTGGTCAAACCAAAGAACGAGACATTTGCAAAAGAAGATCTTTAAGGGTGTAGGTACTTTTTCTTCTCTGCAACTGTGACATGCGAATGTGAAGAAATCTCCAGGGTATGACTTTATTAGACCAAAACTGCTAAAAGAGCTACCAAGAGTTGCTTGAGCACTGCTCACCGAACCCTTAATGCCATTCTGAAACTAAGTTACTTTCCAAACGGTTGGAAAGAGTCGAATATTAATGATAGCCAAATCAAGTAAAGACCACACACAGGCGTCTTCGTACAGACCAATAAGCGTACTACCCTCTGTTCCCAAATTATTCAAAAGAATTCTGCTATCAAAGATATCTCATTTTCTCCATCGCAATAAAGTGATATCAGAACCAATTCGGTTTTTGTGAAAAACATGTTAATCTTGAAAAAGTCCATCGAATTACTAATGAAACTAGGAAGGAATTCGAGTTCTAGGAGTACTGCTGTGAAGTATCACAAGCGTTGGACAAAGTTTAGCATAAAAATCTATTATACAAATATTCGAGTCATATCTATCTAACAGGCGCCTTACCGTAAAACATTCGAAATTTATCACTGAAAGGATTCCAGTAAAAGCTAATGTTCCTCAAGATAGCGTCTTTGGTTTATATTATACATTAGTTATACTACACACATCCCAGTAAGTTGGAAAGGAAATGGGTTATCCAGGGTTGTTTCTAAACTGCAGGGCTGTATCTTGACATCTGTCAAACTTAACTGTAAAACCAAAATTTGTGAGTATTTTTAATGTCCATTTGGGCCTGTAATTGTTTTTGGTTGTAAGTAATGAGCTGTATTCAAAAGCCTATTTTTGTTAGAAACATATTTTTTTTTATTGAATATTGTTATACAACAAAGAAAACATTTTTTGTTCTAGTTAAAAGGCAAGCATTTATGAAAATGAAACAACCGCAAAACGAGTAAAAATTGTTGAAACCTACTACAAGAATGGTTCAAACGTGGTCATGTTCCGTGCTTTAAGAGGAGATTATTGGTAAAATTTTAAATAAATTTGAGACTGGATATTGTAAGGCCTGTGCATCATCGTTTTGCTCATTTCAACTCAAATATCGCTAATGTAAGTGAAAGTGCAGCCGAAGACTCCACTGTGGCTACTTCTCGACGTTTTGAAGAGCTGGGACTTTCTTACGGCACATTATGGCGAATTTTGCAATTGGACCTGCACCTACATCCATCTAAAGTCCAGCTCACACAACATCTGAAGCCAGGTGGCTATTACGTCGGTTGGGTGCTTGAACAACAAGCAGTGGACCGTGATTTTCTCACTCGTTAGACACGTAAGTAAATGAGCAAAACTGTCGCATTTGGGGCTCCGAGAATCCTCAAATAATTGAAGAGAGACCATTACATCCGAAAAAACTTACTGTCTGGTGCGCTCTTTGGACTGGAGATGAGATTGGACCTTACTCCTTCGAAAATGATAACGACGAGACTGTCACTCTCAATTCGGAGCGTATGACGTCGTTGTATGATAACTGATTTTATTAGGTCTGCAATTGAAGAACACGACTTGGACAATTTTTGGTGCCACATGCCACACAAGAACAGCGAATATGGCTATATTGGTATTGATCGTGAGATTTGACGCCGTCGGATTTTTTTTTTGCGCAGCTTCTCGAAAGACTGTGTTTATGCGGATAAGGGGTTAGGCCACTCTTGAAGCCAAAAATTTTGCGTTTTTGAGATTTTTTTCGGGAAAACTATAAAACTGATTTTTGACAAAAAACATTTATTACATTTATAACTACGTATGTTTTAAGAAAAATTTATATAAAAATGGCGGCTATACATCGTTCTCCCTAGGATGTCTCCATTTTTTCGGGAACCACGGCCGGACACACAGCTCCTGTAATTTTTTTATTTTATAAATTGTTGAACGTTTTCCGCTTGTAATAGCAATAGCTACAGATATACGTAGAAATTTTTAATATATGAATTTTCGACAAAATGACAGGTCTTTAAAGGAAAAAGTAACAATTTGACCTTAAAAATTTGTTCGAAATTTGTTAATAAAAAATCTATGCAAGATAAAAAAATATCCTACGTACTTCTGTAGATAATGTATTTCTGAAGATGTTGTCAAAATTTCAAGTGAATCGGTTGTAAATTGTTTGAGTTATGTTTCCGGCCTACTTGAAAAAAGCAGTTTTAGAGATAAACGCGTTTTTGAGTTTTGAGTATGTCTTACTGACTGAAACAGACGCTTCAACTAGAGAGCGAAAATGGGGCATTTAGAAATTTTTATCTGTCATAATCTTACGGAATAATATTTTTGAGACCATGATGTATCGTTTAAAAGAGAAGAAAAATCCATTTACCGAAAGTTCTAGAGTGGCTCAACCCCTTAACTCTTGAGCACTTGAAAACTAACATGAAAAATGGCTGGCAGTAGTATCAAAGTCAAACGTAAACATTCACCAATACCTTTGTATTCTTCTGGTTAATCTTGAAGTTGAATGGAGCAGAATGAAGTATCTCACAAAACTGATCGCAATACTCTAGCTAATGCTTTATGCAAATCATCAAGAAATTTTCAACTGCAGCGAAGAGATGTTCCCGTATTTTAAGGACAGTGTCATAGCTCGGAAAGGTCCAGGGTTAACTCGAGTTATAACGTAATTCATTTGGTTTTAACATTTGCACACTCACTTTTAGGCTTAAGAAGATTTAAGCAGATTCAGTAAAAAGTTAATGAAAAAAATTTAGTTTTTCTTAAAAGTGGCAAGCCCTAAATGAGTATCGACATTTACTTCCTTTTGGCTAATTTTTTTTTGCAATATATACAAAATATTCACTCATCTTACATCGCCAAATGACAGATCATTTTTTTTGAATTACAAATTATATTTAAAATAAAAAAGTCAACGCCTACGCCTTCACCAAATAGCGGTACTTTCAACATCAAAACGAAATTGAAAAGAAAACTTGAGAAATTATTTGACGGCTGATTGACATTGGCAATTGACAGCGGTGCGTGGCAATTAGTCAGATTGCATGGAATGGTCGTTTCGTCGCAAGCGGCAATGGCAGGGGCAACAATAACAACAACAGCAACAACAACACCAACAACAACAATGTGAAGTAATTCAGCAAAACAAAAGCAATCGAAAGCGCGGACAACATGGACAAGTGAACATTTTATTACGAAAAGATGCCGCCAACGCAATGCATGACAACAACAACAGCAGCAAGATAAAGAACAAAATCAACAACAACAATGAACCTCCAAACAAGCAATTGACCATTCGACGTAACCAACAGACTGTCAATGATTTGGGTGCCTCTTCGGAGTATGAACTGAGGTGCTTTGAGGACCTCATGACATTGACAACAACAACAACAACAACAACGAATTGTTCAAACGCTATGTGCAAGCAGGGTAAGAGAGGGAGAGAAATAATTCGTTAAAGAATAGAAAGCAAAGCGAAAATAATAATAAACAGATGTTTGTCTGTCTGTATGTCTGTATGTTTGTATATGACAAATTTTTTCGTTTGCGGCTTTGTTGCACAATAAAAGAGGCGACAGCACAGACGGGCAACAAAAATGTATGGATTAACAACAAATGACAGGAAAGAAACGGCGCGAATTTGTAAGGAAGATATTATTTTAAGCACACACACCGGTCCATGTACATATACATATGTATGTATGTGTATGGACATTAGGGTCGCACGGAATTTTTTTTTGACAGTTTATATCGTTAGGTTTTTTTCATATATTGACAGTGATATATTTTCATATATTTGCTTGCGTAATTTTATTTTTAGGCCCTGAGTATTTGCTTTTTTGCGTATATGGCAACCCTATGTGATCTCCGTTGAATCATTGCTCAGCAAGACATATTTTTTAAATTTTTTTTGAATCTTTTTAAATATGTGACAACCCTGTAAAAATTATATGCTTCCTTTTTAGCTTCTTGTAATATTTCCTCTTGTTATCCGCATTGTAATATTTGATGGTAATTAAATTACTGTGAAATTTTTAATTTTTAAGCTGGTGGCAACTCTGTTAAAATAATGCATGTGCTCTCCGCTATTCGCCACAAATGCATTTCATTCGATAAATAACCGGAAATAAACATACTTTTCAATACGGACGTTTGCGTTATTTTTTTTTTAATTTTTAATACACGGCAACTCTGTACCAACCCATGCTTTGCTGAAAGAATTTTCATAAACCTTTTTTTTCATAAGCAAATTGACATATTGGATGTGAATAAAATTTTTGGTTATTAGTTAACTTTTTATCTTATGAGAGTGGCAACTCTGTTAGGATTATTTCTCTTAAGTGTTCACAAATATCTTTATCAGCTATTTCTAACATCTATTCCGAAATATTTTATACGCAAACGTAAAATAATTCTAGTTTTACAGTATTTATTTATTTATTTTATAAATTATAAACTATTGGCAACTCTACTGAGAATTACTTTCTATTGTAAAACACCTTAGACTTCTGCCATTATTTAAACATACTAATTTTACTATGTGATAAAATTTATATATTTTTAATTTTTTCCATTTTTTTGTAATTTTTTGGCAACTCTTCCTAAACATATTTTGAACTTAGAGCCTTCTTTTCTATGGATTAGTGTTTCATAATTTTCAAAAAAAAAAAAAAAATTACTTCCAAGAACAGTACTTCATACATGTAAATGTAATTATTCTTTCCGGACCACCCTAATACTCATCCATGGATCTCCGCCAAAGTTCATTGACAACATTGTCCACAAGTGTCCACCAGCTTTTGTGTTTGTTTGCACCATCAGCCAATGGCAGGCCGTGAGGTGGGAGGCGATTTTGAATTTGGTTGCGCATGCGCAGCTGGAAAACGGCGAACGCGTCATGCATACAGACACGCTTTAGCATGTTAATTTACTTCGAGAAATGCAAATAGCAACAACTGTGTCCGTAGAGAAGAAGTTTTGCAGGAGAATTTCGCTGGCAATCAACGTACAAGGACACAAAACACACACACACACACACATACACACACACGAACGCACGCACATTAGCTTAGGAATCTAGTCGTATATGGTAGGCATGAAGGAACAACAAAAACCTTGTGTCGGTCTTAAACGTTTGATGCCAAGGCGAGATGGCAAGAAACAACAACAACAAAATTGAACGCCAACAACAAAATGTGCAGAAATTTAAGTTGCTGCTTTTGACATTTCCTCTTGTCAAATGTCAAGTGCTGCTTGTGCAGCGGGCGGTGCACGGAAAGTGGCCAGAGTGTGGCTAGCGCGCAGAGGACACATCTGATGTTATTATGCAACACCTAGCGGTGCTGTTAGTTATATAATAATAAATCGCGTATTTCAAAAAAAAAAAACATAAGAGTGATGGATTCAAGTGAAGTGCAAAGTGAACTCTAAATGCTGTTGTTGTTGTTGTTGTATTCTTTCAATATATACACACACATATAAATATTTTACTAAAAATAACTATGCGAAACAAGAAGACTTTCGGAATATTCACGAATTGAAACTCAATTATGAGCGTCTCTTCCACACTGTTCTAGCGTCGCATGAGGTTTCCGACTGTGGAAGTGTTGCGATGAAGGAAAGTGGTGGATGGACGTTACCCTCGACGTGATCATCGAAGATGATTGTACGTCGAGCTTTGAATTCATCTATGAAGAAGAATATTAATCAACCCACCTTGTTGCCTCGACATCACTGGAAAGGGTAGCAAATCGTCTACACTGATGTTTACGTTGTTCAGACGTGCTCACGATTCGAAGACACCGACTTGAACTGAGATTTAACAGCGCCAGACAAGCTCGATGTTGAATTAGGTAGAGGACTTCCGGTTACATACAATACCGGGGTCTTTCTAAGTTTGACTTCATTACGACATTTAGTTGGAGTGACTCTGCTCAAGCTTTAAGATTTTCTGATTTGAGTTAGGTTTGGTTGAATTGGTTGACCCAGCGCATCTCAGTACGTTCATAGTCTTACCAGATGCACTACATATGCCCAAAGCTGTACTGCTACGCTCTTTATTGTGTTTCTAGTTTTAAGTTGTTATCAACGCAATTGGAAGTAGTCTTTTGCACTCTGTGCCCATTGCCGGTTGAAGGTCCTGCTGAATGCTGAAAAACTACGGATTCAGTGCTCCACGGTTTTCACACACACACATTCCCTACGTTTCCTGCTCTTATTGCCCTCTATCTTATTCTTCTCGTTAACAGCCCTTCCAGCAGCCTGAAATTCAGTCGCTTGTACGCTGGTAAAAATTTCAAGTTTAACATTGTAAGTTTTGCAAATAGGTTTTGTGATAATGCAGCCCTTTGCTCGCTCCAAAAGTCTGTTCTTCTGACGAAGCAAGATTACTTAGTAGTGGTAGGTCCATTATTGTGTGTGTATCACACCTTCCAATTTGCTTGCTATCTCATTGCCCTCGATGTCCCAGTTGAAGCAAACACTTCTTTTCTCAGACCTTTTTACATAGTGCGATCACAGCCGACTTCCTGCTGCAAGAAATTAAGCCCTTAATGGTCGCTTAGCTATCTAAATAAATATGCCTTTGAAGACCCCTGCACCCTGCGATAGTTTTTCCGCTATTATTAAAGAAATTATTTCGGCTTAGCAGATACTGCAGTGACAGCGTAAATGGATTTCTTATCACGAATTTGGCGCCGTGGGCGGATGCCCCCACTCTCTCGTTTACTTTATAATGATCTGTAAAAATACAAAGCGTTTTGTCTATATATCTCAGACCTTAGTTCCAGCCATTCGCCTCTATTGAGCTAATTGCAAGGATATTTTTTAGCCGACATTATCCTTAAACGAACTCTGAGGTATTTGCGAAACTGAAAACTAAATTGTTGCAAATGAAAAGGATGACTATCCCACATCCAGGACACTAAAACTCTGAGCCGCGGAAGGTGCATGCCTCGCTTCCATTTCAGAATGTGATCGTATAAGAGGGTCTGTGGAATAAGTGTTCCTTCTATCATCATAACAGCAACACTCGAAGCTCTGCCATAGGTAAGAAGCATCTAGTGGAGCCGACCGGTACTAAATTCAACTTTTTGTTTCTCAATTGCGTCTCTTTCATTTTAACTCTCTTATGCTGGGGAAAAAATTCAAAGCTATAAATTCTTACCGAGAGAAGCGGAACTTAAAAAGACAAACAAACTCTGTAAGTCGCTCATCTACCACACCTGGTTTTTGGGTTCAATTGTTGACTAGGTGGATAAGGAACTAGTGTCATATTGTAGACAAAGCCTTAAGAGCAGGCGTACTTTGACCTCAGTTTAAGTCCAAGACCAAAAAGAGCTCAAATAACGGAGCCTAAATTTCCTATAACGACCCTCGGCTCAATATATCAGAATGAACTAAGTTCTCACACGTCCAAATTCAATTCTTAGGCTCTTACAAGCACACACACTCCTGCATCCAACCTGGGTCATTATAAGTCCATCTTAAATTACGCAAGATTTCTTTTACATAGAATTTGTTTGTTATTATAATTACAACGCCAAGCTTCCTTCCTTTCTTTTCACACACAACACAGCACAACACAAAACAACAACAAAACAAAAAGAGAAAAAGCCAGAGCTACAACAAAGAATACAACAAAAGAAACGAAGAACAAGAAAACCAGCTTCGATGGCTACCACAGCGTTTCTCAAGAAATTCAGCTGAATAATTTGACAAATCAACAAAAAATTTGACGAGCTGCAAACGCGCAGAAGAAGGAAGGCTGAAGAGGTGGTCGAAAACGGCGAGCGAAGGGGCCAGTATATGCAAGTGGTTGGCTGCAAGTGAACGTTGGCATTTTTAAATGAGCACTTGCGCGCTTTTTGTTGCCGCACATCGTAGGCTTACCTCGCACTGCGCCGTCTTCCGTTGCGTTGCCTTGTAATACTCGTACTTGGCTAGCTTTGGGGGCCGTCTTGGTATGACTTTGGTCTTTGGTTTGGGTTTCCGTTGGCATTATTTTCGTCAAGTTTTGCTTTTATTTTTGTTACTCTTTCCTGTTCATGTTCTTCTGTGTGTTGTTGTTGTTGTTCATGTTGATCTGCCACTTTTTGCTGACACCAACAACTTTGCCTCAGCTACCGGCGAAGGCTCCCATCATTCCCAGGCCGAATACAAACACTCAAACGTCTGTATATATGTACATACGAGTATTGTATATAATATGTGTGCGTATGTACGCCAACTTCCTATCATTCACATCATCAACGCCCGGCAGCGAGCACAGTAGCAAACTCGGCAGCGGGAGCTGGGCTTGTCAGTAGCTGCTGTGCTGTGCTGCAGCATCATTATCGGCAAATTCGCTGCTGGGAGCGGCCCAAAACCCCGGCCTCATCAAGTGTGGAAGCAAACGTCATCATCTTCAGCGCCGTTGAAGTCTTCTTCGCTGCTGCGGCCATCAAATAATAGAGCGTACAAAAGCCAAAAGATCGCACCAAAGCAAACACCGAACGCCGAGTGCAATTTGATCGCCAACCCAATGGCTTGGATTGCAGGGAATTGATCGCACACAGGCACACACACACACACGCAGACGCACGCCGGCCTGCAAAGTTTGCCAGCAACACTGACCCCGCACAATGTGTTCGCTGTTGCCGCGGCGTTTGAAACAACAAATTGCCTCTGCCACTCTCTCTCTCTCTCTCTCTCTCTTTACCACTCTCACACTAATAGTAGTTGTTGTTATTGTAACTTACAAAAAATGTAGCAAATGTTTGTAAAATATTTTCGTTGATGGCTTCTTGGTCGCGAGATTTTGCGGGCGCATTATTTTCCCAACCGCAAATGCTTAGCTGGGCCACTTGCCTCTTGTACTTGCCACAATATGTGGCACCTCATGTGTTGACGTTTTTTTTTTGTTAATTTTTTTGCGTGATTTGTGCTTTAAATTTGTTTTTTTCCTCCTTGTTCTTCATTTGCTTTTTGTTGGGTCGATTAAGAGGAGCGACAATTTGACGCAGAGCCGGGGTACGTGGTGGGGTTAAGCACAAATTGCCTTTTAATGACCGATGGTATCAGGTTTAGTTACATAAGAAGTTATCAAAATTAAAGAGAGTAAAAAAAATGAATATCCGCTCAGCGCAAGCACATTCAGATCTCAATCTCACACATTTCGGTGTCGCTCTTCTTCTTCTGTCTGCAAATAGCCGAGGTTTGGTAGTTTTCACCAAGCTTTGGACGCAACTCCCGAACGTGTGTCTTTACTGACAGTCCGTTTGTCTTATCAGCGAATATAACGCGATGTGCTGTGACGCACGTGTAGTCTCGCAGACATTGTGAGACGAGTCCCACATCAAGCTTTTCTTAATTATGCTCATACTTCTACGCATACCGGCGAAGGCTCCCATCATTCCCGTCATACAGGCACGCAATTCGGTTGTAGTAACTAAAAACTGAACGCTTATCGATCGACGTAGCTGATCAGTCTCCGACTATTTGAAAAAGTCTCGTAAAAAAGACTGAATATCCCGACTGTTGCATCAAAGAGACCACCTTTTTTGCTTACCCTAGCGTTGTCATTACCAGGCACAATTTTATCGTCTTGATGTAGGCAGCACCAGACGCTTCTTATCATTATTCTTCTTTCCCATCAGAGCGAGTTTGGAGAGACGTTCATCCACTGAGGTGAGCCTCCGGTAACACAAAGAAATATCCTCTTCCGTACTTTTCCCACCACTATACAGGTGATGCGAATCTTTATATTGACAAGGAGAGCTGGACTTTTTTACTTTTTCGTGTATGTGCCCTTAAATCGTACTACTTGAAACTTTTGTCGTGATCGCCATCAAAAGAAAACTTTATGGTCCATGGGAATGGACGCATTTTAAGGATTTAGTGAACTCTCACTTAAATCCCTCTTTTAACAGTCTTACAAGGCTTCTCACGGAGTGGTTACTACGAAAGGTTGCTCACGTTCAAGGCAACGGAAGTAATTGAGTATAACTCTACAACTCTAACTGCATAAATTTTTGACCATGCACCCCAATAATCTCTCATCTATCAAAAACCTATCACTTAATATGCGTTCCTTCTTATATACGCTGTAAAATTCCTCTCAGCTGGCCTCTTTCCATTCTTGTCCCTTTCACCACCTTACCTTGGAACGTTTCTTGGATGGTCCCAAACTGCCGTGCCTTTTTCTAACTCTCTTGCTGGGAGTTGTAATGATGGGATGCCATTGCGTAATGGCCAACCGATCCATACTGGTAGCAAATATTGTTAATGTCGCCTAAATCGACGCATTCTCAAATACCGATCAAGAGCTGGAGACGGGGACTTCACGTGGTGGCACGTTGAGCCAGTAGCAGCAAGCTGAGCTCGCCATCAACAAATGTCGCAGTGACGAATTCCATGCAATGTTTGTGGCGAAGATTTATACCCAAACAACAACAAATACACCAAATGGTCCAACATTGAAAAATCGTTTAGAATATAAATGGTGAAAATATCAACAACAACAACAGCAACACTACCAACTGGCAATAGATAAATGCGCAGCGAGCACTCCAAATTCAATGTGAGAGATTAGAAAGGCAGATGCAATCAAGCGCAGTGACAAACCCAGAACATAGATGGACGAGAGGGAAGGGTGTTTGGTGTAGCTGTGACGCGGATCCAGCTGTGGCATTGTTGTGTTGCGCAAGCGAATATTTGCGCGTGTGGAAGCATTTTTCACATGAAAAACTAATGAAAATTCGCAATGAATGTTGCCGCGGAGGTAAAGCGACGAAGGTTGGGGGCATGCAACACACAAGCAATGCTGGAAACAGAGTTTCAACAAAACGCAGAAAAATAGCTAAAAAGTAAATAAAGTTAGCTAGCGACCAACATGCGCCGGCGCACAGACAGACTGCTGTTGAGAGTAGTACATATACATATGTATATGTATGTATTATGTAGATGTAAGCGCAGTTGGCCCCAACGGGCGAGTTAGAATTATGCGTAAATAATGAATAAACATGTGGCGAATTTGTTGTTAGGAGCATAAACACACACACACACACACACGCAACATCGCATTTGCAACAAGTGCAAAAGTCAGATGACGATTGTACTCAAATACATACCGACATACGTACGCATGCGAGTGAGTGAGTGAGTCGCTTCTGAACACACACATCTTCTTAACTAAATGACAAAAAAGGCTTACTGAATGCGGCTGAGGAGAGCAGGCAAGAGCTGACTGGTTGGCGGGTGAAGAGGAGGGAGAAGATGCGTCAACATGAGCATTACATTAACAGCGACACTTGGCTAAGACATGGTCCAACCTCCGTTTGCCAGAGGCGGCGATTAGTCGCGAGGGATTTGTTCAAAAGTTAAGACATAACAATTCAACTCAGACATACATACATACATACATACATACATAAATACGTATGTACAAAAATACAAGTGTTAATGTTGTTAGGAGGATTTATTTTATTTGTCTCTTCGGCGACGGCGACTAAGTCCCGGTAGTTAAAGTGTTGATTTTAATGATTATTTAGGCATAAGCATGATGGGCGAAGCGTAGCAGGGAAGGAGATAAAGCGCATAGCGACGAATGTACGTAAGAAAGAGCAAATTTGTTGAGAGAACCTAACAAGGATTATCAAGAATATAATACTTTATCCGCCTCTACTCTACGGACAGCTGCAGTGACGTGGATCCGATTCCGAGATTACCACAAGTGAGAATCTCAGTACTTTTCTACGTATCGTGAGTTTGTGGACAGCTCTATGCTCTTTTCAGCTGTCTTACTCATGCAAAGGAAGTCTGTCAACTAAAAACTGCCAAGATGATTCTCGTTTCTCGGCCTCCCAGCAACTCCAATATGCTTGTCATGCCGATCAGAGTGTCTATTAAAAGCGATAGACGTGATTTCATGAGGCCTTTAAAAGCCTTAGGTCTTTCGTTATACTCATGAGAATATGAGCGCAATTGCGCTCATCAAGCTGATAGCAGGTTCTACCCCTACAGAAAAATACTACAGATGAGTAGAGGTGCAAGGTGCAAGTTGTCGCAAACTAACTGACTTTGTAGCTATCAGCCGTTCCGAGGACCTGATTGGGTCATAATAAAAAAAGTGACGTGAAACTGTTCAGATCCGCCACTCTAAAACGAAGCACTCGTCATGAAGCCTGAACAACAGATAATTTCCTCTCTAAACTCGACTCGTGAGAAAGTTCACTGATCAGCCAAATCAGCCTTGTAAAGGGTTAAAGTAACGAAGAGTTTATTAAGAGTAAATTCAAAAACTCAATGATCTATAGATTAGGGTATGGAGTAGAGCACTTGCGATATGCTTCGCATGAGCAAAATTCGAACCGAGCAGTGAGTCTTGCGGTTTTTGCAGCGGCAGAGTTGCTGGAGCTCGAAAGCGTATTAGATATGAAACCTTCTCTGCATAGTTTTCAATTAGACTAAGAACGAGATTCATTGTATTAGCGCCGAGCTTTTTGGAGATCGCTAAAGTCAGAAAAAGGAAACTTCGCCTTGCTACTGTCATTGTAACGGGTGATCCATTTTGAGGTTCCCTTTTTCTTTAAGAAAAAAAAAAAAACACAGAAAATTCAAATTCAATGAGGAATATTTATTTTCATTCGAAAGAACATTCTTTGATATTTGTTTTTTGAAGATTATCTCTTTCAAATGTTGGACGTGGCTATGTCTCAGATGGTCCATCCGTTGAGTCCGGTTTTCGATGACTCGTTTGAGCATTTCGACTGATAACTGGCGAATGACGCACGTGATGTTTTGATCCAAGGCATGAATCGAAGCGGGATTGTCCGCATATACTTTAAACTGTACATATTCCCACAAGAAAATTTCTAACGGTGTGATATTACACGATCTTGGTGGCCAAATGACCAGCCAAAAATGTGAAATTATCTGCTCACCGAAGTGTTCTCTCAATAAATCCATTGATTGGTGTCTTGTTGAAACCAAATGTCACGGAGATCACGAGCTTCAATTTCAGGCATCATATAGTCGGTTATCATGGCGCGATAAAGGTCGCCATTAACGGTTACGTTCTTACCGGCATAGTTTTTGAAGAAATATGGACCGATGCTTCCACCAGCCCACAAACCACACCAAACCGTTGTTTTTTCTGGATGAATCTCTTCATACTACTCTACGTCCCAAATGTGGCAATTTTGCTTGTTTACATACCCATTGAGCCAGAAATGGTCGTCATCGCTGAACAAAATTCGGCTCGAAAACGTCGGATGTTCTTGAAACTTTTCAAGAGCCCATAGAGCGAAGCGATGTCTCTTGGGAGGGTCGAAGGGCTTCAGTTCTTGCACCAGCTGTATTTTGTGCGCTTTCAATTTAAGATATCGACGTAGAATGCGCCAAGTCGTTCCATACGTCAGTGCGAGTTGCTGCGAACGACGCCGAATCGACTCTCCATGGTCTTCGTGTACACTCTCAGCTACAGCCGCTATATTTTCTTCACTGCGTGCTGGACTTGGTCTGAAGATGGGTGATGGTGTTGCGAATAGTACGCACAGTAGGTCGATTATGGTGAACCATAAGTTGAGCGAAGCGCGTGAAACACATTCTTTACAGAACGTGAATTTTCGTTATAAATTTGAATGATTTGTAAACGTTGCTCAGGTGTACGTCTTTCCATTGAAAAAAGTACCTCTACTTGGATCACCCTTTAGTAATTCCAAAAATAATATCCAAATTGGTGTTCGGGCAATGGTGCCGAACTGTAAGTCCATAGCTGGATAAAAAGCCCGTGTAAAGACCCGTCTGTCGCGAAAATTATTGGGTTTAAGTCGCCGACAGGCGGAGGTTCTTGTTACTCTTCTCTAGGTCTGCTCTGGGACTAGTGCGCCTTTTGCGAAAACTGCTATTAAATATTTATTAATAATACTCACCACTGAGAAATTTACCACTCAATTAATCTAAATTATTGCATACTAGCTAACCACAGTCGTTCTCCCTTTAATCCAACTCACCATAGCTGTACTCAACTCAGCTGAACTCATCTTATTTATGTTTACTACAATTATATTCACCACTATGATGCATATCATACTGAAGTTTACCATAAAAAACTCACTATATCTAATTTGCCTCATAGCTATGATTCATACATAGTGAAAATTTACCGCACTAAAATTCACCATACCTGATTAACATTTTGTTATAATTTTCACAGAAAATATAAATCTATCTGAAACTATGGAATGAGAACTCGTACATCAACTCACCACTATAGTACACCTCATGTTGAAATTCACCACATTGAAATTCATCATATCTAATCTCTTTCACAGCTGTAATACACACCATAGTCAAAATTCACCACACCAAAATTCACCACATACAACAAAAATTTTGGAAACATTTTTAGGGGAAAAATAAACTTTTCTAAAAGAATGACGTCGGTGACACATAAAATACGCAAATAAATTTTTAATTTTTCAATTTCTATGCCAGCGTATTCCTATTTGGTATTTTTAGTCGAGAGCCAATGTCAAACTCGGTATTTTCCACTTGAAATTTATGAAACTTTTTTGTCTGCGCAACATTAAAGATTCTATAAAACGAGCGTGTTGCAGTGCCATTTGGCTGTGGTCAATGACGTCTTTGCCTATGTTGGCTGTGGATGTTATTATCATCGCATTTGTTGTTGTTGTTTTCTGTTTTCCTGTCATTGTTATTCTTTTTTCTGTTGTTGTTGCTACTACTGTTGTTGATGATGATGATGATAATTCTTAGTTGCAGACATTTGCTGACAAAAAATTTTCGTTTTTCGCCCAACAGCAAACAACAACAACAGAAGTAAATAAACGCACAAATTATATGTATGTATGTATGTATGTGAGTTGCATGTTGCGGCAGTTGCTGGCGTTTAGTTGGTGAAAAAGTGGTGAGTTTTTCGGTTGTATTTGAGTGAGCAAGACGAAGACGAGAACCGCGATGACGACGAAGGCGAAGAAAGAGCCAAAGTACGGAACAAAGAACCAAAATGACAAAAGCCAAGAACACAACAATCAAAAAAGTGGTAAGTGGTTCGAGCAAACATGAGGAGCTCTAAGCAACAAATGTCGGCTGGAGCAGCTGCAACACAGCTCAGCAAAATATTAGTTAGATAAAAGAAGGGTTGGGATGGGAAAGCGCGAGGAGAGTAGACTGCAAATAGCTGCAGGAGGAAATGACAACAGCCAAAGTGGAGAGCATAAAGTTGGTAAAAATACGTGCGACAACATTCCACCGCTGCACCCGCACTGCTCCTCCCTGCTGCGGCTGCTCTGGGGCAATACGAATTGCTGTTGTTTTTGTTGTTGTAGTTTGATGATTTTCAGTCGAGCAAACAACGTTTAACTGCTTCTACTGTCGCCAGCGCCGCTTTTTTGTCGCAAAACTTCGCTGCACATTGTTGTACTCGCTTTCGACGCTTGCTCTTGTTGCTTTTGTTGTGGGAATTTTTTTAGGCAAAACTCTGTGTTCGCTATCAGAATTTATTAGAAACATCAAATTGGCAACGAAATGGCTCATCTCATGCAACGCGAGGAACCGTTGTAGGCTGCAGTTAACAACAACAACAACAACAACAAAAATAATAATGAAAAAGAAGGTTCGCAGCAGCCGGGCATTTGCGGAACGGTAGCAACAAGTTGCCAAGCTGCCACTTAAATGTTGCGACGGAAGCTAATGCCTCCGCTTTCTAAGCAATCTCAGCATTGCCAAACCCACCAACAAACCACCACCAGTTGAGAGCCCGCGGCAGCTGCACAAAAACGCCCCGCTGAGTCTATTTCGTTTTTGTGCTTCCACCTTGCAGCGCTCTGCTGCGACAACGACGACGACGATGACTACGCGCGGTGCCTACCTCTACCTCTACTCCAGTGTTAGGCCATTTGTGTTTGTGCACTGTTTAGAAGATTCTAAATTGTCGAGAAAAATTGGCATCTCGCTGCTCTGGTTTTTGCGCGAATATTCGTTTGCCAGTCACTGGCCAACCAAGCCAAGCCAAGCTAAGTCAAGTCAAGGCACCGAGGAATTTAAATGCTTTGTTGTGCTCTTAGTAGTTGTCTTCCTGGCAATAGCTGGCAGCTGTGTTGCAACAACAGCACACTGTAAATTTTTGTATTCATCACCTCTCTTCATATCCTCCCGCTTGTCTTTTACTTGCTTCGCACTGCCCATCTGCTGGACTTATTGCGTTGCGCAACAGGAAATGCACAGTTTTGTGGCCGCACAATGGACTTCAGGCTCTACGGCAATGGAAAGCGACAGTCGTCCGTCAACATCATCACTGGCATCGTAATTTTCGTAGAACTTGACAGGAAGCGAGGAACCATTTGAGGAAGATGTGTATGTACACAAATATCAAATCAAATTTTGATTCGCATTTTATGCGAGCTCTTGTGTGGATAAAGTGGAAGTTCTTGTTAGATTCCTGCATAATGGTCAAAGAGGGCAAAAAGCGTTAAAGACTGAGAATCCAAATAAAGACATGAATGTGGCGCAGCCAGACTGACCAGCAGACTTCTGGTTCACTAAACATAACGGAAGGAGCTCTGTTTTCTGATTTTTTAAGAGAGATATATTCGTAGAAAGTGAGGATTGGTTTAAATAAGTATAAGATCTCATTGAGCTCGGTAAAACTATCAAAAAGTCACTTTAATAGGAAACCCGAAAATAGTGCGTAGTATTGGAGAGCGCCCGGACAGGGTCTACGAGAGTGATTAGATCGATATGAATTCTGTTTTTATTATTAACGAAAAGGTTCGATAGGCTCATTTAGAAGCAAACAAAGTGATTATTGAATTTGACCGGACATTTGCTAGTGATCGCAGTCATACTCAGATCGGTTTGAAAATTGGGTGAGCTATGAGTCCCTATGGTATTTGACGGCGAATTTGGCGTTACCCAATCTCCCGCTCAACCGTCCGAGGTATGCACCTGAGGTATAAAAGTAAACTCCAACAGACCGATGACCGAAAACCATATACAGTTCGGACTGTTCTGCACCCGATACAGAGCGCATTGAACAGCTACAAATTTGCTCATCAAACTGCTAAAAGTGAATTGCGATCAGAAAACGTTGGGAAATAAAGAGATTATTTATTAGTCTGAAGCTCTCAGTAAATATTTCTTGATACAAAAAAGCGAGTTAGAAGAATCAAAGCTGGCGAAATGAATATTAAAATAGGGGTCTCTAAAGAAACTGCATTAATTATTTTGACATTGTTGCATAATATTTGGAGAAGAATGTTAAGTTTTCTTTTAAATAAGTAAATGTTTTTATTTTATTTTGCCAACAAAATAGCTGTCAATCGTATCTTTTTCTTCTCTCCATTGGGAACTCAATGTTTTTGTCATATCAGCTGTTAACTAAATGCGCATAAGTGCTGTCTGTCAGGGGTAAAAATTTTATTTACAACTTAACTCAGTCTATCTGTCTCGGGTGTAATATCTTTTATCAGTTTAGTTAAAAATAAACCTCCAAGCATATATCTACGAATATGATATGGAGTGTAGGCAGATTAATCAGATGTAATTGACTTGTGTAAGGAGAGAGATTGATAGCGAGGATTTCATAAAACCGAATCGAGTCATTGAGCTCCTCAGCTCACCATTTAATGAAAGCTAGGACTTCTTTTACCCTATTAGCATAATAAGTTTTATGATTTCTAAATTCTAATATAGGGTCCATTGTGACACCCAAGTCAGGGAAGTCAGTAATTTATTCAACATTGTGATTTCGACTTATATAGGCAATCCAATTGCAGGGAAACGAACAGCCGAAGACCGCATTGTCCTGATAGAACTGCCAGTCAGTAGGGAGAGAAAGTTTGTTCACGCTATCTATCAAATTTGTTTCTAATATATCAATATAAACATTTTGATCCATTATCCCTTCAATAAAATGCGACGAACTGAGTCCAGCAACTGAAAACTGAAACTGATGCTCCGCCATGGATGGCTTTAAGTTCCTCAGTTCTAGTTCCTCATTTAGTTTCCTCCAAACATACGCCTTTTCATCCGACCCAAAAAAGCTAAATTTGATTTCGTGCGTAAAAAAAAAAACGTTTTTCTTCAATGAAAATATTAACTTTCGAGCTCTTTTGCAAACTTTAACCTGCTACTTTGATTTTGCTTGTTGATCAATGGATTTTGTTGAGCTTTTCTAGCATTTAAATTGTCCTCATGGAGTACGTTTCTTATGGTGGACACCCTAGAATTTTTTCCCAACTCTTTTTCAGCTTATTACTAGTTTTTGGAACTAAGAAAGGGTCTCTCTGTTTGGAAATTTTGTGCTCACAACTTTTTAATTTAAAATTGGACTCAGAATTAACTATGGAGAAAAGTCCTGTTAGTCGCAGAAATAATTTACTTGCAGTTGGTTGTAATTATTCTGCAGGGTAGACGAAGGAAATCTATCTAGGAATCAACATTAAGAACACCAATAATGTTAGTCTTGCAGTCCAATGCAAAATCACTCTTACAACGGGTGGTACTTCTGACTGAGCAGGCAATTGAAAAGTGACGAACCACCAAAACCAAGCGACAAGTCGATATCCGATGAGTCGGCGTTAGGAGTTTTCGAGAGAAAAGTTTTGCGCAAGGTTTATGGTACTTGGCGCAGATGGTGTACGAGTTGTACGACGATATTGGCATAGTTGTGCGAAAGAAAAAGACAGCAGCTGGAGCGCTGAAAGTATTCAATCTAGTAACCGCTGGTGGAAGCACAGGAAAAGGAAAACACTCATTCCGTTGGAAAGAGCAGGCGGAGAGCGACCTGGCTTCACTTCCTTTTTCCAACTGCCACCATTCAGAGAAGGAACAAGTGGTGCGCTATTATGAGTGGTGCCAACGTCAATGAAGAAGAAGAAGAATAAGAAGAAGAAGAAGATGGGATATTATTTTGGCCGATATTTAAGTGCATTAAGGTGGTGGTAAACAATATCAGCGGTAATATAAGGAGATCTTTCACAAACGCAAGAGGTTAATTATTAAGGGTAAATAACAGATTGTATGGTTGTATGGTTGTTGTTGTTGTTGCTGTCGTTGCAGTGATAGTCCTTGGCCGGATAAAAATCCGGGTCGTTCCGGTATAAAGACCCGACTGTCGCGAGAACTATTGGATTTTACTTGCCTCTTACGGCAGACATGCCTTACCAGGCTATACCTTCAAGGAATGCCTTTGTTTCCAAAGTAGAAATTGAACTGCCCATTTGCCTAGGCTCTGGGTCAGCTATACAAGCACTTTTTGCGAGATTACGACAATGATGACTGCGTAAGCTGCACCAGTTAAAATAAATATTGAAAATAAAAAAATTAAATTTCTTTAATTATTTCTTTATTAATTAAAACTCTGCTGTGTTTCAGCATGGAGAACCTTTGCAAAAAATTCCAAATAGATAGAACATGATATCGAAACCAAAAGGAGCAGCGAAGAAAGAAAAATATTTCATTTCTAATTCAAGCCAAGCAAATTAATGAAGGTGAATTAAAAGGGAATGCAAAATAAAACGATACAAACACACATACATATATATATATATATGCATTTGCATACATACATACTTAAATATGTATGCACGAGTATGTCGTAGGAACTAAGCGAAATTTTTACAAAACCAACCATTTGAACTGTATTTTTAGAAACTACTGCAGCTTAAGCCCCGCAACCTCACCCCCCATGCACTTGTCGTGCCGACCAACCAGCGTCAGCCGCTTGAGTGTTAAATTGTGTTACTTCTCGGTTGCATAAAGTTATGAGATTAATTAAAATTTCCCAGCTAGACCAAGAAAACCAAAAAGACCGGGCGTTGGCGAGCGAGCAGCCATCAAGCAAGCGAAAAAAAATTGAAATAAAATAAAATAAAATAAAAATCGAATAGCAAACGCCAAGCAGGAAGGCAATAGCTCGTTTCTTGAGAGCGTGCATGGCTGTAATTTCATATTCTGAGATATTTTTTTTTTTTAATTTTCGCTATTTTTCATATTTTCTATTTTACTTTATGCATATATTTATGCAAAATTGTAACGGCACCGAACTGTAAGAATTTGCCTGCTATATATTCCACCTACAACAGTTCGTGAAAAACGAAGCTCGCTTTGCACTTGCTGGGACTGATTTAAAGTATTGCGGCAGGGGCAGGGTCATTTGTAAAAAAAAAAAAAGATTTAAGGCGGCATATCCGGAATGTAAGTGTTCTGAGCTCTCACGACCGGAGGGATTTTATTTTCGTTATGTTGGCAACGAGGCTGGTTCGAGCTCAGTAGCAAACCCTCTGAGATTTATAAAGTGGTGGTCGTCGACATGCGCGACATGCTATATACTATTGTAAAATGTTGTTCCCGGTCTATTTAGCTCTGCGGCTGTCGCTATTTTTTCCAGCATTAGGTTGAAGTAATCAGAGTCACCATGTCGGAAACCTCATTTGTATCGAACGGCAAGGAGAGTTCTTCCCATTTCCTAATGTGCTTTTGCTATTATCCAGGGTCAGTTTACATTAGCCGTATGAGTTTTTTAGGGATATCAAATTCAGACGTAGTGACGTGGAAATAGCTCATTATCGTGCTGTCGAAGACAGCTTTGAAATCGATGAAAATTTGCTGTGTATCGATTCTTCTCTCCCGGGTCTTCTCCAAGATTTATAGCATGGCCTCGCATTTCTCTCAGCTGTCGGTATCCATCACATCCCACACTTGTTGCGATCGACAGCAACGCTGCGAGGAAGACAGTCCATTTTCTCTCCACTGCAGCTCGACATTGCTCATCATACAAGCTCTTTCGATGACACTGTTGAAAACCAATTGTTTCCAAAGCAGCGGTACGTAAAGAGTTTGCTATTTCGTTCCACAGCTCCCTTATATCAAGTTGCTAATGAGTGCTCTCAGAGAGCAGGTGTGCAAGCCGAATAGAAAACCTGCAGCTTGTCTGCTGTGATTGCAACTTTTCGACGTTGAACTTTTCTTGTGTTTATTGAAGGGCGTACTTTGCTGCACAAAGGCGATGCGACAGGATAGTTATCCAAGTCGTTATTTGGCCCTCGGAATGTACGCACGTCTAAAACACTGGTTATATGTCTTCCTATCTATCACAACATGTTTGATTTGGTTGCGTGTTTTTCGATCCGGCGATATCCATGTAGCTTGATGAATTTTAGTGTGCTTGAATCTGGTACTACAGACAATCATATTACGAACCCCAGTGAAGTCGATCAGCCTCAGCCCCGTTTGGAGATGTTTCGTCATGAAGGTTGAATATTCCGACTATAGCACCCAAGATACCTTCCCCCTGGCGTCTAGTACAATTTTGATATCGCGGCGAGGGCAGCGCTCATAAATGTGCATCTTTGGTCACCTCATCCTTCTCTTCCGTCAGGTCGGGGGTACACATTAACAATATGTTGCAGAACTTCGTTTTGAAGCGAATTGCAGTTGGTCGTTCATCCACCGTCGTGAATGCCAAGACTCGGCAATGGAGTCTCTCCTCAACCACAAATCGAACACCCAATTTGCGCTCCTTTACATGACCGCTGTAGCAGATTTCACAAGGACCCACTTTTTCCCGTCTTTGGTCCGTGAATCGCGCTTCTTAGACGGCGGTGTTGCTTTACGAGGACATCAACCAGCTGGACAGTGGCAACTTCTCAATTAAGGGGCCGGACATTATATGCTAGGTAAAATCGTGATCATTTAAACGTTTGCAGGGGTCGTCATGGAAAACAGAATCTCTTATCAAAGGCTCATCTGTAGGGATTGTCATTGGAGTATACTTTTTATGTAGAAGATTCCAAATTTTAAACAAATCGCAGGGGATTCGCTTTCTCGCTTTAGCTCGGCTCCAAATGGATGATTGTTGGCTACCCAAAGGATATTCGGTATAATACCGGAAGCCGTGAGCTGCTTGAACCATATGTAAGCTAATCGTTTCTGGTCAGTCCCATATGAATGTCAGTCAAAGACTAGAATACTTTCGTGAAGTTCTACAATTGAAAGGATTCTACATACAAGCTGTGAGGATACCATAGACTCTTATGGGGAAGAAAACATATACGTATATACATATATTTATGTATAAATTTTAAGTATTTTAACAATAATAAAAAAAGTCGTCCCTGTTTTGTCGAAAAATTGCACACGTAATTTTTTTGTTGCAATTTTAACTTCCCTACAAGGATATTTCACTATTTTCACGTATCTAAATCAAGCAATTATTAAAAATTCAACCAACTGTCCATCAACGAATCGCACTTTGGTGTCATAAAAAGGCGCCACAATACTTTCGGCAACAGCAAAAAACAAATTCATGTCAGTCGACAACAATTCTTGTCAATCACGAACCATGGAATATGCGCCAAAAGTGACCCGAAACACTCTTTCATCAAATTCAGCTCATATGGACATCGGAAAATATTCGATTAATTGCTAAGTAAGCTTTAGGATGGAGAGAAATTTTATATTATATACAAGTAGGGAAGAGCTAATTTCGAAATTGAAGAAATTGACAATGCATTCGTCCATAGTCAAGTGTTGGGAACAGTAAGTTCCTCAAGTAAAGAATGGGCTAATCGAAAGATGTTGCATTAAATACTAACCCATTGACCATTCACTTTCAATTTCTTTATAAATTTTCAGACTTGTTATCATGGATTCTGACATTTCAGGTAGATGCACAAGGAAATTTCAAATATTCTAGCCTAGCTCTACCCCAGGCACTGCACTTACGTGAAAGATGAGAAATAACTTCTTCCTCCACATTCCCTATAGCTTCTACAGCATTTCCTAAAGGAACTCCCGGTCTTTTTAGGTGGCGTGTTATCAAACAGCGATCGTGGTCAATTGAGCGTAACAAATTTCGACCAAGCATGTCGAGAAACGAAAATATTTAGCTTGATCTATGCAGTTTCCCACTGTCGCCAGGAGGCAGATAATAATATAATTTTCGGTACAATTTTTCAATCTAAGGTAATTGAGTCAAGCGTCTGAATGGCTATATGGCTATCATTAGATTTAAAGATGTCTTTGTCTACAAGTTTAGCAACCATCATGGTTTCCTAAGGTAATATCGCCACAACAATTCTTTTCCCAAGCTTCGATCCATCTGCAGATATTGCAGTCATACTTACTGGAAAGTTTTGGCTAGAAAATTCCCTTTGATAAGTCATTTGAAGTAGCGATACTCTTGGAAGCCAGCTTATCGTGACATTCTAAACTATAGGTGAGGGTGCAGACCACTCGTTACACCGATTGCTGACAGTTCTGCTTTATAACACTGTGTTTTTTTAGACAACAGTTAGGAATCATCCATCATCTCGTCCATAACTGAAAGAATATTTTAAACTCATCTTCTTATGATTCTTCCTCAAAAATAATTAGTGAATTGATTACTGCACTTGAACGTACAAGAAAGGTGTCATATGTAGAAGTTCACATGGGGGTGGCCAGAAACCATTAGTTTATATATGCTTTAAGCAGCTCACGACTTCCAGTCTTATACCAAGTATACTCTGGGTAACCAACAAACATCCGTTTGGAGGCGAGCTAAAGTGAGAATGGGAATTCCCTACGATTCTGCGTAGGGTTTGGCACACACCACATAAGAAATTTGCTCCAACAAAACATCTTACAAATAATCCTCGGATGAGAGAGCCCCTTTTGATAACCCCTGCAAACGTTTATAGGCTCACGATTTGAGGGACTCTGGACTCTGACTCTGCAATATCCGCTCTCTTAATTGGGAAGATGCCACTGTTAAGCTGGTTGGTGTGCCCGTATGACTAAAAACTGTCAGTGTGATGGACGGGACAAGGACGGGAAAAGGTGGGTCCCTGTGAAATCTACTACAGTGGTAATTTAAGAAGCGCAAATTTGGTATTGGATTTGTGGTGGGAGAGATACTACCTCACCAAGTCCTGGCCTTCAAGACGGTGGATGAACGTTTAGCCACAATTCGCTTCAAAGCGAAGTTCTTCAACATATTGTTGATTTGCGCCCACGACCTGACGGAAGAGAAGGATGATGTAACCAAAGATGCTTTCTATGAGCGCTGCCTCCGCCACGATATTAAAATCGTGCTTGGAGATTTCAATCCCAATGTGGGTGTATAAGATATCTCCGGAACAACTGTCCGAAAATTGAGTGTTCATGACGAAACATTTCCGAGCGGGCTGAAGGCAGGGTCTGAAATATAGTTGTATGTAGAACCAAGTTTTGGCACAAGAAAATCCGTCAAGTTAAATGACTGGTTCCGGATCGAAAAATTAATACGATCATGTTGAGATAAACGTAAGACATTTCTCCGATGGCTAAATATCGACTCGGATCACTTTCTTGTCGCAGCGAAGATACGCGTCCGTCTCAAAGAACCCCGCCAATAAGCACAAGGAACGTTCGACGTCGAAAAACTGCAATCACAAAAGACGGCCAGCAGGTTTTCTACTCGACTTAAACACTTGTTCTCTAGAGTACTCATCAACATCTCGACAAAAATGGTAGCCCCATGGTCTGCGACAATTATCGTGGAATAACTCTCAACAACATCGCATGCAAGGTCCTATCGAGCGTATTGTGAGAAAGTTAAAGCTCACTGTCATGAAATTGATTGGGGTTTATCAGTGTGGCTCTACGCCTGGAAAATTTACAATGGACGATATATTAATCATGTTCCAAATCTTGGAAAAGACCCATGAAAAGAGGATCGACGTACACCAGCTCTTCGTCGATTTTAAAGGCTTCAACAGAGCGATAAGGGGCTATCTCTACGCCGCTGTTTTGTAAAATGACACTGGATAATACCTTAAACACAGTGAAAATTGGGAATAATTTTCGGAGTCTTTCGATACCAAACAAGGTATCGAATCTTTTACAAGATTACACAAAGCCAAACGAAGCGAATGAATCTGGGGGTGAACGAAGGCAAGCTGAAATATCCCCTGCCATCAAACAAGCTGTCAGATGTATGCAAGGGAAGTCGTCCACGCTGTTGGAGGGATCAGGTGCAGAAGGACCTGCCTTCACTTGGTATCTCAAATTGGTGAAAAATGTCGAAAGAAGAAAATGAAGAGAGACGTGATAAGGTCTCATTTGTTGTAGCGAGACACTGCGAGGAGTTCGCTGCTAACAACGGCATGCTCTTATATCGTACGTAGCCCGGGGCTACGAATATCGAATAATTTTGGAAAGAAAAGCTTTTGGTCATTCATAAAAATCAAAAATGTTTATTACAATTGTTGTTGTTGTTGTTGTTGTATGCACATGGTCATATGCTATGTCAAAATATCGGACTTGAAGCATATTTTGTGGTTGTTGTTGTTGTTTTTTTCCATATTTTTTTTTTACCTTTTTGTTAATGTCAGCGCTTTCATTTATTTGGCAGTTGCATGCAACAACAAAACTGTAGTATGAGTCTATCGGCTAAGCATTGCCTTTGGGGTGTGCTTCCGGTATTTTGCTACATCGGTGGTGCTTCTATGCCATTCTATTTCCCATATTCTCTGCTTCTAAAATTTTCTTTTCCCTTCCACACATGGCCAACACCAACCTGCTGTCGATTGTGTGGCAGCCGCAGACTGCTTGCTAAATGCGGCATTAAAGCGATGAATTAATAATTAAGGCTGACACAAGTCAACCAATTCGAGACTCGAAAAATAAAATAAAAATGTTGACGAAAGGTTGCTGGTAACGGTAATAGCAGCGCAGTAGCAGCAGCAGCAGTGTTTAAGTACAGTTAGCGTCGCTTAAAAAGCCTGCTTTGCGCTACTCGCCATGTCATGACACAAAATTTTGATGCAGAATATTTTTCAGATTTTTTTTTCTAATTTTTAATTTTTTTTTTGCGTCCAAAAGCTTACTGCCACTTTTTCTGTTGGTTTTGCAATTTTCTCTATTTGGTTTTAGCAGCCTTTTGTCTCTCATGTTTTGTGTAATGTTGCAGCTCGCTTTTTGACAATGCCATTAGTGTTGCAACAACAACAACGACGACGACCAGCGACAATGGTAATAGCAACAATTTACGACAATTGCAAACTAAAAATTCTTCACAGAAAATTTTCAAAGCTCAAATTGGTATTAGCAGCGTTACGGTGTTGGGCGCTGCTATTTGGTGTGGTGTGTTGCACCAGGATACTCATTGCTGCACTCTGTTGGCATTGTGACATATGACTTTATTGTCGTTGAACATGCTCTTTGGCTGTTTATCCTCGGCTCTTTTGTGTATTTCAGTGAAAAATGTGAGTGGGGTGGGAGTGACAGCAAGCGAAAGCAAATAAAAATTAACAGAGACAAAAAGTACACAAAAATAGTGAAAAAAAAATAATAAAAATTTTTTTTTCTGCTTATTTGCCACATAAATGCAAATGTGTCGCTTGAGCTTTTGCCGAAGTTTTTGTTAGCAAAAAAAAATTTTTTTTCAAATCTTTTTCCGCTTTTGCTAAATCCATTTTGTTGTTGTTGCATTTTGTTAATATTTTCCATCCGTTTTCAGCACTTTTATTGTTGTTGTAGTTTTCCGTTATTTGAGTTCGGGCCGCACTCGGCACTTTTGCATGTCGACACAACATCGGCATATTAACGCCAGTTAATACTAAATCATATTTAATTAGCTCATGTCATACAATGGATGTCGCCATTATTTTACGGTATTTTTTTGCCGAAGGCTCCATACAAATGTACATATGTACCTTCCGCACAACCAGAATTAGCTCTAATAAACATTTGTAATGTGTCATTTTGAGTTTTTTGTTTTCGTTGGCAATACAGTTATTGCGTTTTTTGCATTTTTTGCATTTTTGCATTTTTTGCATTTTTTGCATTTTTGCATTTTTTCATTTTTTTTTTGTTGCAGCATTTTGTGTTGTCTTTTCACTCACATTCACGTTTAGGAGGAAGCAGCAGTTTTCTATGCATTTACTGTATTTGTGCATAATAACGGTATCATTTTTAATTACAGTTTTTCAATATGGCGCTTCGAACGGCAACCGCCAACCGCCAGCCGCAAGCCCCCAGCCGCCACCACACGTCGTGTTGTTTTGACAATGCATTCGGTTTGCTCCATGCATATGCAAACACTAACGTTGTTCCAGCATTGTTGCGCGCATATCATTAACACTCAAAGGCATAATGAGCGCCAAATGAGGCTATTTGCCGAAGAGTTTGAGCCATTTTGTTGTTTGTTTATCGATTCCACAATGGTTCTGGGGTACTAAATAAATACTATTTGCTGAATATTCGCATTGTTTTGTTTGCTCTCGCGTAGGATTTAGTGGAGATCCTTGTTGTGTTGGCTGACAATAACGAAAAGAAGAAGAAGAAAAAACTCTAAATAACAATGCTTTTAAGGGGTTTTCTTTCTTCTTTTACCTTATTTGCTTATTGCAATTAGTATTTGGTTATTTGTTGCGAAATGAATTAGTGGATCGGGGGGAGAAAATCATTTAGTATACTGGGTTAGACGACATTGCACAATTTACGCTGAGCAGCACTAAAAGCACCGTTAGAATTGAAAACGAACTCTCCGAACCGCTTGGTTGCAGAATTGAAGATTGTCTAATGTATGACCTCTCCAACCTAACGGCGGAGAAAGAACTTAGAGCTGCAGTTACAAATATAATTTTCTAAGCGAGAGCACATCAGTGGTCTCAATAACAGTTAGTTTTGCTTTCTTGAAAATGGATGAGGCGGCGAGGCAAGCCGAAATATCTCCAGTCATTTAAAAGAACAGTCATTGCATTCTCAACGTCGCTGTTGACAGTCCTAACTTTGAAGTGGTAGACAAATTCGTCTATCTGGAAAACATCATCAACATCAACAAATATATAAGATTAGATATCCAACGCCGATTTGATATTGACAAATTACTAGTTGCTTATCAATTTACATATCGCAAGTGATGAAGCGAAGAGCGATATGAAATATTTGACGAACTGTAGATGGCTTCAGTTCTTAGTCTAACTATGAATATCCAATAAGCAGCCTCTGACAAAGAGAGACAGGAGAAAAGTGGGTTCGACATAAAAGACCTAAAATATGCTATGAATCTCCGGTGCGGAAGCGGATAGATGCCGCCTCGTAATAAACATCCGCCACTCCTAAGAGCGATGAAAGTTCCATTATATCGGAAAAACTATACCCAATTCTATTCATTTATATAAACACTGGCAGAAAATAAACTATTGGCTCGCGTCCATCAGAATTGAGGTCAATAAAATCGTGATTATGGTATTTTTGGACAAAATAAATATGAATAAGTTGGCTTTTGGGCTGGTGAGAGTGATATTCTGCTACTTTAGTAACCAAGGGTGATACCATGCTGAAATGGCTAGTTAGTTAGTATCAATCTCTACTTGGATCACCTTTATTTGCGATTTCCGTCACAATATAATAAAATTTATTTCTCAAAATAAATTGAAAAAAAATAAAAACCGAATAAAATACAATACAATAAAATTAAATAAAATTAAATAAAATTAAATAAAATTAAATAAAATTAAATAAAATTAAATAAAATTAAATTAAATAATACAAAACAAATTGGAATATAATAAAATGCATAAAACAAACAAATTATAGCAAATGTAAAGTTAAACAATTTTAAACAAAATAGAATTAGAAGAACAATTAGAGTTTAAACAATAGAAGTAAGTACAAAAATAAAATTAAAATTTTTTAAAAGTTTAACAAATAAATTATAAAAGCTATGTTATTATAAAAAAATATTAGCTGAATATAAAAAAAATTATATATGTAAATAATAATAATAAAATTTTATAAAAATTAACAAATAAAAACTAAAATTAAATTAATTAAAATAAAATATAAAAACTAAATAAATAAAAAAACTAATTAAACTAAAACCATTAAATATTCTCACCATCGCATTCTTCATTTTTTACTCACAAAACTTTTAAAAGCTGTTGTCTCTACATGTACTAATTACTTCCGAACAAATTTCAATCATACACTAACGGTCATGCGACCATCAAGTGGCTACAAAAAACCTGTAACGAACAAAGCAAGGTGCAGCAATGAACCAACAACAATCATTAGAGCATGCAAAAATCATGCAGTTATGCAACTACTTGCCCACATACATACATATGTACATATGTACATACGAATATTTATCAATTCGCCAAACCATTGCGAATCGTTGAGGCGTAGCAAAAGAGCAGCACATTTGCTTACAGCCAAACAATTCACGCACAATGGCACGTGCGTGCGTAAGCTTGTAACTATAGCTGTGAATGAGCGCAGCATATGTGAATATAAAATTGTGCTATGATGTGTCTGTCTGTATGCAGCATCTACGCACATTGCCATACAAAATCAGCTAAGCAAAAATAATTGAAATGATTTTACTCTTTTCCAATAAAATGGTTTTTTTTTTTTAGAAATTTTCTATTTAAAAATCAATTCAAAATAGCCAATACCAGCTGAAAATAATGGTAAAAAAAAAGTTTGAAATATCTATTCAAAAATACAAATTCTATGCGTTTGCACTGGAGTGTGGGGGGTTGTTGGCACATTGGAATATGTACACTTGTAAATCAATTGAAAGTTACGCATACGCCCTGGTGACTGCGGACGTTTGGTAACGAATAATTAATTACATGCATACATACATGTATGCTGTATTCATGTGTGCATACATTTGTGTGTGAAAGTGTACCGTTAGTGAACGAAACAAACAAATCAGTCATATAGTTGTAAAGTATGAAGGGCCCGCTGCATTCGGATTAGAAGTACTATCTACTCACTTGTATGTACTCGCACTCGATGTGTTCAAATAATAAAATTGTATTTTTTTCATTATTTTTTTTTTTAAGATATATTGATGATTTATCATTGATTAGGCACTCAGTAACCACTTGCAGACTCATGCAGAAACTTGTTTTCATATTTAATTAGCACTCGAAATGTAAAATTATTCGTCAGAAAATACGCCGCTGGTTCGAGGTGAAAAGGGGTTGATCGAGAATTTTAGCTTATTTTGCTTAATAAAATGACTTTATTATAACTACTCGCTGCGTAAATGGGGATGAGGACACACTATGGACCATGGGCAGTGCGAAATGGGAAGCGCTGCTTATGATAGTCATTTATATTGCCCACTGAAGTATGACTTCAAAATTTACATAGCAACGCAAATAAGTATTGAGGCTTGTCTAATCGGTTCATTTTGTTTTTCTGGTTCTAATATTTGTTTCTCACATCACATTTCCTTGGAACCGTGTAAGCATCCCTCAAATGTTCCTAATAAGATTTTCAGTAGAGCTTCGATCATCACCAACAGCCCTGTCTTACATTTCGGGCCATTGGTTGAGTTCCTCTTGAACCCATAGCTCAGATCAAGCTTGATCTCAAAAACCTTAGCTTCTTCGGAGAAATTCTGCTTTAAGGCAATGATATAGAGAGAGATATTAATACCGAAATACATGAGTACGAAGAAACTGAGTACGAAGAAACTGAGGCACTGGCCCACAGCAGAAATGCTCGAAAATTTTTTGAAGAAAGTGTGACGGGTTACAAATCGTTTCAAGACTGGAATTTTTATTGTGTAAAATTAAAAGAAGGGATGCTAATTGACATTCAGAATATATAAAGGGTAAAGGTAATTTTTTTAATAGCCTTTTTTTTTGACAGATCACGCGTGAGTCGTGTCAAGCTGCCGTGTCATGTTTTTGTTCAGTATTGTTTGGCATTTCATCATGAAAAGACTTACGCCTGAACAACGTTTACGAATTATTCAACTTTATTACGAAAATTCACGTTCTATAAAGAATGTGTTCCGCACGCTTCACTCAACTTATGGTCCACATAATCGGCCTACTGAGCGTACTATTTGCAACACCATAACCCGTCTTGAGACCCAGCATTCATTATTGGATAATATTCGCCCGAATAGACCACGTCCAGCACGCAGTGAAGATAATATAACGGATGTAGCTGAGAGTGTACACGAAAATCGTGGAGAGTCGATTCGACGTCGTTCGCAGCAACTCGGACTGACGTATGTAACGCCTTGGCTCATTTTATGTCGAGATCTTAAATTGAAAGCGTACAAACTACAGCTTGAGCAAGAACTGATACTCTTGAAAAGTTCCAAGAATGTCCGACGTTTTCGAGCTAAATTTTGTTCAGCGATGAGGCCCATTTCTGGCTCAATGGGTATTTAAACAAGCAAAAGTGCAGCATTTTATCCAGAAAAAACAAGGGTTTTGGTGTGCCTTGTGGGCTGGTAGAATCTTCAGTCCATATTTCTTCAAAAAGGATGCCGGTGAGAACGTAACCGTCAGTGACGAACGTTATCGCGCCATGATAACCGACTATTTGATGCCTGAAATTGAAGTTCTGGATCTCCGCGACATTTGGTTTCAACAAGACGGCGCCAATTGCCACACATCACATCAATCAATGGATTTATTGAGAGAACACTTCGGTAGGCAGATAATTTCACCAAGAGTGTGTGATTTCACACCGTAGAACTTTTGTCTGTGGTGATATGTGAAAGTCTGAAGTCTATGCGGACAACCCCGCTTCGATTCAGGAGATGAAGCAAAGCATCAGGCGTGTGATTCACCAGTTACCAGTCGAAATGCTCGAACGAGTCATCGACAATTTGACTCAAGCTACTGCAGGTAGACGAGTTGGCTCATGAACGGAATGTTTCGACCATCGTTAGGCACAAACAGAGCGGCAGCAGCTATCGCAGGCAAACGAATAATCAGCTCATTTTGGAGTGCGTAAACAGAATGCTTGGACCGTCCTCTGTTATAAAAAAAGCGGCGGCAGCTATCACAGGAGGCAAGTAGAAAACGCCGTGGCATAAACATTGGAGTGAGCAATGTGTTTTAGAAACGGATAAACTATGCGTTATAAAGAGTTCTAAAATAAACCATTTTGTATGGTAAAGAAATGTAATTATTGCTAAATAAACGTTGAGCAAATCCCTGACGATTAAGAGGTCAGGCGGACAAATCTTTGGTGGGTTTTTTTTTTATCAATCCAGTGATCGGACTCGAAGTATTTGGGAAATCATCGAGAGTAGCTAAGAAAAACGTTACAATATTTTTTAATTATTCAATTTAATTTTATATTTTTAAATGTATTTTAATAATTTTCTTTTATTGTATTTTATTTCTTTATTTAAATTTTTATTTGAATTTTAGTCTATTTAAATTTATTCCTCCTCTATTCCTCCATTTAAATTAAATTCTTTTGTAATTTTATTTTATTTTATTAGTTTTATTTCTTTGCATCTTACTTTTTTTGTTTTTATTTAAAATATTTTATTTTATAAATTAACTTTTATATATCTTACATTATTTTATTTAATTTGTTATTTTTGTATTTAATTTTTTTTTTATTTTTTTTAAATTTATTTTATTTTTATTTCCTTCCTTTATCTTAATTTAATGTTTTAATTTTATTATATTATTTTATATTTTAGTTTATTTTTTAAATCTTTTATATTATGTAACATTATTTTTTTAATGCATTTTATTTTTCTTTATTTTATTTTTATTTACTTATTTCATATTAATTTTTTAAGTATATTTTTTTATTAATTTCATAAATATTTACTTATATTTTTATTTAATTAATTTTATTATTTTTAATTTAATTTAATTTAATTTAATTTAATTTAATTTCAATTTGATTTATTTTATTTTTCAATTTTAAATTTTATTTAAATTAAAGTTTATTTAATTTTTATAAGTTTACTATTTTATATATACTCGTACGTGCATGGATGCGTACTCATCTCAGTCCTTATATTTGTTCATATGAACCCGTTGCAATGGATGGCCACCTAAAGCTAAATCGAAAAAAAATCTCATTAACATCTTTGGAGTAACCCGAAATCCAACGCGACGCACCGTGCTGTCATCAAGTCAAGCCAAGTGAAGACGAGTCGACTCGACTCCGATTCAAGCCATGCATGCAGCAGCACAAAAATAAATAACACTAAAATTCACTGCAAGAAAAGTCGACAAAAAGTGTAGGTAATAAGAACAATGAGATTTCGTTGAGTTGCAAAACGGCAATGCAATAGCAATAGAAGACGCATGGAAGCGCTGAGACGAGGCGGTGTTCAATGTGGCAACTAAAAATGCATCGCACGGCATCGTATGACATCCATCGCTTCGCATCAGAGCGTATCATGCGGCGAGCGTCTTAATTCCATAACAACAAAAAAATGCAGCAATTGCAGCCAGCGGACTGAGCCGACGCTAGAATACACTAGATGGCTTGAATGGTTGGTTAGAATCTTGAGTTGGTGCTTGCTGTTGCGTCTTGGGCTACGTTCGAAGTGTATGTATGTGTGAGTTCCGACCCTTTGCCTTTGTTACGCACACACAAACACACATGTGTCATTACAACACATTAGACCACATTGTGGCACGCATTGTAGCAACCGCAGCGACTCTGGTCTTAGCAGAGGAACCAAACCATGATGAGTGCGCATCTTTTGTACTCTTCAATGTGGCCATGTGACGTTGTCGATGAAGACAGCAGCACGTTGTTGGCAATGTCGATGCCAATGCCGGTGATGGGCTGACGCTGGTGGTGGCAACGTTTGGCAGCAATGACTTCGGTGGACTCGGTTCGGGGTTCTCAAATTGCAGGCACTGCCGCAGCCAGCCGGTGGCAGAGTCACTGACCGATTATGTTACTCTGAAAACCAGTCATTATTCCACGTTACTTGGTCGTAAACTATTTTTCTTTGTTGTTGTCTTTCGCAAAAATATTTTATATTTTATCAGCTTATGAATTTGTTGTCTTCTTTTGCACGCACGCACATACACACACACACACACAGGTTACATGAACTTGTATATATTTTCCATTCTCAAGCTATGCCAAATCGATGTCAGTCTTTTTGGTGCAGACACAGAGGGTCTCGGCTGCGTGTTGCGGACGACAAAGGGAACTATTGCCATTCGGTGATGTGTGGCAATAGCAAAAGTGCTGTTCTTGTTGTTCCTTACTTTCACACATGCGATTTTTGGTGAGTTACATTCATTGTGCGTAGATTTCACAACAAAGTCTCTGGGGCATCAATGAGCTGCAGTTGTTGAAAATGAGTATGACTTAATAAAGTGAGGTTATCGACATGCTTACATATATACATATGTACAAATGTCTTTGAAAGTGTGCAGTTGGAACGAATTCAAGCCCAAATAAAGGGATTCCGAAAGCGCAGAAAACATTTTACAATCTAAGACTAAGACTTACTAATGGAATAAGAAGATTGTTACGCGCGAACCCAAATCCTCCCAATCTTATCCCTCTTCAATGTATTTCAAAAAAATATTAGTTGTTTATGCTTCAAATATAAGAGAAAGCAGTCCATGTTTTGATTCTTATCTGCAGATACGAGTGAACTGTATCAACGTCCGGCTTTTATCTCGTACTGCTCAAGGGAATTCCTTGTGGGCTTTTCCGAGGGGGATTCAAATACAGAGTTCGCTTTTGCTGGTGGAATGAGGTAGTGAAAGCCAGTGACCTAGCCAGCGTAGCCGCCGTTTTTTTATTAGCCAAACTATGTCAATAACTCGAGCAGCTCACCATTCCAATGTTTGCGGTATTTCCGTTACCAATGTGACTAATGGGACCATATGTTTTACACCTTTCTCTCGAAAACATCTAAAACCAACTCACCGGATGTTTTCATTGTCGAGCGACTTTCAGGGTTGGGTCTTTGTTCGTCGAGTGAGGACTTAACTTTTCAATTGTCTACTCAGTCCAAAGTTGCACCTATCCTCTTCTTCGTCCTCCATCAAGTAAAATTAATGGCGCGGGTTTTGAGGCCAGTGATATCACTGCCATATGCCAGCATTTGTTGAAGACTTTAGTCTCTATTTTAAGTTGTGCACCTCAAAGTGTTTTTTCTGGAACCTAACTTCCCTTGTTCAAAACCTCGTTCGATATCCAAAGGCTCCTAATTGTTCTACTCAACTCTGATAGAGTTTATGGTACAGCCCAACGTCTTCTCACGCATCTGAAAAAGCTTAATGAGGATACCAAATTTAGGTTCTCGTATGCGACTTTTAAAATCAATGAAGGGCTGGTATGTGTCGATCTTTATGCTAAGTGCCTTATTTGGGACTTGGCGTGGGCATTATATCTGGCGGATAGTGGATCTACAAGATCTGATAAAGTTCGACCAGTTGGCGGTCGGCTTTAATATTTCATATAGTACGATAAATACGTACTAATGGAAGATATTGGGAAGACTTTACCTATAATAATTCGTGCCCCTCCTCCCCCTTTCTACACCTTGTCATATTTTTGTGGTCAAATTTGAGTTGTTGGTTAGTCCCTATACCATTGTCTCTGAATATTTATTATTCTTAAAGCGGGCAATCTCTTTTGGGACTTTGTCGTTGTCGATTAGAAGTACAGTTATACCGTCGCCATTGACCGGGTGTTGGGATTCGTCTGTTCTAGTTTTTCCCTGCACGTCAATTCCCAGACCGCCTCTTTCGTTCCTTCAGGCCAGAGTTTTGGTGTTGAAACCATTTATTGGCCGCCTAATATTGTCCTAGACTTCTTGAGCATTTCCTCTGTTAGCTATCTTCTTAGGCTTGTTGTAGTGGAGATGGCTGAGGACTATACAAGTAGAAAAACTTCAAGACGCACCTCACAGATCGGAGAAGAAGCTCGGTTAAAAATCATGCAATTCCACACCCGTACGCCTGCTGACGACATTGTCTCATGTGGAATATTTTTCCACTGTCTTGAAAAATTTTACCTTTGGAGAAACCAATTGGGTTTCTTAAGAGGTTCATCACCCCCTTACATCTGATACGAAAGTTTCTTAAGTGAGCTGCTATAAGACCCTCTCAAAGTGAACACCACGTAGTAAAAGTATCGTAAAATATTGGATTCATGACAACTCAAATTTGAAAACTTAATAAAAATATAACTTATTTCGAACGTAAATTGAAGGAAAAGCAGAGGAAAGGAAGAAATAGCCATTACCCTCATTGCGTGTAGTGTATGTATGTATGAATATTACATATACAAAAATATAAATTTTTTAAGCAAATATGTGTGCATTTATTTATCTGTATTGATTTCAACTCTTCGCTGATTGGCTGCAATGGGAATTTTGCAGAATAATTAGGCAGACAAAAAGAGTCGATCGAATGCGAAGTCGAAGAATAAATGCAATAGGAAAAAAATGTGAAAAAATTGTCTACATTTGCACGCAATTCAACAACAACAACAACAACAACAATAACAACAACAAAAACAAGAACAGTTCCTATCAAATGCTAACGCAACTCTACCGTAGAATGTAGGCAAAAATCAGGTGGAATTTTGTAGAAAGACTAGTCTGAAAGTTACTACAGAAGGACTGCTTGAACACTAATTGAAAACTAATATATTTTATTATAGTTGTGAACTTGCAACTTCTTAAGTATTATGCTTTAAAGCATTTTTATGAGAGCAATAAAGTGAAGTCAGTGGTTGCAAGCATATTTTGATGAACCATAAACTTTTAGGAAGTTTTCCTCGACTTCCTAGAACTTGCCTATATAACCATGGGGTTATGCACCACGCTATTGCCGCCCTCAATTTTCAATGCGTATATTTTTTTTTACGCTTAGAAATGAAAATAACTGCATCAAGGATAACACGCAGTCTGAGTAATGCACACACACACACACACACAAACATAGCTACATATGCGTAACCAAAAAACAAACAGTAAAAATGTGTCTGTGTGTGTGTGATCTCACGCATACAAAATGCGTAAGCAGACCGAACAGCAGCGAATAATTTTCCGCGGCAAGCAGAATAGGTGGCGTTGAAAAAAATGAGCGAAATTATAACAGCAATCAACCCACACACTCTCTCTTCTCGTCATCATAGCCGTTGGCTGCTACGGAAATGCAACTTTCGTTGCGAAGATGGTGGTGGCGGTGGATGTGGAGATGTAGGTGTAGGTGGCAGCGGTGATTTGGTCGGTGCGTTGACGAGCTGGCTCATGGCCAAATGGCATGTGGAAATAGATATAGAGGGATGTTTGATTGTGTGTGTGTGTGTGTGCTTGCGTCTCTATGTATAACGCAGTTATGCTCCATCAAAGCTGCCAATAAAATGAAATATTTTTGTAAAGTACACACACGTACACTGTACAATTTGGCGCTTGAGATTAGATGAAATTTATTTCTCTTCGAACGCTTTTATGTCTTAAGGTTCTTCAGCAGGAAAATAGGGAACTCTTGGTATCGACGGATTGATCACTCATATATGAAGAATAGCTCAACTCTGAAGAGTGAGAAAATTTCTGAATTTTTTGGTACGACCGGTAGCCATTCTTATTTCGGCAACTTAGACCGGTCTTTTATCGATCTAAAAGCTATTCTTGAAAAGTTATATCCTAATCCAAAAAAAACAAAAAAAACTTAGAAAACAGTACAAAACTTATCTATCCATCCTGAATGAGAGCTTAAAAACTGCTGGAAAGATTTTTTTAATTTCCCTATTCTTAGTTTAGTGTAGTGGAGCCTCTAGGTTGTTAGAGTTGCTTGAAATTCAATGAAAAACATATTTGTGGTGTTCCTTAGAGTTGAATTCCATAAGTTTTTATGAAACGATTTAGATTTACAGCTTGTTACCGTTCCGAATTAAATCTCATAGCCCAATTCTGAATTTGATGTAAGTCCAGCGAGAAGATTTCTAAATCAAATTGTAGGCTGAATCGTGGAATTTACCATAATAACCCTCTTTCGGACAGCGCGTTATGGATATTATACTGATTTTCTGAAGTTTTTAAATTAGATATTTGCAGAACTGTCGGCAAGGAATGTCAATCCTTCCGAGTGTATTTCGACATGAAATAAAAGGCTCTTCGATAAATTCCGTTCGGGGGCGGCTAAAAACTATAGGTCTCTCCATTTGCTGGAAAATTATTAAGATGTAGAAAACAAATTAGGGAAGGAAATCCAACCATAAGTGAAATAGTGTAACTACTTCAAAGAAGAGTTTGACCGCAATCCAAACAAATTTTTCCATCCTTTCGTTACCGTAGACGAAGCATGAACCCACCAAACTACATCAGAGGCTAAAGAACAATCAAGGCAGTGGGTTTCTACGGGTAAACGTGAAAGTTAGGTCTGTCGACCAAGAGGTCATGGCCACAGTTTTTTTTTTTTTTTTTGTATACACGAAGTGATATTCACATCGATTACCTTGAAAAGGGTAAAACAATCTCCGGAGCTTTAGGGCAGATTCGACCGCATTTGGCGAAAAAAGTCCTGTTCCATCAGGATAATGCACGAGTTCATACTTGAACATGGCACCCAGACCGGAGAAAATGGTTGGGCGGTAGGAGATTCCGGTCGAATGAAGAGGTCCTCACCGAAACAAATGCATATTTTGAGGGCCTTGAAAAAAACCTATTACTTGGAAGGAATACGAGAATTAGAGAAGTATTGAACTAAATGTATAGAGATAAAATGAGTATATGTTGGGAAATAAAATGCTTTTTCGCCGATAAAATTCTATTTTATTCAAAAAGTCACTGATTTATCGAACCATTCACGTTTAACATCCAAATTTAACGAAATATATATATAAACAGTGCGTTTTCTTTTGCACCGACCTGCAAAAGAACGCCAAGCTGGCTTATTTCCAACTGTTCCACCTACTTTTCAACACTGTTGTTACCTGTCAAAATATGAAAATTTTTATTTATGCAGATAGCATAAAAAGGGATACTATGAAAAACCCTCAATAAATAAAAATATTTTGTTAAAAATAATAATAAATATGAACTGAATATGTACTTTTTGTAAAGATTTTGTAAAGCGACTGAATTTAGAGTTCCACTGAAATTTTGTAATGGCTAGAAAATTTACCTTGGGTTTTTTCACTGATCCATTCATCTTAGTACCACTATTAGTCAGGTTGCGTGTTGTGTAAGCGATTTCAACTCGAACCGGTTAAAGTAACTTAAGTTGCTTATTTTGTATTTTTGTTTTCCATGTTATTCCATAGCCGACCTAACGTTTTGTGCAGATTGGGTGCATAAGACAGCGCTTATATACGAGGTGTGTTCAAAGGCAAAGGTGATTTTTGAATTTTTTTATATATATATTCATCAATATCTATTTTGTTCCCTTCAAAGTAATCCCCCTCGGATATAATGCACTTGTGCCAACGCTTTTTCCAGTCCTCGAAGGAGTTTTGAAATGCTCTTTTCGGTATGATCATCAGCTTTTTCTTCGATTCTGACTTGATCTCATCAATTTTGGCAAAACGTTTTCCTTTCATTGGTTACTTTAGTTTTGGGTATAGGAAAAAGCCGCAGGGAGACAAATCTGGTGAATACGGTGGTTGCGGCATGACTACGGTTTTTTTTGCCAAAAAAATCACGAATAAGCATTGATGTGTGAGCTGGTTCATTATCGTGATGCAGAATCCACGATTTGTTTTTCCACAATTTCGATCGCTTCAAAAGCAAACGTTGCATAAGTTCCTTGTTGAATTCCTTATTAACTGTACGACCTTTTGGCAGGAACTCATGATGCACCACACCATTGAAATCAAAGAAAAGAGTGAGTAAAATCTTCACCATTTCCTTTGAACATACTCCGTATTACTAGATTTCAGAATACACAAGGGTGTTTCAGAAATCATCAAAATGGTAAAATTTAAATGGATTTTAAAACTGTCTATTAAATCTTGGAAAACCGAACTTCATTTGTGAAAGTACCAATTTAGAGGTGTATATTGAACCCCAGAAGCATTCGTTTTTTTTTCAGAAAGCGGAACATGGGCTAAAGAAAGAGCCTATGAACAATTCCACAGCTGGGAAATATGACTATTGTGAATTTGGTCTAACTGTAATCACAGTGTAGTGCCGTACAAATAAATATTAGGCATGAAAAGCATAGAATGAAAATATAAATTTTCCCTCATTTTCGCCACGCAACACCACTTAGATTAGGGTGGTTTAGACTGCATTAATTTTTTTGCTTTCGAACTAAGTTGGTCCATATTGCTTTCGGGGAGGGGAGGTTGAGTGCAGATCAATATCCTTTTAGAAGCCAAATATGACATACAATTGTATGTGTGTATGTGTGTGTATGTGTATAGATATTATAAAAGCCTCTCCTTCGCCACTGTGCTGAAAAACATGTGTGTGTGTATGTGCGGTTATGCGTGTGTGCTATGGTGGTCATGTCCATCAGCAATAGAATGTAAAAACAACAACTGCATACAAAATAGAAGAGCCAAACAAAAAAATGCTCGAAGGGGAGAATAGAAAAAAAAGATAAAAAAGTTTTCCTTTCTTTTTTTTTCATTTTCTCTCATTTTTTTTTTTTAATTTAAACTTTTTTTTTTAGAAAAGTGCGTAAGTGCATCATGGATGGTAAGGCAGGCAGCAAGTAGAATGCACCTGAGCGAATGCATATGTGTATAATTACCAATGCATGGCATATGTGCATATGTACACGTTTGTGTGTGTGTGTGTGTGTGTGCCTTTAAGTGCGTGCTTGGTCAGTGGCTTATTTTGCCATTTTGCCCAACGAAAAGCCATTAAAGCGGATCGTAAAAAAGCTAAATGCCAATGCGCGCCGGCCAACAGCTGTTGGAGGGTTAGGAGGAGTAGGCGCAGGAGTTGCGTCCGCAGCAGCAGCAGATTTAGTCCTTCATCCTGCCGTTTGCCGTATTGCAGCTGTCTAAGGCTTGAGGCGTGTATGCTTCTTCTTTTTTTATTTAGCGTCGTACGGCCGCCTCACACATTTCCGCTCCTCCGCCTTTTCTACGTTTATCGCATGCGCTGAGCTCCCCTCTTGGTATCACTCACTTGGCTTGGACGACTGGCCTTCTTGTGCTATGCCGAGTTCAGCACACTTGAGTGAGTTATTAGCGCATATTAGCATACGTATACGTGTGTGTGTGTGTATGTGTGTGTGACTATAACAGCAAATATTTATTTAAAAAAAATAGGCAAAATTGCATTGAGTTTAGTTTGGCTTAGCTTGGTTTTGGTTGAGTTGCTTTGGTGTAGTTCAATGCAGTTTTTGATTCGGTTCAAATTGGTTCGACATATCGGTTTGTCTGTTTGTCTGTCTGTCTGTCTGTCGGTTTGCTAATTTGTTGTTCATCTTTCGACAGTCAGTGCGTCGTTTGCTTTGTAACTTCAGTTGCTTTGCCTCTGCATCTCTTCGTTCTCTAGCGTTGTGTCCGGTGTGCGTTTGCCGCAATACTAACGGTTATTGCCCTTTCGATAACCTAAACACAACGCACGCATAAAGGCACACACATGCACATGTACATATGTATGTATGTGAAATCCTCTTGCTTACCATTTCTCAATTAGGGGCAGTTCGATTCGCGTCCTTTTACCTCCGCACTTGGTTTGCTTTGCCTTCTTTTTATTTTTACTAAATACTTATTTATTCCTTTATTCTTTGAACTTTTCTCTATTTGTGTTAGTGTGCTTGTGTTTATGCAGTCTTGTGGGACTTGTCCTCTCTTGTGTTCTGATCTTCCGCTGGATTTTTGCTTTATTTCACTCATTTTTAATTCATTTACAGTCGTCTTGGGATTGCTTTGGAGTTAAGTCTTGAGTAAGTTTTCTTGCGTTGTATGTAATTGTGTGTGTAATTGTGTATAGGAATTAGGATTAATAGGCTTTGTAGAGACACCATTTCTTAGCTTCTAAAATGTTTTCTTCTTTGGGCGAACGTAACCCTTTTATTATATTAGAAAGTAAAAAAGTCGAAAATTTGTTAAAAATGGGATCTCTTTTCTTCTGGCTAACTGTCACCAAGAACAAAGAAGAAGAACAATTCCTCACTTTCTGGTACTTCAGTATCTTCCAAAAGTAAGGTTCAAACCAAGTAGGTGAGTGATCAACTTTTACGCTGATGACGACCGTATATGTCTCGATATTAAACTATTTTAGGTACACTGAGTCCATACGAAAAGGGGTTAAGGTATGAAACACAATAAACTATCAGGATGACAACTTTGTCCTTTTCTCTCTGAAAAATCCAATACGAGGTTAACATATAGCAAGTTCTGGTACGTAGATAATTGCTTGGTTGGTTGGTTGAATGAAGGGCGGGTGGAAGACACAAACGTAAACGGCCTCACTTAAGCCCCTGATTAAACCTTCTCACTTTTGCACTGCACAACAACTACAACTACAACCAGCGAAATTCTCGGCAAACATTTTGATGAGCTGGATCGGCTCGAACCTTATATGAAAGACAATGACGTAAAAATTGGGAGTCACATTCGACAGCCTAAACTCCCTTCCTCCTTTTATGATTATAATTGCCATTAAAGTACTAAACTGCAAAAAATACCTTAAATCGTTACCCGTTAACACTAGAAAAAAGGACAAAAAATAGTTACTCGCAACAGACAAACCCATTGGGCGGCCGGTCGTAAACTACGCTGAACCGATCTGGACGCCGGGCACCAGTGATGCGCAGATAAAGAAGCTATCGGCATACCAGAACATCGCCTTGAGGAAAATTGCTGCTATCACCGACGCATCACTTACACAGCGAAAAATCTATACTCCCAGAAGAAGAGCATATGATGTGTAAGCACCATCTGCTGTAATGCTACCGTCGGAATCATCCCAACAGACACCTGCCTGAGGTCGGGCCTTCACCGAGGCACACCAGGAAGGACTATAACGATTCCATACAGCGATTTAGAATATAATTACTGGATAGGATGGCGTACCGACAGGCTTCAAGTGCCATTTTCTTTCCGTGAATGGTGTTATCGGAATCCAAACAGTAACCATTGCAGACCAAGAACTCGTACTGCCTTGAAAGATCCGAGTAACACTGGCACAGTTAAGATCTGATTACTATAGTCGACTTGAGTTCTATTTTTTGGTGTGCGTCTAAATGACTTCACAACAAGTCGCCTCCGAACGATTGACGAGTTTCATGAAGAGCCTTTAGTCTTCTCAGAAATGTACATTCCCCATCGGCCAGTGACTATATATATGTATATATATTATTTTGGCCGAGCTCCTCCTCCAATTTGTGGTTTTGCGTCTTAATGGTTTTACCGGCAAATGGAAGGACCGAAAGTTTATTCTCAGCCGCCTCCGAACGGCCGATGAATTTTTATGAGGAGCTTTTATTTCATGTGAGAAATACACTCGGAGGGCTTGGCATTCCTTGCCGAGGGGCGAACACAATTAGAAAAAGTAGTTTTCTAGAATTTTGGCTGTTGATCGAATCTGAACTCGAACCCTGGCCAGCGACTACAAAAAAAAAATCTTTGTTTTTCTATAAGTTTGGATATTGCCTGGCTAAGGCTCAACTCATACCCTTCATTTGGTAGCAGCTCGCACTACTGCAGCCGGCATAATCAAACACAAATGATGGTGTATTTATGTGCGTGTGTAATGCGTTTAGCCTTTGAGCCATTCGATATCCGGCATACAAGTACAGCTGCGCAGAGTGCAAATCGAAAAAAAAAGTTGAATTAAAAACCAAATGAAATGCAATGAAAATTCTTAGTTGAATATTTTCACAAATGCACACCTACACACACACACACATATATATATATATATATATATATATATATCATCACTTATGTGCATACAAAGGCTAACCAACGAGCCAATAGCAGCATGAGGCAACACACTTCATGTTGAGCAAGCCAAAAACGTGCCGATCAATCGACAGGACACCACCAACCCCAATTGCCAAAACATTGTGGCGTCTTTAGCTAAAATCACCCACACACACACATAAAACCACACACAAGCAAATGTGAGTGCATCTGTTGAGGACCCAGATGGAAATTTATGTATCTGAAGGAAGCTTCTCCTGAATTGACACAGAAACAGACACAGTGTAATGTGTTCCAAGCGAAAACTGCTAATTACAGCCCAATAGAAATCGAGTTGCTTTTCCATCATTTGAGAAATGCAAAATGGCCGTACCCAAAGTCAGAAGAGCCTTCGGAACTAACCTAAAAGTATTCACTAATTGTCGATGCAAAAGGTTAAATATTATGGCAACACCAATATGAGGTGGTCCCTTGACAGCCCCCCGGACAGGCCCTTAGAATACTGATAAAATCGCCCCAAATTGTGTGGCGCTGTTCAAGTTGTATTCAGTTGACTATTCTACACAGGGTCAGCGGTATTTTTTGTTGTTGCAAATTTTGTTTTTGTTGCACATTTCTAGGCGCACAACCAAATACCTCAAACATAGGAGCGCCGACAAATCACTTACAATCGAATTTCATTTGCATCTGTGTGTTTTTGTTGTTGTCTCGCCAAATACTCGCCTCTTTTCCTTGCTCCTCCAATCAGAGCGAGTCCAGCGAGGCCAAACAAACGCGTCGTAAGAATATTTGTGCGTGGCATATGTGTATGTAGGTGTGTTGCAAGTTTACGCTCTGTGGCGGGGGCGTGCAATTTCTGTGTTGTTGTTGCACAAAACAGTTGTTGAGGTTTTCGGGCAATTTTTTCTTCTACTTTTCATTACGCATTTCTCGTTGCGCAAGACCACCTCGACATGCCACCTCCGCACCACCAATGCAATGTACGCACACACACATAGCCAAACGGTTTTGTGGAGAGTTTTGGCTTTCAAGAGAGTGAAAGAAGAATGTGCGTACAGGACGTAAGGCTACATATCTGTGTGTATGTTTGCTCTGCGTAGAGTTTTGTTTGTATTTATTTTTGTTATTTGCCTGTGGCAAATATTAGTCCAATTTCCTTGCACGTGTGTATGTGTGTGTGTAGCAAGTGCAACCTGACTCTATTACATGGTCAATTAAATCGGTTATGCGTCGCTCAATTACAATTTTGAAAATATGACTTTCACAATTGATTGAATTCTGGGCGGCAAGTAAGGTGAAGTGATGGGAGGAAAGTCTTTGGAAAGCCACAAAGTTACTTAAACAGCTGAACCGTTATGCCGTTTTGGCATATGCTAACCTGAAGTGGCAATTTTACGCATCACAAAGTACACATTTTTGAAAAGATTCATTGAAAATGAATTTAGAAATCTTTTTTAAATTTTATTGCATACTTTTGGGCGCAAAAATAATTTTTAGGGTGAACTCAATGAAAATTAAAAAAAAATTTAAGAGTTGAGTACAGCACGTAATCAAAATAAATTTTAGAGCGGTGTTGCCACGTGTTTAAAAATCTTACCTAAATAAAAATTGTAAAATAAGCGAGCTTAGGCATTAAACTGATGGGATTTAGTAATGATTTATGTGGGAAATATAATAAAAAAGGTTTCGATCTGTTAATGAAGAATGCAGGTTTAGAAATTTTCCTAATTTAAAAAACAATGCTGCAATATTTTGGAGCAGGGTTTCCAAATGTACATAATAACGAAATATTGAATTTCTTGGAATGCTGACAATTTCACAATGATTATAAAGGGTGATCCATTTCGAGGTTCCCTACTTTTTTAAAGAAAAAACACCAAAAATTCAAATTTAATGGAAAATGCTTATTATCATTCGAAAGAACATTCCTTGGCATTTATTTTTTTGAAGATTATCTTAGCCGCGTGATGTTTGTTCTAAGGCCTGAATCGAAGCGGGATTGTCCGCATATACTTTAGACTTTAAATATACCCACAGAAAAAGGTCTAACGGTGTGATATCACACAATCTTGGTGACCAATCAACCGGCCCAAAACGTGAAATTATCTCCCCCTATAAGTGTTCTCTCATTAAATCCATTGATTGTGTGGGAAGTGGCGTCGTCTTGGTGAAACCAAATGTCGCGGAGACGACCTTCAATTTCAGGCATCAAATAGTCGGTTATCTTGTTGCGATAACGGTCGCTATTGACGGTTTTGTTCTCACCGGCATAATTTTTGAAGAAATATGGACCGATGATTCCACCGGCCCACAAACCACACCAAACCGTTGTTTTTTTTCTGATGAAATGGCAGCTCTTAAATCCCTTCAGGTTGTTCTTCGTCCCAAATGCGGCAAGTTTGCTTGCTTACATACCCATTGAGCTAGAAATGGGCCTCATCGTTGAACATAATTTGGCTCGAAACCGTCGAATCTCCGTGGAAATTTTCAAGAGCCCATAGAGTGAGGCGATGTCGCTTGGGAAGGTCGAGCGGCTTCAGTTCTTGCACAAGCTGTATTTGTGCGCTTTCAACTTAAGATCTCGACTTAAAATGCGCCAAGTCTTTCCATACGTCCGAGTTGCTTCGAACGGCGCCGAATGGACTCTCCACGGTCTTCGGGTACACTCTCAGCTGCGGCCACTATATTTTCTTCACTGCGTGCTGGACGTGGTCTATTCGGTCGAATATTATCCAATAATGAATGCTGGGTGTCAAGATAGGTGATGGTGTTGCGAACAGTACGCTCATTAAACCGATAATATAAGTTGAGCGAAGCGCGTGAAACACAATCTATACAGAACTTGAGGTTTCGTAATAAAGTTGCCAAACAATGCTGAACAAAAATAACATGACAGCTTGACACGACTCACGTGTTATCTTTAAAAAAAGGCTATTAAAAAAATTACCTTTACTTGGATCACCCTTTAGTACCAGATTCCAGCACTTGAAAATTCTTCAAGCTACATGGCTGCCCCTGGATCGAAAAGCACGTAACCGAATTGAGCATGTTATGATAGATGGAAGACATCATCCAGTGTTCTAGACGTGCGTACGTTCCGAGGGAAAAATATCGACCAGGAGCACTATCTTCGACCAGCAAAGATACGTACCCGCCTCTGTGCAGCAAAGAACTGCAATCAGAGCAGACAGCCAGCCAGGTTTTCCACTCGATTTGCACACTTGCACACTCTCCGAGGGCACTCATCAGCAACTTGACGAACGGACTATCGATATGGACACTATGAAAGAGTTGGTTTTCCACAATGTCAGAAAAATATCTAGTGCGATGAGGAATGTCGAAATGCAATAGAAAGAAAACGGACTGCCTTGCTCGCAACGTTGCTGCAGACAACAACACGGGCTCATCGTCAACAACAGGTATTTACCATGTGACAAATCTTGGAGAATACCCATGAAAAAAGTATCGATACACACCATCTCTTCATTGATTTTAAAGCCGTCTTCGATAGCACGATAAGGAACTATATCTGAATTTAATATACCTACAAAACCTGTACGGCTATTTAAACTGACCCTGGATAATATCGGAGTTGGAAATGATCTTTCGGAACAAATCGATATCGAATGAGGTTTCAATCCAACGCAGAATCACTCTTACCAAAATCAGTTACTTTGGACTGAGTAAGAAATTGAAAAGTAAATGCCACTCTCGGTGAACCGAAACCAAATTTTACAAGTTGCTCATTATTTCGGTGCTGCTCTATGGTGCAGAAGCGTGAACAATATCAACATCCGATCAGTCGGTGAAACGATAAGTTGTACGAATCATCCGATGTCATTGACATATTTCAGCGTAGACGCCTTTGAAAGAGTTCGATGCAGTACCTGCTGGTCGAAGCAGAGGAAAAGTAAGAGCTCTACTCCGTCGGAAAGATCAGGCGGAGACTGACGTGGCTTCACGTTGGTATTTCCAACTGACGTCAAACAACGAAAGGAAGGAACGAATGGCGCGGCTGTTAATTCGACTAATAGCACGTGAGCGGTGCCAAAGAAGAAGAATAAAATCCTGTGCTACTAAGCAAAGTTTAAATTTCGTAGCTTACCACGCCCAAAATACTTTAAAGTTCTTAGCTACTGCCACGCCCACAAATATGCTTTGCAGAAGTCAATGAGCTTTCAAGCAATTTTTATTTAATTTCTTTTAAATAATTTGTTTCGTTATTCGTTGAAGCCGTCCGTTGCCCGCACATTATCCCCACCTCAGTCCCTCTTAAAAGATCCGGCGACAATGACAGTGACATGCTTGGCGTAATTTGAGAAACCTTCTTTACTCGCCGCAAATCAAAATACAAAAAAAGACGTAAAAAAGATAATAATAAAACAAAATCAAATAAAATATCTAGAATATGGGATGGAGTAGGACAGTACATGCACTACACATAAAACTCTCATACTTGTATACACGCTTGAGTAAAAGAAAGAAATATTTTCAAATAAAAATGCCTAAAAAACAATTGTACCTTCTTGTTGTGTCAAAAGCCTAAAGCGACGCAGCACGTCGACTTTCGAGGCTTCCTTCCATGTATAGCAGCAACAAATTGCTTGCCACCGCTTAATGCGTTACTTTGTGGGGTAGGTTAGGTTCGGTTACCTTTACTGCAAGCCAACTAAGTTTCTGCTTTTATTGTTGTTTGTTGTTATGTTATGTTATGCTATTGCTTTTACTGGTATTTGTGGTTTTCAGTTTTGAGATTTGTTGTTGTTTGTGGGAGAAAGGCGCAAGAAGTGTGTTAATGTTTATATTGTGGAGTTTCTGCTCTGCTTGCGGCTCTGGACTGATACACTAAAAATGATATGATGAAAATTGAATTTTGTTTTACTTTAGTTTTTAGTTTATTTAATATTAATTTTTTGTTGGCGCTTTTTTAATAGATTTTTATTTCAATTAATTTTTTAATTTTTTATTTTATTTTATATTTAATTTTATTATATTTTGTTTTATTTTTTTTAAATAGAAATTTTTTTTTCTTTAATTTTACTGTATATCATTTTATTTAATTTAATATTTTTTCGCTGTATTATATTTTATTTAGTTTTTTTTTTTAATTTTATATTAGATTATTATTATTATTTAATCTTAATTAAATTATATATATTTTTTATTTAAATTTATATTTATATTTTTAATTTTTTTACTCTCATTATTTTAATTTAATACAATGTGAAGTAATCTAATTTTTTTATTTATTTTATTATGTTATCTTTATTTAATTTAATTTATATTTATATTTTTATATATAAACTATTTCTTTCATTCCATATTTCTTTATTTTATATTATTTGATTTAATTTTTTAAGTTCATTTTATTTTACACTTTTATACATTTTAAATCTTTATTCTTATTTTTAGGTTAATTTTATTAAAATAAAAAATTTTATATTTTTATTTGGTTTTATTTCATTTAATTAAATAAATAAAAATTGTTTTACGTAATTGAATTTTTTTAAATTTAATTAAATTTAATTTGGTTTTATTTTATTTTATTTTCAATTATTTTATATTATTTTGATTTATTTTCTTTATATTATGCTATTTTAACATTTTTAGTAGTTAAATTATTATTGTTATATATTTTATTGTATATTATATTATTATATATTATTACATTTGGAAAATGAAATAAAAAAATAAATAAGCTGTAATAATATTTATTTTTTATTTCATTTTCCAAATGTTTTTTTTATGTTATTTTGTTTTATTTTATAATTTTTCATTATATTTTTTTTTATAAAATTTTTTTGGTTTAAGTAAAATAACTTTTTTAGGTTACATTATTTTATTTTATTTAAATAGTTTTCATATATTTTATTTTTTCCTTTATTTTTTTTTTCAAATTAAATTTAAAAATTATTTTAGTTGTGTTTTTTATATTTTCATAATATTTTTATTTTATTTTTATTTTAAACTATTTCTTCTGCTTTACTTTACTTTATTTTTTTTTTTTAATTATGTTTATTATCTTTCGAAAGAACATTCTTTGGCATTCATTTTCTGAAGATTATCTCTTTCAAATGTTGGCCGCGACTATGTCTCAGATGGTCCATCCGTTGAGTCCAATTTTCGATAACTCGTTCGAGCATTTCGACTGGTAACGGGTGAATGACGCATGATGTTTGCTCCAAGGCCTGAATCGAAGCGGGATTGTCCGCATATACTTTCGACTTTAAATATACCCACAGAAAAAGGTCTAACGGTGTGATATCACACAATCTTGGTGACCAATCAACCGGCACAAAACGTGAAATTATCTCCCCACATAAGTGTCTTCTCATTAAATCCATTGATTGATGCGTTGTGTGGGAAGTGGCGTCGTCTTGTTGAAACCAAATGTCGCAGAGAACACGAGCCTTAATTTCAGGCATCAAATAAACCTCACCAAACCGTTGCTTTATCTGGATGAAATAGCAGCTCTTGAATCTCTTCGTCCCAAATCCGGCAATTTTACTTGTTTACATACACATTGAGCAAGAATAGGACCTCATCGCTGGAAAAAATTTGGCTCGAAAACGTCAGGTCTTCCTTGAACTTTTCAAGAACCCATAAAGTAAAGCGACGTCGCTTGGGAACTTGGGAAGGTCGAGTGGCTTCAGTTCTTGTACAAACTGTATTTTGTACGCATTTAATTTAAGATCTCGACGTAAAATGTGCCAAGTCGTTCCATACGTCAGTCAGAGTTGCTGCGAACGGCGCCGAATCGACTGTCTTCGTGTACACTCTCAGCTACGGCCGCTATATTTTCTTCACTGCGTGCTGGACGTGGTCTATTCGGTCGAATATTATTCAATAATGAATGCTGGCTCTCAAGATAGGTGACGGTGTTGCGAATAGTACGCTTAGTAGGCCGATTGTGTTGCCCATAAGTTGAGCGACGTGCGCGAAATACATTTTTTACAGAACGTGAATTTTCGTAATAAAGTTGAATGATTTGTAAACGTAGTTCAGGCGTAAGTATTTCCATGATGAAATACCAAACAATACTGAATAAAAATATCATGACAGTATGAAACGACTAACGCGTGATCTGTCAAAAAAGGCAATTGAAAAGAGTATCTCTACTTGAAAAAAGTATGTAGGTATCAGAAGGAGAAGATATAGACCCGCCGAAATTTATATCGATCGTATCAGAATCACGAGCTGAAATGATTTAGCCATGCTCGTATATCCGTCTGTCCATCGGTCCGTCTGTCGGTTTGAACGTAGTCTAATCTCTCAATTTTTGAGATATTTCAAGTAAACTTGGTAGAAAAATGCAGCTATACGTTTAAACTACCATTTATCGGAACCGGCCACATCAGTGCACTATAGCACATAACAGACCGATTTTTCAGGTTTGAATGAAAGAACGTGGAATTCGATATACTACACATACATAATGAGTTGCATATCGGTTCTGAAAATAAGCGAAATCCGACTACTGTATTATATAGCCCTCATAAAGCCGATTTGTTCAGATGTGAGAACTTGGGTCAAAAATCCACTAAAAAAAAGCATATGAAAGCGTGAAATTTGGTATTCTACATACATAAATTCAAGTTAATATTGACACTGAAAATCATCGAAATCGAATTTTGCAATTTGCAATAAATTTGATATGTTCATGGAAGGCATAAAGACTTTGGCATGGCCGAAGACAGCCGTTCGTTCTTGTTTTTATATATTTTTAAATTATTCTATTAAAATTAATTTAATTTATATGACTTTTATTTAATTTTTATTTCATTTATGGTATATTTATTAATTTTTATTCGTTCTTATTTCACTTTAAGTTTATTTAAAAATTCAATAGAAGATTGCTGTTAAGCAGTAATTCATTTCATTTTTGATTTAATTGATATTCTTAATTAAAGCAATTGCTATCAAAAAAATGAAACAAAATAACAACAGAACTGTATAGGTGTGTGTATGCACACATTAGTATTTTCTTGGTATTTATTGAATGAGTTCACAAAACAAGTATGTGAAAAAAGCAAAGTAGTTAAAAACAACAACAACGAAATATCCATTAAACTGAGTCAACCGTGCGACCAAATGAAACACGCTGAATTGGGAATTAATTCTTTTGACAATGTTTTAATGCTAAAAATACATAAAACATGTGAATAAACATGGGAGGGAAGAAGGAAATAAAATCAAAAAGTAAGCAAATAAATACATATTTACATATATGCTTGTACGTAAATATATTATAATTCTAAGAGACCAGAAGTCAGGCAAATGAGATATAGAGACAACAACAATACAAACAGCATAATGAACCAATAGCTTTGGTGATTAACTGACGAGTGTCGCTAAGGGGGAAGACCGATAAGAGAAGACTGACCTACGTTGCCTTAACTTGCCTTGCCTAATGTGCGAATTATTGTGGTATACAATGGTTTGGTGCACATACTCGTATACATACATAATACACACATTGTCGTTTCTGCTTTCTTTTTTATTTGCAATCTTTTTTTTTTTACTATGGTTTTTGGTTAAGCTGAGAGCTACCCAGTAAGAAATTTGTACTGGCTTTAAAACTAAAACAAAGAAATAAGGAAGACTAAGCTCGTGTCCACAGATCGGTCTAAAAAGGTCCTCAGCCATATTTCGTAGTACTTTAGTTCCCATTAAAAGTACTCCTACCGAGTTTGGTTCAGTACTGTTGATTAATGCCTTAATATTCAATGCTCAGTCAAGCGGCTGTAGAATGTAACAAGTTCGTCGATTTTTTTATTTAGGACGGAGAAAATGACTTGAAGCTGCCATTCAGACTCATTTCCAGTAATTGCAATTCAATTTAAATGACATTTTTTTGCTCTTGAAATTAAATTTCTAAAATATTTAATTTTGAAATGCGATTTGAAATTAATTGCTTCATCTGACGATGCCTGCAGAGGCTTCAGAACTTTATAAAGCTCTGTAGTTTTTCCTACAGTCTCATTATTATTCTATTTTCTCAATTTTTGACATGTTCGTACATATGTTTTCCCCTCTTGAGGTCATTGGACCTAACATTGTTTTCGCTTTTGTCCTACACTCCACACATATTTGCGTTAAACAGCTTTTTCTTTTGTTTCCCACTGAGGTTTTTCGTTGTCTTTGTAATTATTTTCGTCTTTGTATGCAACCGAAAACTCCCTCTTACAAATTGTTTTTACATACATACAAATATGCACACATAAAACAAATTTGAATTTTGTTTAGGGGCGTACGTTTTGGGACTTTGATGTTCCAGGAAAGTGGATCATTTTTTTCGTTATCTATTTTTAATTTTTTGAATATTTTTTTAAGTTATGCATGTATCTATCTCTATCTCTATCTCTATCTCTATCTCTATCTCTATCTCTATCTCTATCTCTATCTCTATCTCTATCTCTATCTCTATCTCTATCTCTATCTCTATCTCTATCTCTATCTCTATCTCTATCTCTATCTCTATCTCTATCTCTATCTCTATCTCTATCTCTATCTCTATCTCTATCTCTATCTCTATCTCTATCTCTATCTCTATCTCTATCTCTATCTCTATCTCTATCTCTATCTCTATCTCTATCTCTATCTCTATCTCTATCTCTATCTCTATCTCTATCTCTATCTCTATCTCTATCTCTATCTCTATCTCTATCTCTATCTCTATCTCTATCTCTATCTCTATCTCTATCTCTATCTATCTGTCTCTCAACTCTCATCTCTCATCTCTCATTTTTTGTGTTCATTTAAAAAGCTTTAAATTGTTGTTTTCTTCGCCCGGTTTTTCCTCACTTCTTTCTTTTTCCTAATTAGAAAATCATCCATCAACTTTGGTTGCTTGTTTTTCTGCCAGCAGTAAATGTCTTTGCGCTTCAAACTTCGTCGGGCTCAGTGTCAAACTTCAGAAGTCATCAAAATTTTTTGGCTATTTTTTGTCTTGCTTCCTTTGCTATTCACTCTTCTGCTTTTTTTTTTGTTTTAGTAGGCTCTGTCAACTCTGTATGCCTCGAGAACCCTTGAAGGCTTCAAAGCTTTATGGCTTTGTGTCTCGCTTTTTGTTTTTTCGGCTTCTTGTACTCGGTGCTGACATGCATCTCGTACATTAGCGAGCGTGTTGAAGTACCAGGAATGTCTCTATTACCACTTCAAAGGCAACAAAGACATTGTCAACTTTCGGAGTTTTTTCATTCAGTTTGGATTTTGGCAGAATATGAACACAACAACACAACTGCTTGTGCATAATTTTTCAGTGGCGAATTTGATGTATGATGTGCACAGTGGGCCAAGAAAAGTACAGAGCGAGCGGTTAATTAGCTAAGAATATTATTGAAAATACTTTCGAAAAAGTTTTCAAAGAAAACAGCTAATACAGCATCAGGGACCAGCAACCAGGGACATCAAGAGAAATATCGTCCAATTTCTCTGCTCTCTCCACTTGGATACACTAAAAACCTTTCTGCTAACGTCTTTTACCAACTATGTGAGCCCACATCACATCAGCATGACTTAACCCACCGCACTTAATCCCGTAAACGCAGTCAACCAAAACCGATCCTTGCGAGTACTGCACTTGTGAGAGGAAAGTTTTCTAGATCTCTTATGCATATGATTGTCCGATCTTAGAGAGGCTTTTTCCAATGTGAATGTTGCCTCTCCGAACTTTTCCACATTTGCACTATCATATACTTAATACCTTCTACCAAGATATCTACGGCAATCCTGAATTCTTACACAGGGATATCTGTTGTCTATGCCCGACTTTCGCTGCAAGACTTCATGCTCTGAACATTCTTCATAGAGTGTTAATCAACACTCTGCTTAACTTTTATCTTATGAGTAGCATTATTAGAACCCAGTCTCTTCCTTTGCAGACCTACTTGATACTGTAGCAGAATTAATTTCTATATAACCATGATTAACCTGGACATACCCAACCGGTGTCCAGCATGAAAAGAGTCATCGCACGACTCTGACCTCCAAGGAATTTATTTTATGAGGATAAAGATAGTCTCGAATTGAACAAAAAGCAACAGGCAATAATGCATGCCAATCTGAGTAGGCACAAAGGCAACTAAATGTTCATAGCTAGAGAAGTCAAAAGAGCCTTTAATAATGTTCATGGCTCGGTTGGGTTAGTCAAAATTGAAGCTCAAATCAAGCAAACTTTCTGGGAGCAACTATTTTTAGTCTACTCTAATTCTCTGACTCTCTTGGCGTGAATTCTTGCCTAGCCGTTTAAAAGAACATAAAATTTTTCCAGAGAACTGTAACGGAAAGGTTTTGAGGATAGTTGAAAACAGTACAGTATTCGAGACAGCAACCGCCGATGGAGGCAGAATAGGAAGAAGATCTCCAATCCTCTAAAACGAACAGGTGGAAAAGAAGCTGGCTTCACTTGGTATCTCCAATTGGTGGCAATCAGTGAAAAGGAAAAACGACTGGCTAAATCAATAAATAAGAAGAAGAAGAAGAAGAAGAAGAAGAAGAAGTTTAAGTATGAACAATGTCCATCGAATTTATTATTTTTAAATAAATTATTTCCAGATGCTCCCAGAGTTATTCTACAGTGACGAAGAACCACAAGCATAAAAGTTGCCTACAATTAGGCACAGCTTAAGAGTAATAGCAAATGTATCTGCACACACTGTGCCACCAACGCCACCAAACTGAATTTCATGAACTTCACTCCATACTTGACAAATTCGTTGACTAATTCAACGGCTGCCACCTCAACAGCTCCTACCATGGATAATTTTCATATGCACATACGAGTATGCCCGTGTGGAACGTAGCATACATGTAAGGTTGTCAGCCCTTAGCCCGCCAAAGTGTCAGTGCTGTTGAGCGGCTTAAAAAAATTCCAACACTCTGCGCTGAGGATGCGAGTGTGTGGCAAAGTGTTCGGGCGCACAAAGCGTGTGGTGCGACGACGGTGTGTGATTACAGCGCTTTGCATTAATTTTTTTTTGCGATTTTTTGTATTATTTTCAGTTTCAGCAGCGTGTTCAATGCGGCAAGTTGTAATCTGTCAGTTTCGTTTTGTAAATTTTCGAATTGCTTTCTTTTTTTTTGATACTGTTTTGTTGCTTTTTTTGTTTTCATGTTGCTTAATGTTGCAACATTTTTGTTTTTTTTTCTTTTGTTTTTAATTTTATTTTTTCATTTCTTTTATTTCTAATTTTACTTTTCTTTTCTTTTAGATTTTTTAAATGTTTTCTCTCCGCTTAGTCGTACAGTTTCTTCCGCTTGTTTTTCTAATGAAGGACTGTAAATGCAAATACTTTTTTTCTTGCATTTCTGTTTTCTCCTTTCTTTAGGTTCTTTAGGGTTTCCTGTCTGCAACATTAGCATGAGTCTGAAGTTTGAATGGGGCTGCCTGAGTGACTGTCAGCAGTTTGTTGGTTTGTTGGCTCGCCTCAACTTGACTCGGCTTGGCTGGGCGGCGAGAAATGAGAAATGCACAAGTGAGTACTCATATTTTCTGGCTTTTCAATTTACTTTTTTGTTTTCATGCAATTTTTGCATTTTTTTTTTGTTTTTTGTTTTTGTTTTTTTCCTTTTTCGTGGACCTTTTTGAGCCGCCAGAAAGTTTCTTTCCGCCTTTTTGCTTCTCAATGTAATTTTGTTTCTATTTTCTATTTTGCTATTTTGTAGTTGTTGTTGTTATTATTTTTGCTTATTTTTTTACTTTTCTAATTTTTTTTGGGCACTGACTTGCCTTCATTCACATGTCGAGATGCGTATGTGGCACGTTGGCACGAATCATGTACGTATGTAGCATGTAGCAGGTAAGTACGCGGCATGCGGTAAGTGTGTGGCAAGTATGGTAAGCTGAGGCAGCCATCATGCTGCTACGTGGATTTTCAATGTCACTTGAGTTGTGAGTGAAGTGTGTGACAATAATGTCTGGCGACTCAGTCCCAGTCTCGGTCGGTCTCGGTCTCAATCGCTAAGCTGCTGACGCGCTCGTTGCTTGCAAGTGTTGTTGTTGTTGTTGTTGCTACTTAAGCATATGAGGTTTCAGAAGTTTTTGAAAACACAGTTTTAGGCATTCACCGAAAGCAAACGTCACTCACTGCCCGTCTCCGACCACTGCAGCGCAGTGTGGTGTGATGGTAGAGCGCCTCCTCTCGTCGGCCGGTTGGGCGGCGAGCAAACATTGTCAGTTGATTGTGGCATTATTTACATACCCTGCACTCGTATGTACACATGTGGCAAGTGCTGTTGTAAAGTCATCAAATGGAGCTGCAATTTTTTCGTCTTTCAGTATTATTTGCCCAGTTTTGAGGCGACAATTTTCCATTTCTTTTGTGGTTAAATAATGACAGTAATAAGCTTTAGTAAATGTCTGTATTTGAGGGCGGTGCGCGTGAAAAATACGTAAAAAGCTGTGAGGACTTAAACATTCGGGAGGGTGACACTTTTTGGGCGGATTACAAATTTGGAGATATGGAATTAGTGCTAAAACCAAAATTTAACTTTTTTGTGGTTTTTCCAAAAAAAAAAAAAATCCAAAAAAAAAAATTAATATTTTCGATAGCCATATTTTAACAGTACATGTTGAATGGGTGCGATGTTTTGGACACAAAAGGGTATATAACTTTGTTGTGGAGTAGACAATTCCCTTTTCCACGAATGCGCATTAGTTTCGCGATAATAGCAAACTCTACGAAAGAAACAGAGAGTTGGATGAGGGGGAAATTTGCAGCCAGAAGATGCGAGAGGCTAAAATAGAGTGAAAATGCTCAAAAATTTCTGCTTCTTATGGTGTAAAACTGTGGACGTTGACTATAGCCGATGAGTCGGCTTTGAACGTGTTCGAGACAGAGGTTTTGTGAAAAATTTATGGTCCTCTACGTATTGGCGATAGCGGTGCTCACGCCATTCTTCTTTGGCATGTTGTAAACGAACGGCGCCAACACCAGCCAACTCATTGGTATTTTCATTGACTTCTACAACCGTATGACTGGACATTGTATTGCCCCGTTTAGGTCTTTTTTTTTTTGGATGATGCCAGTTTTCCCAAAGGGCACTAAATTTTTTATTAAAGATTCTGGTGTCTTAAAATTTTCGCTTATCTTAAACTTTTTTATACGACTTTTAAAATCTTACATATCCTTTATCCATTCTCAGGGGAAAACAACATTTAATAGAAATAAATTGCTTTCATTCAAAATTCTGGTGGTGTCTGACGGGTATCTTTGACATCAAAACATTAAGTGTCCCTTATCCTGCTCTGGGCATATTGGACAAGACGCCGAATTGTTATGGCCAAATCTGTTGGGGAATTTCCTAAAAACTTCATGTCCCCGTAGCTTCTTTGCATCTACCATCTTAAGCAAGAAAGGAGCTCGTAAATCCATCTGCCCTTCGCATAGTTATTTCAGTGCTTTTTCCAGTCCCCTCCCTCCCTACGATGAACAGCCACATTTAGAATCAAGAGCCTTGAATATACCCTTTTTATTTGCCCTGCGAGCATGCCATAAAGGATTTGACCATATAAAACAAATGCTGCTTTATCAGATATTGTTCGGAATCGACAAATAACTCTAATTGAACTCAATCAATATAGAGCAATTCAATTTCTTTTTTGCGAATTGTTGCTCAAAACTTCGATCCAAACTGGTGCAGCGTATAGCAGAGTGGGACTTACGGTATGGACTGGAAGTGACTTTTGAAGCCTTATCAACCGCATATTCTATGTGAGCTTTAAAAGATAACCGCTTATCGATCATGACGCCAATATATTTTATTGTGGGCTTAGATATGATTAGTTCAGACCCTACTCTGATATTAATCCCCTCTACCAACTTTCTGCTGCTAATTAATATAGATTATATTTTGTGTGCAGTCAATTTCAGTTTCCTTTTTGATAGTCAATCTATAATCGCGATTCATAGGCCTTGTCTTCAACCTTGGATACTGCTTTTGCCACTGTGACCACAGAAAATTGGTACTACTGTGAATGGGTCAATTCACGCTAAATGTCCAACTGTTGGGAAATTTCAGCCAAACTTCAAAATTCTGTTATACTTCAAAATCGAACAGTAAATAAAATCGCGCCTCATAGTTTAAGTAAAAATAAATAAATTTGAATTCTAAAGGGTGGTCCATTTCGTGATGTACTATTTTTTTTAAAGAAAAAACACAGAAAATTCAAATTCAATGTAGAGTGTTTATAATCATTCGAAAGAATATTCGTTGGCATTTATTTTTTGAGGATTATCTCTTGAAATGTTGGTCGCGGCGACGTCTCAGATTATCCATCCGATGAGTCTAATTTTCGATGACTCGTTCAGTTATTTCGACTGGTAACTGGCGAATGACACGCGTGATGTTTTGCTCCAAGCCATGAATCGAACCGGGATGGCCCGCATAGACTTCAAACTTTACATATCCCCTCAGGAAAAAGTCTAAAGGTTTGATACCACACGATTTTGGTGGCCAATCGACCGGCCCAAAACGTGAAATTATCGGCATACCGAAGTGTTTTCTCGATAAATCCATAGATTGATGCGATGTGTGGGAAGTGGCGTCGTCTTGTTAAAACCAAATGCCGCGGAGATGTCGAGCTTCAATTTCAGGCATTAAATTGTCGGTTATCATGGCGCGATAACGGTCACCATTGACGGTTACATTCTCACCGGCATCATATTTCAAGAAATATGGACCGAAGATTTCACCGGCCCACAAACAACACCAAACCATTGTTTATTCTAGGTGAAATGGCAACTCTTGGATCTCTTCTTCGTCCCAAATGCGACAATTCTGCTTGTTTATATACACACTGAGCCAGAAATGTGCCTAATCGTTGAACATAATTTGGTTCGAAAACGTCGGTTTTACTTGGAACTTTTCAAGAGCCCATAGAGCGAAGCGATGTCGCTTGGGAAGGTCGAGTGACTTCAGTTCTGGCACAAGCTGTACTTTGTACGCTTTCAATTTATGATCTCGACGTAAAGTGCGCCAAGTCGTTCCATACGTCAGTCCGAGTTGCTGCGAACGGCGCCGAATCGACTCTCCACGATTTTCGTGTACACTGCCAGCTACGGCCGCTATATTTTCTTCACTGCGTACTGGACGTGATCTATTCGGTCGAATATTATCCAATAATAAATGCTGGGTCTCAAAATGGGTGATGGTGGGGCGAATAGTACGCTCAGTAGGGCGATTATTTTGACCAAAAGTTGAGCGAAGCGCGCGAAAAACATTCTTTACTGAACGTGAATTTTCGTAATAAAGTTGAATGATTTGTAAACGTTGTTCAGGCGTAAGCCTTTCCATGATGAAATACCAAACATTACTGAATAAAACTAATATGACAGCTTGACGCGACTCACGCGTGATCTTCCAAGAAAAGGCTGTTGAAAAACGCACCTCAACTTGGATCACCCTTTATATTAAAATGCAAGAGAAAAAAGCCAATTATATTTATTTATTTCGGAATAACTAATTTTGTTAGCTTTTCTCGTAAATTTTTTTATTTTTTTTTTACAGCTATGAGCAGTGTTGTAAGGAAAATGCAAATTATAAGCCAACCGAGCGTTCTTTTGCAGGTCGGTTGCAAAAGAAAACGCCTTTGTATGCGGAAATATCTCCACATACCGACGGCCTTATTTTCTGCACATTCCGTGTGTTATTCGCGAAGGAGTAGGAAGCTTGTAGCTGAGAGAATATTTCCTTTTGCATGTACAAGGTTATCCATTTTACGGTTTCCAAAATAAGCGTAAATAATATGCAGTTAAAAAGATTTTTTTCCAATGCATTTTCCTTTTTTATTATAAAGTTTGAACCTTGGTATTATAAGTATGTTTGAAACACTACATCAATCAAAGATCGCCTCGCCAATTTTTGAAAGCTTCGATCCATTTGAGATAATTTTCGACCACTTTTTTGCACGTATTGGGCGGTGTCTCTGTCATAACTTGACGAATGTTCGTTTTCAAGTGGTCAAGAGCTGAAGGTTTATCCGCATAAGCACGGTCTTTCGCGTTGCCCAACAAAAAAAAAAAATACAAATTCACCCTTTGCTGTTCAGATGAATCTAGAGGAAAGTTGGCACTGTCAAACTCCTTCATATCTGCTGTAGACACCATAAACTGAGATCGTTGCTCAAGTGGTAGTGCCGAGCTCTGCATTTAGAGCCTCAGCTTACTGAACTGACATTCAAACTCCATCTGGGGAGCTCTGCAATAATTTCAAACGAAATATTATAATTTTTTCTTTAGTTTGAAGTAAACATTTGAAGACTCTATCAAATCCAAGCCCCTTCCACGGGCCCAAAAGCGCACGTGCAAAAACTTTTTCATTGCGTCAGCAAGAACAATAAATATTTCATGGCCTAACATATGCACATGTATACACACACACATATATATATATATACATACGGACACAGTTAAATGCACATTTGAAGGCACGCACGTCAGCTCATTAACCCTCTCATAACCTAAGCTACAACAGCAGCAGCGACGCAACGCAATGCAGCGGAAACCGAAAAAATGCGAAATTGCAAATCAACATACACACATACATACATACATATGCACACGTGCGGATGCATATTCAACTGCGCTCAGCTCCACTTCTGCACTTTGGTGTGCACTTTTTGTGTGACTCAAAAGTGGGGAGCCGCTGGCTGAAGTTATTGGATGGACAGGCATTTCGTACGCTTTGAACGCTTTTCGGTTTCGGTTTTTCGCATGTGTATGGGGTGAGGTGACGTGAGGGGAGGTGGAGGTGACGCAAGACCGGCGGAATGGCACACAGAGGCGAGTTCAAATCGGATTTTGTTACGAAAATGCATAAATGCAAGTGAATGAAAGCGATAAGAAAGCACAAGTTGGCATACAATGAATACATACTTACCTACATATAAATGTGCATTTTAATGTCTGCATGCATGCAAGTGTGTGTGTGTGTGCATTGTAGTCATGGTAAAAAATTTGAATTTCACATTCGGGGGACCAGAAAAGGCCACGCACAACAAAATTTTACTTGCGAATGCGAATTCAAGTGTTTATAAGCATATAACATATGTGTCTATGTATGCGTGTGTATGTGTGCGCGCATGCAATCACTCACACAAATGCATTGCAGCAAATATATATTGACAAAGTTATTTATTCGTTAATTTTTCGTATGCAACGCAGCGCTGTCGCACACCAGCAACAATGCACAAGCAATAACAACAACGACGATTTTTTTTTAATATAAGCGAGAGTAAATAAATTGAAAGCAGAAGAAGAAGAGGAAAAAAGAACAACAACAACACGATTGCAAGCAATTGAGTCAGCAAAAAAAAAACGTCAATGGCCGCAGGAGAGCTACAAAGAAAACGTACAAAAAACACCAGGTTAAGTTCATTTAACAGCAACAACAGCAACAACAGCAACAACAACAATAACAACAATAAGAACAAGAGCAATATTAAAACAGCGTCAGCGACCACAGCTGGTGCCCAGTCGCTTGACACGCGGTTCAATGAACCTGGCCCAGCATAATTTCGGTTGTCGTAGGTTAGGAACAATCAGCGCACAGCGGACTGCGGACGTCGGCATAGCAATAATAACAAAAACATACTAACATGTAACATATGTACTTATATGTATATATATATACATATGTATGCTTGGCAAAATGACAAAGGCCGTCAACGGGAACGACGAGGCATCGAATGAACCGAAATAAAAATTGCAGAAGCTAAAATAACAGAATATACAAGTATATGTGTTGTAGATGACAAAAGCGATCGCACATACACACACACAAACATACATACATTTGTATTCACAGATTATTTATTACACACGTGGGTAACCCAACAAACTTGATTCGGATATTTTCGGTATACAAATGGAAAAACAATAAGCAAATGCTAGAATCCAGAGAGCGCTCAGTGGCTCGAAGCGTGTGTGATTCGGAGAGTGCTTCGGAGACAGACGTCGTGTACTTATCACCACTCTGTTGTTGTTGTTGTAGCGGCTAGCTTAACCCCGTCCAGGAGCAACAAGATTAGTCTAAGTCATAAGCGGAAGAAGGGTCCGGAAAAGGCTTTGTTTCGACGGGTTCAGACCAGCGAGAGATGAATGTTAGATGAGTAGATTTTAGGTTTTAGGCCATGCGTTGTGTATGTCAGGATCACGTCTGAATAATTAGAGGTTAAGTCGACTACAATTTGAGATCTTAGTTATGCCAATATTACTCGGGTCTGTCGAGGCAACTTTAGCTAGCTCTTGGTATGCAATAGTTGGTACTTAGATTCCGCGAACGCCATTCGCAGAAAGAAAGTTCACGAAGGTTTTGACGGACTCTCTCTGAATGGACTTTAAAGCCTCTTGGTATGTTGTCCTCTCCAATAGTTATTTTCTAAATTGCTGTAGGGAATCGTTTTAGTCACATACTACCTTCCTGATGCGCCTGGATGGAAGTTTGTCTCGAAGTAAGTGTCTGTTGGGATGAACCTGATGGTAGGATCCCAACAGATATGGCTTACTCAGCATAACATTATGTTTCTTCACTCGGAGCATAGTTGTTTCGCCGTGTGAGTCGTCGTTGACAACAGGTGATTTCCTGTAACGGTCCTCAGTGCAATGTTCTATCTTGTTTCATCTGCCAGTTGCTAGTCCCTGGTGTCCAGATCGGTGCAGCTACTTAAATATCTCTCGTTAGAGTGCGTTCATTTAATCTATAAGTTGCTAGTACTTGTTCGTTCGTGCTTAAAAGATCTTGGTCCAAGGTATATTGTTTAGGATCAGGTGGGATCAGCTGTTTTCTTGTTCTTGATCACAATGCTGAGACCTTTTTGGAGTTCTGTTAGCACATTATCTGAATGGCATATATGGATGAGGAAAATGCGGTGATGGCAATGATATGTGCCAATGGGAAACCCTGGCACTGCCTTCGTTTTACTTCAGGGTGACATTATGTATTTCTCGTCTTGAGATCCACATAGCAGAAATATAATTCAGACGCCGCTTTCTTGCGTAGTCTGTTATATGTTTCCAGCTAGCTTCGATGTGAAGTATTACTGAAATATTAATATTGTCCACACCCAGTGGGCCTACTAGGTTTTCCAAATTTGCCTATGGCTCAGTGTTCGGCACTGCCTTCATTTCAATAATTGTATTTTAAGGACTACTCTTTAGATTTACAAATTTTGGGTGACATAATTAACTGCTTCGAATTTTCTCTGCGGGAAGAGTTACACGTCCTTAACTAGCCTGGCCGTCCATCTGTCGCGAATTTCTTGTTCCCAGCAGCTTTGCCATCGATTGTGGTATTCAATTTTATCTCGTCTCTTACTGTGTTTACACATATTCCTTGGTTCTTTAATCCTCAAATTTTATTTCTTTCGATTGCCAGGAGTACTATAGAAACGCCACTCTCTTAGCGCTAGAACAGCTTCACCAGACAACGCACGGTATTTTGATCCTACTCCTAATGCTTCTTTACGATTTCTTAGCCAAAATCTTTCGCCAGCTATCTCTTTTTAATGTGTCCGCACATAATTCTGCCCCAAAAAGTATAATGTCACCGGCTTTTGGGATGAGATCATATTTTTATTGTGCCAAAAATGCGAAGCGTGAATCAAGAACATTCGTTATCGAGAAAAATTCGATTGTTCCAGGCGGCAAAGCGAATCAATCGTAAAGTGAACGCGTTGTTGATTACACTACTGTGAATTAAAAGTAGAACATTGTGAAAGTTGTAATACAAGTAATTGTAAATAGTGAAGTGAATTGTGGATTGAATTGCTAGTTATTGAATAACAAAAGGACATTGCGTAAAATTCTTTAAAATCAAGAAACTGCAAAAATAATTGGCGACTTTTATTTAACAATCCAGTGATCGGACTCGAATGATTTGGGAAATCATCGAGGCAAACTTAGCGAAATCGTAACAATTGGTGTCAGAAGTGGGATTGTTAAATAAATCGCAAAGGATAATAATTGAAAAATGGTCAAGATTCAGGATTTGACGATATCTCCTCTCAAGAGCGAATTGGCAAAGCGTGGATTATCTACAACAGGTAATAAGGCAGAACTACGATCGCGACTGCGAGAAGCAATGGAAGGAACGTCAGCATCTCACAATAGTTGGATGGATTAGAAGCACAATTAGATTAGCAAAAATACAGCAAAATCTGGTGAGAGAAAATACAGAACTTAAGGAGAGATAGGGCAAAATCAAGGAGCTAACTGAGACCAAAATCAATAAATTGAAAAGTCAGCAAGACAAAATAGAGGAACTAATTAAGACCAAAATCAACGAGCTCGAACGTCATGTCCGAGATTTGCATTTGAATCCTCCAACCAGATCAATGAACGGCCTCTGGGTAGAACCACCATCCTTTGATGGCGCAACTCCTTTCCAGATCTTCAAGCTTCAGCTCGTGAGGACGGCTAAGTTAAATAATTGAACCAACGAGGAAAAATCCGCTGCGCTATTTACTGCGTTGAAGGGGCCTGCAGCGAAAATTTTGCTGACTATTCCCGTTATGAGAGAGATAACGAAAAACGATAGGTAGCGAGCACATGAGGCAAATTTACCAGAGAGAGCTGGAACAGCGTGACCAACAACACAATGAATCTCTGCGGGAATATGCTTCTGAAATTAAAAGATTGGCTCATTTAGCCATGGGGGACGCAACGAGTGAGCGTCTCGAAGGAGTAAAAATCCAGAGATTCATCAGCGGAATTAAAGACACGTACACGAAGTGATAGAGTTATGCGAATCCAAGGTTAACATTTACTGAAACTGTTGCGTATGCTCAGACACGGGAAACAGCGGCATTTCTATGTAAACCGGCCTACAAAGTGAAGCGTTTGTAGGTGGAAAGTCCAGATGTGAATGTTCGGTGAAAAGATCAGTACCGGAAAATGATTCAGTTGTGGAAAAGCAGGTTACTTCGCACACGAATGCAACAGACAGGAAAGACGGCGGAAACGATGCTCGAAAGCTGAGGATATAACAGACGCCCGGCAAATGACAATTACAAGAACAGAAAAGTGGGTGGCAAGACACTTAAGAAAATGTCAGCAAGAAAACCCGGACCTGGAACATATAAAATATTTAATTTGCTACCAGATAGAAAAATTCGTTCGCAGATTTATGATGGAGATTTTCGTGGAAGAGTTCAATAAGGATAATTTTTTGAAAGACTTTTCACTTTTCCAATATGTGTTTTGGTGTAGCGAAACGCTCCAGGCCACCGCTAGTTTGCCATATTAACAAAACCAGAACTTTTAATGCATGCTTCGATCAATGCCCTCTTTTATCGTTTACTCGGGTTGAAATAAAAATTCATAATAGCAATAAGACTAATACACTCCGCGAAGTAATAATAATAATAATAAATAAAAATTCACATTCACACTGACAACATCCACAAGCAAGCTACAAAACACAAAAATTCGCACAAAAATGAAAAATAGAATTATGAGTCGCTAACAAAACGAGTAAATATGAAGAAGAACAAGAAGAAGAAAACATATTAAAAAAAGTGAAATGAAATTTTCAGTCAAAAATAAAAAATGAAACCAAAAAACTTAAATAAATACAAGATGATATGTGCAAACGCTGTCCAAAATGGGGAAGGGGGCGCATTCAATAAGGTCCGATACCACAGCAGATCACATAAGGCCACTCGAAACTAACAACTTGCGAGTAGAGCAGTGCTTCCTAGTATCCAGCTGCACTTCGTTGTCTGTCTGTCTGACTGACCAAAAACTCTGCTGGCTGACAGTCAGTGAGACGCTAAGTCAGAACCATAGCACAGAAAAACATAGCGACGCAGTGACTAACTACATAGAAGTGCGGTGCAGAGCACAAGAGGGTCCTAGCGACGGCAACTAGCCGGCTCGTCGGTGCTGCCCGTTGCCGCTACGGGTTCTCGATGGAGTGGAATGACACGCAGCTGTGTAAGTCGCGACTAGGCAGAGCGCAGTGCTCTTGGTGGTGGAGCTTTGAGTTTCACGGGCTTCGTGGTACAAAAATGCGATATAAATATCTATTTGTGTATGTTTGTATGCGTATGTAGAAATGTGTATTTGGCCGTTGGTCTTGGTCGTCGTGATAGAGGCACTCGAGTAGAGCAACAGTTCGAAAATCACAAATAACAAACTCTGTCAACTTGTATTTTTGTTTCTTTTCAATTGAGCAATTTGTTGTTGTTGTTGTTGTTGTTGTTTTTTGTGAGTAATGACAGTCTCAAATTTCGCCACCGCCACTGACGTTAATGATGTCCAACATGTGGTGGTCACTTGGCACCACTCGCCTCCTCAGTCTTCTCTTAACTTTTTTGCCTTCCTTGCCTTACCGGCCTTCGCCGGTGTTAATGATGATTATGCTTTGCTTTAGTTGTTGTTATTGTTGTAGTATATTTTTTTTAATATTGCCGATGACGATGACAATGATTCTTCTTGTCGCTTTGACAAATATTTCATACAAACATAGCATACGAAATGACAATATATTGGCATTGTTCGATCTGGCAGCACTAAACCAAAAAAATAAAAATAAAATAAAAATAAAAAATCGCGTAGAAGCAGTACAGAAATGAGTTGATATGTCTATTTACATACGTATATATATATGTATATATGTATGAATATTCATGTATGTGCTTGCATGTCTCAGATGATTCGAGCAGCTTGCACAGCCTCGCCTCCATCTCTTCTGAATATTTCTGTGTGTATTTTTTTTTTCGATTTTACGAACCTGAAAAAACCGCAAATCAGTCGTGTGAGTTGTGAGTGATTTGTGTGTTTTTGTTGTTTGCAATTGGTTGATGTTCGTCTTCTTTGGTGACGACACAAAACTTGTTGAAAGTAATATTGAAACCGCAAAAAAGCTGGAAATGTCAATGTTGAGATTTTTAAATATAGATTTGCATTTTATGTTATTTGTCTGCTTGCATTGAGGAAGGTCAATAAATTGCGAACGAAAGGCGATTGGGTGTCAAAAAGATAGACAGATATGTACACATGCGTTCATTGATAAAGACAATCCAATGAAGAGAAGCCAAAAAAATTATTTTTTTTTCTAAATCGTTCTTTAAGATTAAATTCTAAATTAAGAAATTGTATAAGCTGAGCTTTTTCATTTTTAGTTGAATATCATTGTCCGTAGCTGCATTTTATAATTTAAGTTTTTGAAATTTCGCTTTTTGAATTTTTCCAAAACATTCTTGAGCTTAGAAAAAAAATTGTTTTAAAAATATTCTCAAATAAATTCTTACCACTGATCTTGAAATGCGTTAGAAACTCGAAATTTCACTTGTTGAGCTTTTCCAAAACATTTGTGAACTTCGAAAAATAAAATTGTTCCAAAAATATTCGTAATTAATTTCTTACTAGTCCACGACTGATCTTGAGATGCGTTAGAAACTCGAAATTTCACTTTTTGAACTTTTCCAAAACATGTTTTGAACTTCGAAAAATAAAATTGTTCTAAAAATATTCCTAAATAATTTCTTACTAGTCCACGACTGATCTTCAAAGACGTTAGGAGCTCGAAATTTTACTTTTTGAGCCTTTCCAAAACATATTTGAACTTCGAAAAATAAAATTTTTCTAAAAATATTCCCAAATAATTTCTTACTAATGGACTAATCGATCTTGAAATGCGCTAGAAAATCGCTCTGCAATGTTTCTGAATGTTTTTCAAATTGACATCGAACTGGACTTGCCTATAACCAGTTCTGAAATAGTTTCAAATCGTTTGAAAACTGAAACATTCAAATACTCCAGAAATTGTCTTAATTGATCTTGCATTTATTCAACATTCAAGATCAATTAGGGGAGGTCTCAAAATAGCTATAAATTAATTTCAAATATTTCAAATTTTTGAAATTAATCTAGAAATATCTCTGTACTGTTTTTAGAGTGCTCTTAAGCTGTTTTAAAAATATTATGACCGAAAAATGTCCGTTGCGACATTAGCAACGAAAAAGAGTAATTTTTTCAATTTAAGTTTTTTTTTTGGATTGACAGCAATGAAAAAAATCCAAAAAATTCTCTTCTATTTCCATTCAAATTCTTCGAAATCGACGTTCGAAATATAGTTAAAACCATTTTTTCCTTTCTCCCATTCGAATATCGGGCAAAATTAGAATACGAACATTTTTAGACAAATTTTTAAAGGAAAGTTCAAGTGATTTTGTCTGGGAACATCTGCCGAATGTCGAAATTTCTTCTTATATGCTCTTAACAGGTCATCCACTTCGAGGTTCCCTACCTTTTTAAAGAAAACAACATAGCAAATTCAAATTTAATTGGGAAAGTTTATTATCATTCGAAAGAACATTCTTTGGCATTTATTTTATGAAGATTATCTCTTCCAAATGTTGGCCGCGGCTATGTCTCAGTTGGTCCATCCTTTGATGACTCGTGAAAGCATTTCAACTGGAAACTGGCGAATGGCACGCGTGATGTTTTGCTTTAAGTCCTTTATCGAAGCGTGATTATCCGCATAGACTTTAGACTTTTACATATCCCCACAGGAAAAAGTCTAACGATGTGAAATCACACGATTTTAGTGGCCAATCGACCGTCCCAAAACGTGGAATTGTTTGCTAACCGAAGTGTTCGCTCAATAAATCCATTAATTGGTGCGATGTGTGGGAAGTGGCGCCGTCTTGTCGAAACCAAATGTCGCGGAGATCACGAGCCTTAATTTCAGGCATCAAATAAACCTCACCAAACCGTTGCTTTATCTGGATGAAATAGCAGCTCTTGAATCTCTTCGTTTCAAATGCGACAATTTTGCTTGTTTACATACACATTGAGAAAGAAATGAACCTCATCGCTGAACAAAATTTGGCTCGAAAAGGGCAGGTCTTCCTTGAACTTTTTAAGAGCCCATAGAGCGAACCGGTGTCGCTTGGGATCTTGGGAAGGTCGTGTGGCTTCAGTTCTTGTGCAAACTGTATTTTGTACGCTTTCAATTTAAGATCTCGACGTAAAATGTGCCAAGTCGTTCCATACGTCAGTCAGAGTTGCTGCGAACGGCGCCGAATCGACTCTCCACGGTCTTCGTGTACACTCTCAGCTACAGCCGCTATATTTTCTTCACTGCGAGCTGGACGAGGTCAATGCGGTCGACTATTATCCAATAATGAATTCTGGGTCTCAAGATGGGTGATGGTGTTGCGAATAGCACGCTCAGTAGGGCGATTATGTTGACCATAAGTTGAGCGACGCGCACGAAACACATTCTTTACAGAACGTGAATTTTCGTGATAAAGTTGAATGATTTGTAAACGCTGGTCAGACATAAGTCTTTCCATGATGAAATGCCAAACAGTACTAAAAAAAAAGTAACATGACAGCTTGACGCGACTCACGCGTGATCTGCCAAAAAGGCTTTAAAAAGAGTACTTTGGATCACCCTTTATACAATATTAAACAATAAATTATTGAAATTAGCGCAAATGTCACCTCTTGCAAGTAAGCAAGTGTTAAATGTTCTATTGACTTGTTGAACCGCTTCACAATAAACTCACCACAAGTGTTCAAAATTGCCATACGGTTAACAAAATTTACTGCAGAATTTTGCATCCATAATAAAAACATAAAAATTGCTCATTTGAAAAACTCACCGGCAATAACCTGACACTATTGTTAACGCGATTTTAATTTAGCTAAATATATCGTCATTGCATGGTTATGATGGTAAAATATTAATTCTCCACATTAAATAATTCATTGTGTAATAAATTTTTAATTTTTATTTAGGCAAAGCAAAGCAGCGAGGCAGATCATCATCATCATCTTTGACACTCAGCCAGTGGCAGCCAGTTTTTCCAGTTCAACGAAATTTATTGAATTATTGACCAATTATGTTAACAATCAAATAAATATGATTTATTAAATGGGGCTTGTAAATAGAAAAAGGCAAAATAAATAAATAACTAAATAAAGTGAAAGAAAAGCAGCAGAAAAGCAGCTGAGATGTGAGTGAGTGTGATTCTTTGGTTGGTTATGATCAGCCTCGAAGTCAGTATCAAGTTGTGCACCAAGTTGATGTGTCACATTATGAAAAGTATTAAATAAATTTTCGAATGAAAGGCTGGAAAGAGTGGCGAGTTTCTGACCTAATGGCAAATGTGTCAAGAGCGTTTGTTCATTCGGAGTATGACTGCACGGTTGCTACTTTGCGGGTTGATTCTTTACACCTCAGCTTCAGAAGCGGTTATTTACTAGATGATTGACAGAAAGTTCACCTTATGAATATGAAAGTTAACCTGATGATTAAGTTGTAAGAGTAGTGCTAGTGGATTAATGATTGATTCATACTCGTATGGCAATAAATTGGATTCTCTCTTGGAGAAATTGTAATTCATTAACAAAGAAATATAATTAAATTTTTTTTTAATTCATTGGGTTTTTAAAAATATTTAACATTTTAAGATCCCTTAGTTCGATCACTGCCAGAAGTCAGATGATAATATGTAGTGATCTTCAACACCGCTGTCACTTCTACCATTTTTTCAATCTTACAAACAAATAGCTCACTTATTTATAACGGGTGATCCATTTCGAGACCCCTACTTTTTTAAAGAAAAGACGCAGAAAATTCAAATTTAATTTAATTTAACAAACATATTATCATTCGAACATTCTTCGGCATTTATTTTTTGAAGATTATCTCTTTCATGCGTTGAGTCCAATTCTCGATGACTCGTTCGAGCATTTCGACTGGAAACTGGTGAATGACATGCGTGATGTTTTGCTCCAAGGCCTTAATCGAAGCGAGATTGTCCGCAAAGACTTTAGACTTTACATATCCCCACATGAAAAAGTCTAACGGTGTGATATATAACGATCTTGGTGGCCAATCGACCGGCCCAAAAGGTGAAATTATCTGCTCACCGAATTATTCTCTCAATAAATCCAATGATTGATGCTGTGTGTGTGGGAACTGGCGTCGTCTTGTTGAAACCAAATGTCAACGAGATCACGTGCATGAATTTCGGACATCAAATAGTCGGTTCTCAAGACACGATATCGGTTGCCATTGATGGTTACGTTCTCACTGGCATCATTTTTGAAGAAATATGGACCGATAATTCCACCGGCCTTAAATCAAACCAAACCGTTATTTTTTATGAATGAAATGGCAGCTCTTGAATCACTTCAGGTTGCTCTTCGTCCCAAACGCGGCAATAGGCAATTTAGGTTGTTTACATACCCATTGAGCCAGAAATTGGCCTCATCGCTGAACAAAATTTGGCTCGAAAACGTCGGATCTTCTTGGAACTTCTCAAGGGCCCATAAGGTAAAGCGACGTCGCTAATTCAGTTCTTGCAGTTAAGATCTAGACGTAAAATGCGGCAGGTCGTTCCATATGTCAGTCCGAGTTGCTGCGAATGTCGCCGAATCGACTCTCCACAGTCTTCGTGTACACTCTCAGCTTCAACCGTTATATTTTCTTCACTGCCTGCTGGACGTGGTCTATTCGGTCGAATGCAGAGTCTCAAGATGGGTAGTGGAGTTGCGAATAGTCCGCTCAGTAGGCCGATTATTTTGACCATAAGTTGAGCGAAGTGCGCGAAAGATATTCCTTAAAAAAAGATGAATTTTCGTAATAAAGTTGAATGATTTGTAAACGTTGTTCAGGCGTAAGTGTTTCCATGATGAAATACCAAACAATACTCAACAAAAATTACATGACAGCTTGACACAGCTCATGCTATTGAAAGGCTATTGAAAAAAGTACCTCTATTGGATCACGCTTTATAAAAATTAGCATTTCAAAATTTGTTTTATTTTTTTTACCAGCTGTCCCAAGACAGTCTCTCAATATAATTATTTCGACAGAATTTCACAAATTTATCATTTCGAACAACTGAGGCTGCTACAAGCGAAAGGTAATAAAGTTTTTAGTCTGCCTACGGGTATGGGCTTGGGAAGTAGATGCTGTAAAATTTCGAATATGTTTTTAAAAGTATTCGATTAATCTGTTCTGTATTCAGTGAAAAGCCTTACTACCTCAGAGCTCACTTTTAAAAGAGAGCCATGTGATCTTCCCCTTGTTATGGGAATTGGTTGGTGATCTTAATACTTATAGACCTACGACATCATATTTGTAATTTACCTACATAAATATGCTCTAGTTTCAAACAAGTGTCACTTTAATATATCTCTATGTTATGCAGGTCATATTTCCTTAATTTTAAGTGGCTTTATTCTGTCTTCAATACAGGAACAAGTGTATAAGTTTCTTATACAAAAGATCTACGGAAATAAGGAACATAAAAAATTAAGATTAAAATTGTCCCGTGCGACAGTAAAGAAAATTAAATAATATGAAAACGAATTTTTCATATTTGTAAATAAAATGAACTTTTTAAGAGACAACTGTGGGCAATATTCTGAAATTTCTCTAAAAAAAATTAAGATCAGAGTTGCTGTCCGGTGTGAATATAGTTGGTTTTGAAATCAACATCAGGTAAGTTGTTTAATATAAAACTTAACAATTTAAGATCTGCCTAAAGCATGTAATTAGAGACTATTTTTTAGAGTTCTTGGTACACTATGGTCGCATTTTATAAGGTATCAACATCACTGTATATGGCACATGTATAAAAAAAATCACTGTTTGACGAGGATGGATTGATAAGACAATGACTTTTCGAATAAAATGCAATTTTTTCGGTAAATAAGCGTGTTATTTCTCCACATAGCCCCCTTTTATCCCAAAAACATTTAGTCAAGCATGTTTCCATTTTTCGTGTTCTTTCCAAATAATAGGTTTTCAAAGCCCTCAAAATAGATGTTTGTTTTTGTGATGTTCTTTTCATTCGACCCGAATCTCTTACCGCCCAACTATTTTTTCAGGTTTGTATACAAGAAATAGTCGCAGGAGTTAATGGAAAATATGCTGGATGGGGTACCATTTCTTAGCCCAATTTGGGGATTTTTGCCATGGTGACTACAAACGTGTGTACCCGTGCATAGTCCTGATAAAGGAGCACTTTTTTCCACCAAATGTGGTCGTTTCTGCTTCATATCAATATCGAATTTGCCCAAAAGCTCTGAGTAGTATTCGCCGGCGATCGTTTTATACTTTTGAAGGCAATCGATGTGAATGCACCTCATGCATCCCAAAAAACTGTGGACGATAGACCCACCTTTGTTTACAATAGACCCACCTTGAAATTCTTTCGTGTACGTTCATTCCGAGAAACCCAATGTTTTAATTATTCTTTATTTTATGGTGTGGCGTGGTTGATCTATGATTCGTCTATGGTAACGAAACGGATAGCGGTTGACATCGCCAAATACTCCTTTGAAGAGTTTTTATGGTTGCGCTTATGGTCGCGGCACCTGTCGCGCGCATAGTTTTTTCATGTGAAAATATTCATGTAAAATGAGACGTGCCCACTTGGTTCAGATGCTTACAGTGTTAGTCGGCTCAGGCACTTTTATTATCCGATCGTCCAATTTCATTCCAAGGATTTTATCGTCGATTCGTGGCGTCACGACCTGACGCCCACCCTGAGTGGGCGACCTGAACGTTCGGCGTCACTTGCGACCGCAATGGAACTCAGTAAACCACTGAAATTGATAGTACAGAGTCCGCAATAGTATTTATCAAGTCTTACCTAGGTTTCAGATTTCCATTTTCTTTAAAATTCACGAGGTCGTCTGCTTTCATAACAGATAAAATCCACTGCCTTATCAAAGAGCCCTCGTATGCTTCAAAGAAAGATTCGAATTTTCGCATATTAATTTCAATAAAATCTCAATTATAATATTTTTTAATTAATCTGCCCCTCAACACATACATACATACACACAAATATAAAACAGAAATGCCATTACAACATACAAATAAAGAAATCGCAATCAACCGAAACACTTCTGACCCAGTGACTTTGGCTCCATACTCCATAGAACACGCGAAACGACGACGAAAATAGCAACAACAGCGACGGCAGGTACAACCCACTAACATAGAACATAGTAAAATCTACATATATATTTACATAGAAGCAAATATATACATATACTTATATATGTGTGTGTGTATAAACTGATTCACTGTCGAGAAGTGTAGAAGCCGCCCAAAAACTAGTAAACAAATGAGACAATACTAGTTCAGATGCCTAAGATGACGAGATAGATACAAGAGGAATGCTTAGAGATTTGCATTGAAAGGTGCAGACGTCTGTAGATATGTAAAGGCATCATACTATGAATAGATATGTATGTATATATAAAGGGTGTTTTTTATAGAGGTATAGAACTTTAAGTTGCAATAAAACAACGATGGATTATTCGATTGACATGAATTTTATTTATCCGAAAGATAATCTTGTGTCATTACATTTTAAATATGATTTCCGGCATATGACCACCATGGCTGGCGCGGATGTAGTCCAATCTGGACGTCCAATTTTCGATGACTTTTTCCAACATTTGTGGCCGTATATCGGCAATAACACGGCGAATGTTGTCTTCCAAATGGTCAAGCGTTTGTGGCTTATCCGCATAGACCAACGACTTTACATAGCCCCACAGAAAGTAGTCTAGCGGTGTTACATCACAAGATCTTGGAGGCCAATTCACAGGTCCAAAACGTGAAATTACGCGGTCACCAAACGTGTCTTTCAATAAATCTATTGTGGCACGAGCTGTGTGACATGTTGCGCCGTCTTGTTGAAACCACATCTCCTAGACATCATGGCTATTCAATTCAGGAATGAAAAAGTTAGTAATCATGTCTCTATACCGATCACCATTGACTGTAACGTTCTGGCCACCATCGTTTTTGAAAAAGTACGGACCAATGATTCCACCAGCCCATAAAGCGCGCCAAACAGTCAGTTTTTCTGGATGTATCGGTGTTTCAACATACACTTGAGGATTACCTTCACTCCAAATGCGGCAGTTTTGTTTGTTGACGTAGCCATTCAACCAGAAGTGCGCTTCATCGCTAAACATCGCTAAAATGGACGTAGTGCGCGATATGTTTTCCGCACAGAACCATTATTTTCGAATTAAAATTGCACTATTTGCAAACGTTGCTCAGGCGTGAGTCTATTCATGATGAATTGCCAAACCGAACTGAGAATAAATCACTTGACAGCTGTTAAATCGGTCGCCATCTTGAAAAGTAATGCCAACTTAAAGTTCTATACCTCTATAAAAAAACACGCTTTATTAAGGAAACAAGGCGCAAGTGTTCCATTTTGCCTTGAAAGAGTGCCACTGCATGTAAATGATTAATATATATGTATATGTACGTTAAGACGATTTGTCCCATGAATGACGAGACTGCTAAAAAAAAATTTTGTATTTTATTTTATAATTTTCATCTTTAAATGACCTACAGTGTTGATAAAAAAATTTTTTAGTGCGACAAAAATCTCGTTTTCCACGGGACAGCGCTTTTGTACTTAACAAAATGTCTACCCAGTAAGAACTACAGTTTATATGTGCGTATGCATGTATGTATATTTATAACATTTTATAGTTCCACATTTGATGGTACACAAGTAGATGTGTATGTATGTATGCATGGTGTCTACATGCAAAGTGGGCTTTTGGATCATTAAATTAGAAGCGAATAAACAGATGCCCCATGAGTCACAAGCACTCGCATATTCCCACATACATACATAACATACACACATACACACACACATGCGCCCATACATACATACATACATATACCACCAAACATAAAATTTGCTCTTTAGTTGTCTATTTGCAAAACCCATTTCGACACTTGCCACCATTAGTGGCAAGCGGAGTTGTTGTTGTTGTTGCTTTTGGTTGTAGAAAATCGTCTAGCGATTGCGCCGCAACAGGCATCACGTTTGCTTTGGCAACACCAGCGAAATGGCGCGAAAACATTTGGCATCAGATGCCGCCACAGACGGACGCCCAAATACCTCAATGCCTAAATGTTGAGGCGTTGGCTGCGGCTGAGGCGCCAACACATGCCACAAATTTACAAATCGTGCACCAAAACGGTGTCAACGCGGCCAAGAGGCAAACCGGCGAACAGAAAGACGTAGACAAATGGATGGTAGGTGAGAATATGTGTGTGTGTTGCGCGCCTGGAACATCGAAATATGCAATATGGTGGCATGCAACACGGCATGGTCATATGAGGGTGTGTGTGTGTGTGTGTGGTGGCAAATATGCATTAGATGCCGAATGTGCTGGAGTGTGGAATTTCGTCTTTAGTTGCGTACATATATGTATGTATGTATAGAATGCACATGTGTGCGTAAGTATGTATGGATGGTGCGCACAGAAGTGGATTAGTTCATTGGTGTGGCTAAAAATGGCCACAGCGGCATCTCCACTTTATGTTTACGCCACCACGGCCAATGTCAGCTGCAGCGGCCGCGCGTTGGCAACGCAAATTGGCATTCATTGGCGGTGTGACAGCTGATGGGTTGCAGCTGCTACTGCTAAGACGCGAGCTGCGGACGAAAATAGCTCAACTTCATGATTTCACGATCAGCAGGGCAATTACTTGGGCAGCAACGATAACAGCAACCGACAACGTTACAAAAAAAAAAAAAAAAAAAAAAATTAGTCGGAATTTGGTGATGTGTAGGGTTGAGGCAGCAATGGAGCGGACATGGGGATGAAACGAAGTGGTTAAAACACGAAAACAGAAACTGATGTGGCAAATAAATGTTGCAAGTACGCATTTTTTGAGTATTTAAAAGGAAAACCAGAATGCGTGGTATCAATCTTCCTCAAACAAGCAGACGAAGAAGTGAGTAGGTCTTACGAGTAAAATCTCTGGATGCTTTGAACTCTTACGATTTAAATAGGGTCCAGCTGACCTTAGTGCCTTTTGTAAAAGACTAAACCGCAGAGTCAATAAATCCATCCTTAGAAAAATTCTTATTATCCTCAGCTCAAGAGACGTCCATTTCCCAAGAATGTGAAGAATGTGGAGCGGAGGGCGAAGGAAGTCTGTTAAGCGCTAGAAAGATTGCGTTAAGGAGTTAAGGTTAAAGTTACTCAACGCAGATGTCTAGACTCCGGATAATCTCCGAGCGTTGAGATATCGAAGGGGAGCCGAGATCTTTTAAGTCCTATCATAAAACAAGAGTCAATGGCGCTTCATCTGTATGCATTCTTTCTTATTGCTTACTACTTCAGTTTTCGTCCAAAATAAAAAATACTTCAACGTCGAGGATCCGACTCATTCACAGATGAGATCTCCTTTAAGTTTAACTGCAGAGACTGCTTCAAAGATACATTTACATAAGAACTCAATCTGCATACTCCGAACCAACACTAAGCCCCTCTCATCGGTATGTATTGCTCAGTGACTGCCGAAATTGGGAAATCCACTCATATGTACGTAATCCACACCCATCCAAAAGCTCAACCTACGATAAGCGAATAAGGCCAAAACGGCTAGCCAACTAACGTGTGTAGTCCGGCAGTGACAGTCGCGTCAAGTCCAGGTAGTCAAGGTAGTCACGGCAACTTGCATGTGGCACAGCTGGCTCACGAACCACAGTTACCCAGTGGCCTATGTACGTAGAGACACACACATACGTACAAGTATATTTGTGTGTATATGGTGTAGTTGCATGCGGCAAGAAGTAGAAGCCGCTAACACACGGTAATGCACACTGGGGCATGAGGCTGCGCGTGGGATGGCCGCCTTAGCACCACCACCATCACCACCGTAATCCACGAGATCCAGTCCAAGTGAGAGTAATTGCAATTTCAATGCCAACTGCGCGACGCGACTTGGCTAACAGCAGCACTAACAACAACAACGTAATGGGTCGGCATTGATGTTGCAATTACGATTGTGTGGCAGCAATGGTAACGAGCGAGCGATTGTCTGTGCGTGCGTGTGTGTCCGCGTGCTTATCTGTGGCAGCTGTAAACTCCTCTTGGCTATTGTGTGGCAGCTGCTACAATTGTGGTGCTGTTGCTATTGTTGTTGTTGTTGTTGTTGTTTATCTTGCAACTTTGTGTTACTCGTGCACTTGCACTTGTTGCGCTTGATTGTGGCTTGTTGTTGCTATTGTTATTACTGTTATTTAATGCACAGTTATGTGCTAAACTTTCGCTTTCCTTGGCTTCATCAGCGTCGGCGTTGGCTTCAATTCGTTGTTGTTGTTGCTGCGAAATAGTAGTTTTTGAATTAATTTGGCTTTGCGGTGGTTGGTGGTGGGCCTTTAAGCTGATCCTTTTGAATGAGAACAGATATTTTTCTTTTCTAAGGACTTTAGGGTTTGTAGCCTTCACAGCGTTGAGTCCTCGGGGTCATCACAGCGTACAGACCCAATTTTCGGGATGATCATTTTGACTGAGAAGAACTTCAGGCCATGAGACCTTAATAGTAGAGTTCGTTTCTTGAAGTCATCCATAAAATGCTCCGTTTACTTGATGAGAACCACTGCAATCCGAAGCTCTCTGTCGAAAATCACGCTCCGAAAGAGATAACTGTTAATTGCTTATGAAGTTCGCCCATGTGGTATACTTTCTGCCCTGACCTGGACCATACTTACCAAGAGCCTATAAGATGAAGCATCAACATATTGGCGGAGAGACAGTTGAGCGGGAAGATGTTAGCGGGAGACAGGGCTGCGGTGAGTAATTTGCATAGTATCGAACCAGGTTCACATCTTTGTGAACCTGTTTTGTCGGCTTCTTTTCAAATTTCGACTGGAATTATGTCCTGAGGGGAACAAATAGGTTGCTCAGTTCTACCGCATGAATACTATTGGAACAAAGATCCAACAATAACCTTTATCAGAGAGAAGGACACTGAAAACTTATAACAAAAGCATTTAAAGTCACACCAAGGGACAAGCCGATCCGCGGGAAATCGGGTAGGAATAAGCAGCAGAAATATGATGGTGAGCTCATGCTGGTGATGAGTGATGGGTAGAGAGAATTGCTTAAAGCTCTTGCTCATACAAGTAAAACACATGTAAGCCGAAGTGCAACAGCACAATGCCACACAAGCAACACTTTCGGCTGTTGAGATGAGAAAAAATTGTACTAACAGAACGACAGAAATACGAAAGATGTAATGAAAGGGAATAAATAAATAAAAAATAAAAAATATAAAAAAATAAAATAAAATAAAATGGAAAAGTAGAAAAGAAAAGGAAAACATCCATTAAATGAAGGAAAAAAAGAACCAGAACAAAGTGTAGAAACTGAAACGAAATTTGAAACCCAACAAAGCTAACAACTCACCTCCCCCGCCAGCAGAGCAAGCCAAGAGCTCTGAACCACATATATTTGCAACCAAAGCCCTATACAGAGGGACGCACACACGTAACACACGCTCAACTCAAAAGTCATCTGAAAGCTCCGTCCGCCTTACAAGTGTCACGAAGGGCTGCCAGCCGAAAGACGAGTAACGAATTTCTAACGTTTTCTGCGCACTTTCATGAATTTGTGTTCAAAATTGCGACTCTCAATAAGGTTAATGTCCTCCAAAACGTAATGCAGCGAAAAGAAATGAGGAAATGTGGAAAAAGTGGAAGACCTCCTCACGCCGCAGCCAACACACTATACACACACCACGCACCACCGAGGACGTAGCAAAGCACTCATTTTCGATGAGACCAACAACAAATATAATAGTCATAACCATAGACATAGCCACTTGATGACGCGCCACATTCTAATGGCTCGAGCTCGAGTTGTGAATGAGTGAGTGCGACTGACTTACGGAGAGATTTGTCAACACTGTGAGACAGGCGGCAAAACTCTAAGCTAGAGCATGTATAGTGACTGAGTGACTGAGTGACTGACTGACTGACTGACTGACGGCTAGAGTTCGCCGTGAGTTGGGTGACGGACGTGTATAATTCGCTCGCTAGCTAGCTGGCTGGTTGGCTGGCATTCATATTAGAGACTCCTCAAACAAGCCGCTTATGTGACGGTCACAAAACACATGCACAGCACATCAATGATGGTAGCGACGACGATTTGTGTTTTGTTGACTCTGACTCTGACTCTGTGACGGAGACTCGGTTGACGTTGACGGTGGCAATGATGTTACTTTTGAGCTAACATATTTATGGTCGGCGACATGTTGCGACAATAGTCGACGAGTCGACACAACCACTTGACGCTTCCGTAGCACCACACATGAATGAATGGCGGAGTGAACTAGCGAATGAGCGAGTGAATGGCTGAATGAAAGGAGGGTAACTCATTTTCAGGGCGACACATTTTAGTAGCTACTCGTCTGAGAGAAGTGCGTCGCATGTGCTTGTGGGTGTACATACATATGTATATCGTATATATGTATGTAAGTTCACTTGTAAATATATTATCGAAATGACTGATTAAAACTGTGGCATTGCGGTTTGGAGGGCAAAGATGTTTGTCAAAAAAAAAAAAAGTGACTGATATTGATAACTGGATTTTGGCTGCTAGTAGGACCTTGCCAAAATGGATCTCATCACTTCTGAAAATTTTGAGTTTTAAATGGAGGTATTTGCATGTAGACTTTTGATAAGTTTGGCGGGTCTGAATGGGCTTAGTTCGGTTTAACTGGTTGCCTCCTAACATTGACGATGATACGTCCATAGTGGTACTAGATGCAGATGAAGTGCGACCAAGTTTATATTATGCCAATCTTCCTGTCGTGTCTATGGTCTGAAGAGCTCTGCTGTTGTTTAAGCAAATTGATGCAAACGTCTCGTGGGTTTGAGCGCTGCAGACTGAATGTCCCACAATTTATCCTTGCGCAGTAAGATCATCCTCTGTCTGGTAATTGAACTGGAGTTTGACCTCTCTCTATTCCCTAGTAGAAACTTAATGAGATTTTCGTCGTACGTTTTGCACATAACTTTCGCTATATTGTAGCCTCGTTCTTCGAGCCTATTTGCTTGACAATACAAAATTATTTCTTGTGTGCATTTTACTTTCATTAATGGGACAGGTAAGTCCATGGCTACTTCTCCTGTTCCGTGAGTACTCCCGCTTTAGCGAGTTCGTCAACTATCGTATTACCCTCGATACGCATGAGTTCTTATACCCTGCAAACGTGGACTTCGAGCTTTATACTCCCACCATTTTAATTCAAAAGAAGAGTATCCAAAAGGTTTAATGAGCTCGGACCATTTCATTATGGAAACTCCATATATAATGTATCGAAATGCATCATTTGACTTTTATTTTATTTTAATTAGCCGAACTAGATTTATTTCGATAAAGGGATATAATCACGCTGCGAGAAGCAGTGCTTCCCCAGTAAAAATCAATAAAGTGGCGGTCACCGGTTCATCTCTTTACCCATCACTTTCTACCAGCCATCCCGTATCACTTCCCTTCACCTCTTAGTATTCTCCCTTACTATTCGTGGATCGGAATCCCCTACAATAAGTTACCATATTCCAGGGCTCAGGTGTACTAGATTGGAGTCAGCTCATTTAGAAAACTTTCACCCGAACTTTCTCCCACTGCTGTGCTGAAGTTACTATTTTTCCCTACACTTATGTTCATAGCGCTCATTGAAGGTATTTTTGGTCACATCGATTTTTCTTTCGACGAAGTATGGGTAAAGAACTTCCCTTTTACGCGAATTGTATCGCTAGACTGAGCCTCGTTACCAACATAAATTCAACATTAAATGGCACTTCTAACGACTGAACTTTTGCGGTATCGAATCAACGATATCTTCTGCCATCCTTTTAATCAGCTGGACGAAAGAGCATTGGCTCTAACTTGAATCACATTTGGACAGCCTGCACTCCTTCATTCCGCAGACGACTGCAATTGCCACTAAAGTACAGAGTCGCAACAAAATCTTCAAATCACTAGCCGGCAGTACTTGGAGTAACGGGTAAAGAAACGTTGTTCGCAACATACATACAAGCCGACTGGTCGTAAATTACGCTGCAATGATTTGAACGCCGAGGACTAGCGCGATGCAGAAAAATCTAGGGAGCATAATGTTAGGCTGAGTTAGCAATATCTGCTGGGATACTATCATCAGGATCATCTCAACATAAACTTGCTTGAAGTCGATACTCTACTCAAGCCCATCGCTAGGGAAGTACTTGACTACAGCGATTCCATACAGAAATTTAGAACAGAACCGCTGAACTGGACGGCGTATCGAGAGGCCTTAAACGTCGTTCACAGAGAGTTCGTCAATACCTTTATGAACAATCTTCCAGTGAATGGCATTTTTGGAAACCAAGTTCCACCTATTGAAGACAAAAAGCTCAAGCAGCCTCGAGAAACCTGAGTAATACTGGCACAATCAGGATGTGTACATTGTAGTCACTTAATTCTTACACAGACTTGATCCCGACATACCCAACGCAACGCAAGTTCTGCATGGAATAATTTCACGCGCCACACTAATCACCTCTTTGCATGCCCCATAAAACCAATTCATCTAACATCCCTCTCTCTGGTTCGAACCCATCGAAACGGGCTGCTTCCTGAACTTTCCTTTAGATGTTCCTGATGGTTTGAGTCTAGTGTTACCTTCAGCTAGCCGCTGCAACAACGACAACAACAACAGGCTATGAGTTTTCTAAAAAAAAAAAAAAAAATCTAGCTAAGTGGTCGCTCCTCGGCGAGGGTGTAATTTTCCAGATTTTGTATCTGTAAAAACTTTTAATTTTGAGGTACCGACCTGGGACAACTGCTTTTGGCGTCGACTGGCCATATTTTTCTGTTTTTTCTTTTAACTTTTTCTCGTTTTTGGCAGTCAAATTAAATATGCGCGCAGCAACAACAAAAGCACACACAATTTTATGTCGAACACACCTTCGCTGGCATACGGTCAAAGCATGTATGTATGTAAGTTCGTGTATTTGTATTTGTATTTAGGTGACACGCGTTGTGTTTTGGTCGCGTCGTCGAAAGCGCGGCGCCGCCCGCGTGGTAACACTTTTTTCACTTCTTTTAGCATTTCTTTTTTTGTATTTCCAAGTCAAAGCAGTTTTCGTTGTTGCTTTATATGCTCGCTCGTCTCGCATTATTTATTTTGGCAATTGCTATTTTCGCCTGCTCTCCGCTCGTCCGGCCGTTTGTTTGACATTCCAAGCCAATCGCTTGCTTGCGTGCGTCCCTCGCATACTTTCATCCGCACGTCACCGGTCCGTCGTCTTTCATTCTGTTCATTAATTTTATTTATTTTATTTTCTTTTATTGTTGGTTTGCTGTGTTTTTTTTCGAATGTTGCTCGCCTGTTGTAGCATACGCAAAGGGTTGGCGGCTGAGCTGGCGAGTGGCGAGTGCGTTGAACCGGATTGTTTTGCCTCAAAATGCGATAAAGTGTAGGAAATTATGCGCTTAATGACACAAATGTGCGAGGGAAGTAATAAGAAATCAATAAAATGCTCATGAAAATTGCCATTTTTTGGAATGCGCACAAAAGGGAGTAAACCAAAAAAAGAAGAGAGAGAGAGAGAGAGAGATTCTTATGTACATATGACTGTGTTGTATGTATAACGGGTATATAAATAACAAAGGAAATATAATTATTATTGTAAAAAATTATTTGAAGAGCATTTTTCTTGTGTTTCTTTGAATTTTTCATCTTTATGACGTTCATTATATTCATATTTAATTGGTTTAGTGTAGCTTCCCAGTTTATCGAATTGTATCTAATCATTGAGGTTATCTACTTCGCTTTTTTGTATTATAAATATTAAATAAGTGATCCATTTCGAGATTTCCTAATTTTTTATAGAAAAAACACAGAAAATTCAAATTTAATGTGGAATGTTTATTATCATTCGAAAGAACAATTTTTGGCATTTATTTTTTGAAGATTATCTCCTTCCAATGTTGGCCGCGGCTACGTCTCAGACGGTTCATCCGCTGAGTCCAATTTTCGTTGACTCCTTCGAGCATTTCGACTGGTAACTGGCGAATGACCAAGGGCTGATGTTTTGTTCCAGGGTCTGAATCGAAGCGGGATTCTCCGCATAGACTTTAGAATTTACATATTTCCACAGGAAAGAGTCTGACGGTGTGATATCACACGATCTTGCTGACCAATCGACCGGCCCAAAACGTAAATTTATCTGCTCACCGAAGTGTTCTCTCAATAAATCCCTTGATTTATGCGATGTCTGGGAAGTGGCGCCGTCTTGTTGAAACCAAATGTCGCTGAGATCACGAGCTTCAATTTCAGGGATAAATAGTCGGTTATTATGGTGCCGTAACGGTCGCCATTGAAGTTTACGTTCTCACCTGCATCATTTTTGAAAAAATATGGACCGATGACTCCACCGGCTCAAAAACGACACCAAACCGTTATTTATTCTGGATGAAATGACAGTTGTTGAATCTCTTCAGGTTGCTCTGGGTCCCAAATGCGGCAATTTTGCTTATATACATACCCATTGAGCCAAAAATAGACCTCATCGCTGAACAAAATTTGGCTCGGAAATGACGGATCTTCTTGGAACTTTTCAAGAGCCCATGACGTGAAGCGATGTCGCTTGGGCTCCAATTCTTGCATAAGCTGTATTTTGTACGCTTTCAATTTAAGATCTCGACATAAATGCGCGAATTCGTTCCATACATCTATCCGAGTTGCTGCGAACGGCGCCGAATCGACTCCCCACAGTCATCGTGTATACTCTCAGTTACATTTTTCTTCGCTGCGTGCTGGACGTGGTCTATTCGGTCGAATATTATCCAATAATGAATTATGGGTCTCAAGATGGGTGATGGTGTTGCGAATAGTACGCTCAGTGGGCCGATTATGTTGACCATAAGTTGAGCGAAGCGCGCGAAACTCATTCTTTACAGAACGTGATTTTTCGTGACAAAGTTTAATGATTTGTAAACGACGTTGTTCAGGCGTAAGTCTTTCCATGATGAAATGCCAAACAAAACTAAACGAGGAAGGTGCATTCCCTCCGCTATATGCAAAGCGAGTTTTAAGCCGCAAATGGTAGACAACTCTTCAAACTGACCAAGATAGCCGATGATGAGTTCTGCTGGAGAGAATACAAAGATCTACTCAAGGAATACAAAAAAAAAAATTGGTTAGCAAATGCAAGCGAAGTCATGTAAGAGCTTCTGAGACGCATTAGAGAAGGCAGTCGAGGTAGCCAAGTTAAGGAAATTGCTATCCAAGATCCCGAGTATTCCAAGATTACTACGCAAAAAATGTAAGGAGTGAACTGGAAGCAAAAAGAATTCACTGGAAGATCTAGTCAATACACATATTCCGGTGTATACGGACAACATAGACTTCCAACCTTTTGGAAACCGCGTGGGAAATGTCTCCCGAATATCATAACGGAAGAAAAAATATGTTGAGCAATAGATGCTTTCAAAATGTCTACAGTGTTGACATCATACTGTAGAGCAATATAAGTGGGATGTTTAAGATTAAACTATGTGCCTGTCCTTACGACTAATTCTCTCTAAAGAGCCTTGAAAAAATTCTGGACGCCTACATTAGGGACAATCTGCCTTTGGACGTCACATCAAAGACGTAGCATGTATTACAAAAATGCAGATCCACCGAGAATGCACTTAAGACACTACTCGTGAAAATAGCAGGAACTCTGGAGTATAAATAATATTCCATATGGGCTTCCTGGACATAAGTGGGACATTTAATAATGTCTCCTATGAAACACTAGCAAAAAGGCTAGAAGCAGCCCAGGTAGAGTCTACCATCCTACTATGGATAACAAGTCTGCTGGGCTTCAGGAAAATTAACGCGGAATAGAACGAATCCAGATTGTACGGCCGGCGCATAGAGAAACTCCTCAGAGTGGTGTTCTGTCATCACTCCTGTGGCCCCGCGTAGCGAATGAACTTTGGGAAAATTCAAAAGGAAAATAATACCACATAGGTAATGTGGACGACATACACACACACACACACACAAGGAGGTATAACATCCTCGTGTGGAAACCCCGTGACTTAAAAAGGATCATCCTAAGTACCTAGTTGGATAGCAAACTGAAGTGTAAGCTAAATGTAAAGGAAAGGATGAAAAATGCCTGTCCTCTAGTGCCTGAAGGTTCTAGCGTAAAATTCACCTTGCGCATGTAAAAAGATGATGGGTATAACATGAGACTTATCCTCTGGTCTCATGCAATGACGTTACATAACGGTAGTTAAGCCGATATTGCTCTACGGCGCTCTGGTAGGGGGTAACCGCTGCCGATAGTATAGTAAACTATTGAAACGATTACAGAGACTCGCAGCACTGAGCGCTAACAACAGCTGAAACGGCGGTACTTGAAGGCTTACTTGACCCATCACCACTCGAAAGTCGGCCGTAGATAAATTTTCTGCTAGAATCTACGGCCCATCTCAATATGCAGGGGGATGGAGGACAAAACAAACCACATACCCCAACATTTCGCCTGAGAGAAAAGGTTTGAAGCGACGTTTAAGGAGGGCAGATGGCGCAGAAGCATGCGCACCGTCAATGGGACGTATAACATCTACACGGATGAATCCAAAATGGCTGATGAAGTCGGCACCGGAGACTTTTGCCCAGAGCTGGACCTCAGGCAACACTTCAAGCTTTCAGAGTACCACAGTATTTTCTAGAAGAACTCTTCTGTATAGCGAAAGCTGCTGAGATAGCAAGTAACGCAAGAAACTTTATAAAATATATGTCGATGGTCAGTCTGCAAATGAATAGCTGCCTTGTTAGCGACTAAGGAAGCTTATTTATCAAACTTTTCCCAAATTTTGCTTATTCCACTTTTAAGGACGAGGACAGGATCTTTTATAAGAATTATCCTATTGAAGAAATTGCCCGAAAGCCTGCACTGAACTGAGAAGTTTTCCTTGAGGAAATTAATGTGAAATATTTTTTCTTGATTCTTATTCTTCTTCAGTCGTGTCGGCTAGGAAATAAATGGGAACATAGTAGGCCATAGATTTCTGGACCTTTCGAGAAACTTGCTCATGGCTGGATTACATGTTTGGCCTAAATAGCTGATGTGTGTATTGCTGAAGATGAAGACGCACCGGGCCAAAAATACCTTCTTTACCAGTTGTTGGGTTGAAGAGCTCTAAGCCGCAGTTCATCGCAAAACATCTAAAGAGCCCGTTCCGAGTTCATGTCTTGAAATTCAACATTGTATTTGACCTTTGAAGGTTGAGTTGGAATAATGTTACAACTTCCTTCCAGCAGTTACCCTGGTTAAATTTAGACTTAGGTATGTTCCCGAACTGCAGCACCTTTTGGAAGAAAGTTTCTAGAAAAAATAGTTTATAACTCAGTGTTTAGCTCGATGCTCTGTTTGTTGGCGTAAAGGGTCTCAATTTTATGTTCTCACATGGTTCTTGCCTTCACGATTAATGTTTCGAATTCGCAGCTCCAGCAGCTTTGTGTGTTCATTCCCGAAACTATCAGTCAAATTCCTCGTAAAAACGCTGCGACGCATCGGAATAACACCCGTCCAACAACAACAACTTAACTCCGAAAGTATTTTACTTCTCTATTATGCAAAATGCTGTTTACATTGCCATTTCCTTTCAATTGCACTTCTGCGTCGGCAAACTTCTTCTTTCTATCCTCGTCTTGTCCCACCTAACTTCAGTTTGCATCTTCCCTTCTCATACTTTGATTGCACACGAAACGCACATTTTCTGCACGTACGCATAACCACTCACTCCACTCCAACTAAGCAATATTTTTCACACATTCTTAGCGCCTCCGTGCCCAAAACTCTTCACATTCGTCTCTCAGCGCTCGCGAGCTCCACTCCAACAGGCGAACTGCGGTTTTGACAGTCTTTGTTTGTTTATTCTTTTCGCATGGGATGATTTTCTACAATACTTTGCAGTTTCGGTGTATTTTTCGGTTTCGATTTCGTTGTTGTCATCATCATCATACTCATCTTCGACGGCCCGACCACCCGCCCGCCTGCCTTGGTCGTCGTCCATCTACCCTCCAATTATTCGCACTTTATCCCTTTGTGTGTTTGTGTTTTGTGCGAAACTTCATTGTAGTCATTGTCGCAATCATCGGTTACTGTTATTGTTGTTGTTGTTGTTGTTTTTGTGGCAATTGCCACCGGTTCAATGAACGCCGTTTGTGAGTAGTATGCGTTCGCAGCGACAGCAGCAGCGTTACGGAGCTGAGCGTAGCGTGCGTGCGCCGCCTCAAACGTCCAGCTCTCCCATAGCCCTATTGCCCCAACACCAGCAAATCAAGCAAACCAACAAGCCAACGAACCAACCAGCCCAACCACCACCACCACCACTCACTGCTTCTGCTTGCCTGTCATAAGAAACAAACGAACCGCACGAAATCGCAACGATTTAAGTGAAATGAGCTCAGTGTGGCCGCCGGGTGACGGCTGACTGGATGGCTGGCCGACCGCGCAACCGTGCCACCATCGAACTGAGCAGATGCCAATGACCAGCAGCGGCGTCGATAAGGGAGCCTGCACCAGCCGAAAAATGTTTGGCCTTGGTCAGGGATTTGCGAGTTATTTTTAGTTTTTTTTTTCTGCTCTTTTCGATTTTTATTATGTTTTCATTTCGTCTCATTTCGTCTCATTTTGTTTTGTTTGGTTAGTTTTTTTTTCATTTGGGTTTTTGTTACCTAGAAGTTCAATGCGCACATACACGCACACATGCATATTCATATATAAATTTAATGTGTGTGTGTGTGTGTGTGTTTTGTTTATTTGACTGGCGAATGAGAGGAGAAATTCGCTTGTCTTTTTGTTTTGCTTTTTCTTGTTGTTGCTGGTGTTTTTATTCTTAATACACTTCAGTTTGGGGCAGGGCAGGGCAGCTTTGGGGTTTCATTAGCAGGCTGTGTAATAAATATTCACAAAGGCATACATTCACACATACATATGCACATTTGACTGTTGCTATATACATAAATATTTACTTTAATGCGTTTTTAAAACTTGGTATTTATGTGCTCATATGTATGTACTCACACGTAATTATGTATGTATATGTAAATGGAATAATTAAGGGAAGGCATTTTGTGATCTTGGGGCTTTGTTAGAGAACAATAGCTTTTTATCTTGAGGAACTATTAAGAATTTCGATGTCGCACCATTTACTTTCAATTGCTTTAAAAAGGTAAGTTCACCTGTGGTGAGTTCAAGTGTGGTGAATATGTATGAGGTGAGTTTAAGTGTGGTGAGTAATGATTTACCAATAGCTTTAACGAGTGGTGAGTTAAATCAATTCTTGTTCCTAGATGCGTTGAGTTCAAAAGTGGTGAGTTCCCTTTATCTTTAGTTCCGCATTGTCAGTAAATTTCCCACTAAACCCACTAAGCCAAGTTTCGGTGATGAACACATGCAGCAGCTATAGGCAGAGACTTAAAACGCAGTGAAGAAAATATAGCGGCCATAGCTGAGAGTGTACACGAAGACCGTCGAGATCTTAAATTGAAAGCGTACAAAATACAGCTTGTGCGCAAGAACTGAAGCCGATCGACCTTCCCAAGTGACATCTCTCCACTCTATGGTCTCTTGAAAAGTTCCAAGAGGATCCGACGTTTTCGAGCCAAATTTGGTTCAGCGATCAGGCCCATTTCTGGCTTAATGGGTTATGTAAACAAACAAAATTGTCAATTGCCGCATTTGGGACGAAGAGCAATCCGAAGAGATTCAAGAACTACCATTTCATCCAGCAAAACCAACGACTGTTAATGGCGACCGTTATCGGGCCATGATAGCCGACTAATCGATGTCTGAAATTGAAGCTCGTAATCTCCGCGACGTTTGGTCTCAACAAGGCGGGGCCACTTCCCACATATCGCAGCAATCAATGGCTTTATTGAGAGAACACTTCGGTAAGCAGATAATTTCACTTTTTGGGCCTGTTGATTGGCAACCAAGTTCGTGTGATATCACACCGTAAAGTCTAAAGTCTATGCGGACAAACCCGCTTCGATTCATGCCTTCGAGCAAAACAACACGCGTGCCTTTCGCTAGTTTCCGGTTGAAATGCTCGAACGAGTCATCGAAAATTGGACTCAACGGGTGGACCATGTGAGACATAGCCGCGGCCAAATGTTCTATCGAATCTGAATAAACACTCCCCATTAAACTTTAATTTTCTATGTTTTTTTCTTTAAAGAAGTAGAGAACCTCGAAATTGATCATCCTTTAAAAGTAATGTATATTACAAATCTTCTCTGAAACAGCGAGCATTTCGAAGAATATCTTCACGGGAAGGTTTGTTACTGGTGTAGTATTCTTCATGGTCTGTGAAGAATGCATGAATATTTTCTGCTATTTATCTATATCTTTTTTGAAAAACCGGAATTTCCGAAGGGATTGGACATGGTTTCTGGCTTAAAGTTCAGATTCCATTGTTCGCTTAAATTTCTAATGGCTTATAGTCTGGTTTCCCTGCTCAGTTTGTGTTAAAATATTTCTTTTATATTACCTATATACATTGGTCCAAGAACTTTTTTAGATTTTTTGGATGTACTCCATTCTACACGTAATACGATTTTCTGTTGAATTTTTAGCTAATAGATAAAGGCTTGATTTCGTTAAAGAAAATCTGTGGTGTTCTTTATCACCTATTTGGCTACAAGAAGAAGTAAAGGAGATCAGAGACTCCAAAAAGCTTCTATTGGTTGTGGAAGCCGATGCGAACTCTCGTCACACAGTTTGGGGCTCCAGTGATATCCGGGATGAGTCCCTACTTGATAATACTGATTTATACTTAATAATGATCTCGCCCTGTGACAGTAAACCCACTTTCGTAGCATTTTCTAAGAACCTGATTATAAACATTACATTAGTTTTAAACTCTTTCCTGACCAAATCAGAAACACTGTCATGTAATCAATGAACTATCCTTCTCGGACCATCTCTATATGTCTTTATAAACAGGAAGATTGGACGATTTTGCTTCGCGCAAAACGCTTCTCTCGTCGAAAATTATTGAAACAGTGGTGCTCATCAACAAAGTCTGTAACGCCTCTTTTGAGATCTCATGCCCTAACTCTTCTAATCGGACAGAGAAGTCACAAATAGTGGAATAACAAAATCTTTAAGCTAAGGAAGCGTAGCCGAAATCTCTTTAACGAACGGGCGCCTGGCAATCTGAGAAAGCGCGAGAAATCAACATACCTACTCTAAGGGTAAATCAGTGGATACACTGTGTATCGAAAAAGGGCTTGCCATGATGCCATGAAGAAGTACACGCTTACTATATTCCTCCACATGGAGGAGATGACTCTTCAGAATATGAGCTTGTCGAGTATAAGAAGCAGAATACTTTTCACAGAGATGGGCAATGTCTATACTGACAGACACACAACAGGAGACATTCTTCAGGGAGGAGTCCTTTCGCCTCTGTTGTGGTGTCGCATAGTAAATACGTTGACTCGCAACCTGAACAGCATGGGTTGCCCTAACAGCGACAGGTGAACATCTACAAACTCTAAGTGATTAACTCCAAAAAGCATTATATGTAATAGGAAACTGATGCAAGAACAGCGGATTGGCTGTCAACTCAGGCAAAACTGAAATGGTCCCATTTAAACCAGGAGCTACTAGCCACCCTTAATAATTAGCATAAAGATCACCCTATCTACCGTAATTAAAAATCTCATCATAATCTTGGATAACAAACAAAACTGGAGCCGTAACGCGTCAGAAAGGTTGAGAAGGGCTATAATTCCACTTTAGACATACAAAACGGCCATTGGAAAAATATGGGATCTAAAATCGTATATCGTGTACTGGATTCATACAGCGGTAGTTAGACCAATTCTATTTTACGGCTTCACTGTGTATAAAGCCTGACTCACTCACCTCAACTTCCTTCCTTTGGATATGTACGGCCAACTTCAAGAAAGTTGCAATGCAATCAGATCGAATGCAAGTTAACCTTGGAGAAATTTCAGTATATAGTCCGCTAAAATATTAACTCTCGATAAAGTGCAGAAGTAGCTGGATAACACAACCTCCAGTAAGTGCTTCGAAACAGTAATACCAGGAGTGTTTTGGAAAACACAAACGCCCTGGTTAGAGAGCCATACCCGGACGGCTCACAACTAAATGTCAAAGTCGATTGTGGAACCCACTCTTGATACCAGACCATTGCAGCGTCTTTCAAGTAGAACTATTTGCAATAATGTACGCAGTTGACTCATATTTACGGTAGCAGGACAATCAGCCACGATATGTTCCGACAGCTGAGCTGCCATTATATTTCTACGGTGTAACAGTACCACACCATAAGCGACCATAAATTGTAGAATATAAACTCTTAAATATATGTAAAATAACTGTAATCTGGGTGCTGGACACAGGAACATCCCAAGTAATTGTACCGCTGACGAAGTTGGAACCATTTAATCCACAATCATGCACACGATACAGTATACTCTAGATCTTTAAGGAAACAGGAAATACTAGATGACTGTGCTCATGGGCATGTATTCACCCTAAAAGTAGAACGTAAAAGCTTTAAACTTGAAATTAGTTCATAATAGAGAGAGAGTTTCGTTATAGGGAAGTTGGACTATACTTTTGAAAAAGACAGTTAGTACATCCTCAAGTTCGATCCGATTCAATCTCTTTCTTTGCTTAGCTACCTAACTGTTTCACGAGTGTAATATTTTAAAGCCGCCTATAAACGGAGGAAATGAAGAGCGACTGTGGTGCTAGTCCTAGTATAAAGAGGAATAACTAAATACAGCAACAAAAAATTATGAAGAGCTTTCGGCTTTTCGGAATGAGCTACATTTTCAGCAAGAGAAGAACGTCAGCCATTAGGTCGACAACGGTGCAGCGTTCCAACGGAAAACATAAACATTCGAAATGATAATTTTTCGGTAAGCAGCTGGAGTGCATTCAGCATGCGACAGGACTGACGAGTCTGCTGTGATTGTTTCAGTGGAATAATAGCGCGCTAATCGGCAAAAGGAAGAATAGTGTACTGGGCTCTTTTTAGCCGAAATTAAATGTTATACACACTCCCCATGTGCGAACTGTTTTTGAAAGCGACTTGATACGTTGTCGTTGTCGGGATGATCTCGAGTAATATTCTTCTTACAGCTGGCCTCATATTTAACGTAAGCTCAAGTAAAACAGTTTGATAAAAAATTACAAATATTCGAAAAACTCAAATCATCGATTATTTAGGAGAAATGACTCTGCTGTGAATCCAATTCGTCAGCGCAAAGCGTCGTCCATAAGGTTATACTCCTATGAGTACAAACCAATTCGTCTCGAATTCTAAGTGACTTCAATAGGTTTATTGGGTATTTAAATCCTTTCTGTAGAATTCTTCCGTCTTAGCGTTTATACACTCCTTTTTAAACTACTCACCACTGACCGTGACTCTGAAATGCGCGACTGCAACTCAGCAAACTTTACTGGCGTCTAAACGCTTGACTGGCTGTCGTGTCCAGTCGGCTGAAGAGATAGTGAAAAGAAGAATTCGTCATTTCGTTTAGCCAACGAGAAAGATTTTTAGAGATGACAGGTAGGCAGGCAAGTGCAAATTGTAATAAAACAAAAAAGTTAGAGAAAAAAAATAAATAAAAGAAAAAGCAAAAAAGCGCAATGAAAGTACGAAACAAAAGAGAAAAAGAAAATAAGAAAAAAAATTGTAAATTTAAAAAAAAAATAATTAAAATTTTGCCAAAAAATGGTCTTCATACATATGTACATACACGAATAAATGTTTGACGGCCAATATGTGCGCCTCAAAGCAACTGCCTCCTGGCGGAGTAGTGGGACGCAGATTTGTCAGCAAAAGTTTCGCTTTGGCTTGGGCAATCGAACTGGATAATTCGCCAGTGCGACTAGCGATCGAAAAATAAACATATACACACACTCACATGGATATGTACTTAAGACGATACGCATATGCTATCCAAGAATCTCTCTAAGTGCTCACGTACATACATACATGCATATAAGCGCACATACAAACACACACAGTGTTTTGCGCTCTTGCAATATTTTCAATTTACAAGTACTTTGGAATTTTTTCGATAACAAAGTTTGCACACAAAAACAAGAAAAATGAAAAAAAAAATGAAAAAAAACGACAGAAAATATACATGATAATTGATAAACCAAAAACAAAAACAAAGACGAAAACGAAAACTCAAATAATCACAATTTACAAGTACTACATGTATAGATATGTACATACTTGTATATATTTCAGTGTGTTTGTGTGTATGTAAAGCTCATTGGACTTTTGCTCTGCTGGCATTGTGTACAGTTGTTGCTGTTGTTGTTGTTGTTGTTGTTGTTGTTGTTGTTGTTATCATTGCTGTTTACCCACTGCTGAGTGCTGTGTGATAAAAAAAATGGGATTTCGTACTATCTTTTTTTGGTTGTTGTTGTTGCTTTTCTACTTTTTATACATAAATTTTTATTCTGATTTCATATTTTATTTCTAGACATGAAATTTATCAGCACGTAAAAGTGCTAAAAACAAACGATATGCGCAAATATAGCAAGTAGGGCGGAGCTAAGTTCGGGTATAGTCAAATAATAGATTAGGAAACCCCCCGACTCCCCCCACCTATGTAAATATTGGGTGACAGCAGTTGGTATCTCATACTGGAATTCAGTCTCTCTGCGTTAATTCGAATCGAAATATTTCCAAATAAATTTTTTTTAGTGCGAGATATCCGCAGAGTGCAAGGAGCTTTTTTAAGTTCAATTTTCAATTAATTTGGAATTCGAGAGTGAGGACAGACTCTCTAGAAACTAGGTTTTTTAAATAAATAGTTTTGCCGCTTTTGAAAGCCGCGGTCAAAAGCAGGGTGTTCACAGGGTGAGTTCGTCCACAAGAAACTTGCTACTGATTCATGTATGTGCGAACTTTGTGATGCCGTCAAGCGTTGACTTTGGCAACGCCATACTCTGAGGAAATGCGATGAGAGAAGAAGTGGAGGCGTGGGAGCGAAGTGGTCTGTACTTGAACAGCGTACTTGGCAATGTACGCCTACTTTTCTAAGCTGAATGCTGAAGAGTTGAACAGAAGCATCTGCCCAATTATGTTGGATTACGTTAAACTGGCTGGCTGTCACACATAGACTTCTTGGTCCTTTATAATGTCAAGTTTAGGTTCAGTTTAGTTCGAGGTGAAGTAGTCGTCATGCAGGACGGACGTAATCACATTTTCTAAAGTTTATTTAGTCTTTTGAACTGTGAAACTTCTAGATATCTAAGATGAGTTCTAGAAAAACCCGGACAGCAGCCTTCAGTCAGGTCTTCTTCCCTGCACTTCCTCTATGTGTGCACGTTACTAATGCTTATTTGTCTCGCATGTGTTGCCAGTAAGCTGTGACCTGCCATTAAGCCAACGACGGTGCCGCAGTTCTTTCGAGATCGCGTGTTTTCTTACGGTGCCTGTGCGCATGATCTTGGCGATCCTGTATGTCATTCATCTTACCCTGAGCTGTCTGGCAGCGCTTTCGGAAATTTCATTGTGCATCGTTTTTAGCGATTTGAGTATTTCCCACACTTGTCCGGTCGCCAAACAGATGACGCTTTTGGTAAGCGGAAAATTTTTGAACTATTTGGGGAGGTTGTTAATTAGTGGAGGATTTTCGTCCCCCAACAAGTACAGAAGGATAGCTCAAGTACCCGAAATCAGGGAGCGGCGTTGTGGCGTTAAAGTCATTAAACACCTACTCAATGCTGGCATTGGGTATAAAAATAAGTAAACAAAACTATAAACACACACACATATATACACGCGTAAAAAACGACGAAAGTTCAACGCTGAGCGATAAGCGACTGACAAAGGCGAAATTATCTGCGTGCTGAGCGAGTACTCTTACGTTTTTTGTGTGTCTTTTATTGGATGAACCGTTCTTATATTTGATTGTGCATATACTAATGTACACAAATATATACATATGTGTATACAGTTAAATGTGTGTGTACATATGTACGTCCATAGTAAATCAAGTTGGCTGTAAAGAAGTGCAATTCGCCCAGAGTTTGTTGCACTTCTCAACCATCAGCCGCCGGCAGGCATTTCAGTCGATGCTTGAGTAAAATAAATATTTCCATTTATATTATAAATATTCTCTCTTTTTTTTATTAATTTCTTCTTAATTAAATTATTATCATTTTTTTTCCGCCCGCCAACTGCACTAATCGTAGGAGCGCTTTCGGTGCCAAGTGCCCCAGCTGCTTGACGCTTTTCATTACCTGCCCCAATGCAATTTATATTCCTACAACAGGCAAACACAAACACAATTACATCATATTTATACATATTTATATACTTAGATATATGCAAATACATACATAGTTATACGAAATAAATATTTACAAGAAAATTCATAAGAAAAAAATTGGCCAAAGTGTTAGATACGCATTGAAACAGATGTGGAAAAAAGAGATGTGAAATGTGAAGAGAGTGCGAAAAAGAATTTTTTGCTTTTAACTTTCGTTTTACTTTTCATAATTTTATTTATTTGTCAGTTCGTTTGCTTCGTTTGCTTCGTTGGCTTATTTGCACAATTCACTTAATCATATTCTTAATCCCATGTTGAGTTGCGTGTTTACTCGTAGATAATTTAGTTAGCATTTTGCCACTCGCGCCGCACGATTTTATGACAATTTAAGTCACTTTTAATTTGCCTGCGAAGAAGTTATTTTTCATTTCTATTTCGCTGACTATTCTTTCAATTTATTTGTACTTGAGATTTGCAGGTTATTTGTTGAACACTCCAATCAGATGTATGTATGTATGTATGTGCGAGTATATCGGTGTGAGTACATACGAGTATGTGCGTTTGAATCTATAATAAATCTACTCTACGGCCTGTCTCTAGCAGTGGGATCTTCTTAATCTAGTGTTGGGAAAAATTATAATTTTTTTTTGTAATTTGCTTGAAGTAATGCTCCAGAAGCGACAGTCTTTCTAGAAATTATTTTCAACTGTAAAACAATAATTAAATTAGAGCTCCAGATACCCGGGTATCGAGCATTGTGAGCAGCTCGAAGCTCGCTCGATACTCGCTCATTGCACAACTGCTCAGCAGAAAAAAAATTTAATTTTGTTTTTCAAAGTTTCTTTGGCGTTTTTAAGATTTTTACACTTTGCATAAATAAATTTAAAATTATTAAAAAAAAATAGTTTTGAAAAAAAGTCAAAGTGTTTGTCAAAATACTCGAAATGCTCGTGCTTGGCTCGAATAATTTTCGAGTAATGAGCAATGAACTGTTGTGCGACTGCTCGTTGCTCAAATGCTCGCACAGCTCGAAAATATTTGAGCAAAATCTGGTGCTCTAAAATAAATATTAACTATTTATGTGATTTATTAAAATTTTTTTGTTTAGAATTTTCAAATATGTGGCAACCCTATTATTATTTTTATTTAAAAACAACCCACTATTACATTGAACCCTCTTTTTGCTTTTCTTTTTTTTTTAGTTTTTTGTATTGTATGAATTGCTTGAATTAATTTTTTCAACGAGGTGGCAACACCTAAAAAAAATTTCAGTATTTCAGCTTGTTAATTACTACAGTATCAGTTTAATATTTATATTTCTTTTTATGTGTTTTACCGAATTGCTATTATTTGAAATTTTCAATCGCGTGGCAACCTTCTAATTTTTGGTTTCAAATCAGCAGGCTACTTTACATCGAATAACCGTAATTTCTCTTATGAAATTTTCCCGTTTAATTTTAAATTAGTGCGTAGATTGTATATATTAAATGCAGCAACAGGTGGTAACCCTTAATTACTATTTTTTCAGGAGTTAAATTTTTTTTAAATTTCAGAGACACGATTAACATAGGTCAACTCTCCCATCAGTACAATTTTCAATCACCATTTATATTTAGTACAAATGCGTGTAATAATTTCTTTCAGATAGGTGGCAACACCTATAATTAATTTCTTAACTTTAACCTTTTCAAGTCTTTTGTTGTTTTGAAATGCATATTAAAGAATTGTCTTTATATTATTATCAATTTTATAAAATTAAAAATTGCAGATAGGTGGCAACTCTTCTCAAAAATATTTCCAACAATACTCCTTTTTTGGATCTATCAGTATTATATCCATTTAATGGTGCTTATTTAAGTTGGCATCCTCTCTTTCACGCAATAACGCAATCGTTAATAGTCTGGATGGAGCCCACCACACCTATCATGGATAAAAGCTCTACTGAGCTGCATGATGATTAATGTGGAATGTAAATAACTAGATTTTTCAGATTAGTACAGGAACTTTTTAGGGCTGTATACTGGCATCGCTATTTTGGTCACTTTTTTAACTAAGGTACGCTGTGCAAGGAAGCACAAGTTCCGGGCACCGAAATCCCCGAGGCTCAGCGGGATGGAGCTAATAATTAGGAAGCACACCAAGTGTGCTTGGGAGTAATTTGGGACTGCAAACTGATGTGGATACCCAATGCGGTAGAGGTAGTGGTCGCTGGAAAGCGAGTTCATATAAACTGAGTACCAAGCATCAAGGGCATTGGTTGAATAGATTGTCAAAAGTGTCATCCATCTGACTTCAGAACCAGTACAGGAAATACGCAAGTCGCCAAAAACGATGACAGTGAAATTTCCGGAAGGGCTGCTAGACAGATCGGAGTGTGATGAAATGCCTTAACGACACGCAGGATATCCAAGATCAGGTATTGAAGGAAAATACGCGATCCCGAAAGGGCTGCGGGACGGTCGTTAGCATAATATAAAGTCACAAGTTGCAGGCAGCACACGCAAGATGAATGGGAATTAGTAGCGAGGACACATGCATAAAATGCAGGGAAGAAGGCATGAGTGAAGAGTCGATTCGGCGCCACTCGCAGCTCGGACTGACGTATGGTACGACTCGGTACATTTTACGTGGAGATCTTAAATTGAAAGTGTACAAAATACAGCTTTTGCAAAAACTGAAACCGTTCGACTTTCCCAAACGACATCGCTTCGCTCTATGGGTTCTTGAAAAGTTCCAAGAAGATCCGACTTTTCGAACCAAATTTTGTTCGACGATGAGGTCCATTTCTGGCTCAACAAGCAAAATTGCCCCATTTGGGACGAAGAGCAACCTGAAAGAGCTGTCATTTCATCCAGAAAAAGACGGTGTGGTTTGGTTTGTGGCCGGTTGAATTATCGGTCCATATTTCTTCAAAAATTATGCCGGTGAGAACAAAACCATCAATAGTGACCGTTATCGCAACAAGATAACCGACTATTTGATGCCTGAAACTGAAGCTCATGATCTCCGCGACATTTGGTTTCAACAAAACGACGCCACTTCCCTCTCATCGCATCAATCAATGGATTTATTAAGAGAACACTTCGGTTGGAGCAAAATATCACGCGTGTCATTCCCCAGTTACCTGTCGAAATGCTTTCAAGAGTCAAGAGTCAAGAGAGGATGGACCGTCTGAGACGTAGCCACGGCCAACATTTGAAAGAGATAATCTTCAAAAAATAAATGCCAAAGAATGTTCTTTCGAATGATAATAAACATTTCCAATTAAATCTGAATTTTCTGTGTTTTTTTTTAAAGTAGGGAACCTCAAAATGGATCACCCTTTAACTGATTTTCTTCTTCTTCAAATATACTCGCATATCTTTCAGTCAGCCATGGTTAAATTAAGTTTCTCCGCCAGCGGCTTATATCGATTTCGAACCGTTACTTCCTGATAGCGATCACCTAATTTCCACACCCATTAATCACCGTCTGTCCTCTTCATTAATAATCCACGTCGCACACTCACACATATGTAATATGCACATGTATATATGCATCCGCATTTTCGACTTCTATATGCCGAAGATTGGCAATCTTTTCCTGTCTTCCTGTTTCCGTTTGCGCCCATTTCTAATCACACCAAGAGCCGATCGCCAAGAGCCCGCTAAACATCATTTATCCATTTAGTTAAATCAATTCAATCTGGTTGTTACAACAGCAATGGAAACAACAAAACTTGAACTTAACAAAACGTACTCATGCAAATTCAGGTTCACAACGAAACAAAAACAAAAAGATAAAAAAGGCAAAGAAAATTTAACCAAATTGCGCTGAATGCACAAAAACCGTTGCCTTGATTTAGCCATTTCCTGTAAACTGTTCCTGTTGCTGCCAGCAACAAACATACAAACAATAAATACAAAATTACAAACTGATTTCCTAAACAATCTAACAACAAACATTTTACGCTTTTTAATAGCCAAACAACTGTTGCAGTCAGTCTGCTTGGACGTAAGGCGCACGGCGGCCGGCAGCTTATGATGGCGACCGAAGAACGGAAGTGCTTCCAGAAGTGACTGCGTGAGAGAAAGAACCAGAAGTCTGCAGTCGATGGAGTTGCTATATTTGTATATATACATATATATTCCATAACACAACAACAACAATAAATGAATGTTGTTAACAAGCACAGCCAGATCGACCACTGTACTGGTCTGGTCTGCAGTCAAGTCGCCTCCGCGCAACAAGTGGAAATGGTTAAAGTGGCTTGTTGCTTCCGAGTTGTTATAATATATATATTTGGCTATATACGTGTGTGTGTGTGTGTATGTGTGTGTATGTATTTGCAGTGGCGGCATAAGTTTTGGCACAATTCCGCTAAATAATGATGATTATGATGATGACAAAAGGAACAACAACGACAACACGATTAAAACTGTCTCCGGTAATGGCAGGAAGAATTTCATCAAAGTGGCAACAACATATTCAACAACAACAACAACAACAGCAGCAGCAGCAGCAGCAGCAGCAATCATCATCTACATACTTTCATATTTTGCTCCGCTTATGTCGCTAATGAGTTAACACAGTTATAATATCATAACTGGCTGGAAATATTCCTTAGCATGGCATCGAGGAAATAACCATTTGGCGGCATAGGTTTTGTAGGCGAATATTATTTATTAAGTGCATTAGGGGTGTAGTAAGTCGTGCGGTGGGCATACTACGAGCATGTCATATTCGAGTTTTACTAAAGTAATTTCAAGCAACAGAAGGATCAATAAATTGTTTTTTAAATTTACAAGCCAGAAATTGTAGTTGAAAACATTCTGATAAATATTTTTACCAAAATTAGTAAATAATAAAATTTATGTACTTTTGTCAAAAAAACATTTTCAGCATTTTGTCTCCCAGAGTTTCGATGACAAGCATTATTATAATATAAAATTTATTTTCGCTATCAAATTATGAGTACTTACCTCAATTTCTAGGTGCGTAGGTTTTTTAATTAAATATTTGATTACATACTGTAATAAAACAAATAAAAGAATTTATTTTTTGGTATATATACACTTACTTATATATTAGATACTATTTATAATATTGATTTTATAAAATAAAATTTAAAAAAATAAAAAAAAATACATAAAAAAATATATAAAATAAAAATAAATAGAAAATAAAAAAATTAAGTTAAATGAAAAAAAAAAAATAAAAATAAAAATAAAAATAAAATAAAATAAAATAAAATAATCCGTGAGTTTACAGTCTCCCATCGGACGCGTCCTCAGGCGGCGAATCGGGGAACACTCGGTAAATATACCGGATAGATGGAAAATAAAATACCACTCGCGGCAGGCATGATTATATCACAGAAACTAGAAGGGAACAGCTAAAGCAGGAGGTGGAGCGTGAACTAAATTCGAATTCAGATGTAGCGGTGCGTTCTGAAGATGTGCCGGAATCTAGTACAGAAAATTTAACAAATCAGCAAACTCCTGGCGCTAATACTGGCCTTACTAGTGAAAGTGAGTATTCAATAGATATACAAAACGTATATTGCAAATTTCATCAAAATTACAGAGGAATGTCTGTAACACACTTACCGCACTTACCCAAACTCCATACCTTAGCAAGTTAGTGCCTCATTTCAATGAGGTAGTTCTGCCAGAAATGATTAACCAAGAGGTTCACCTAGAGGAGTTGGTAATTCTTATATATTGCACCGCAAAAACAGTAACTGAAATAATTATTAATAAATGCATTGAAAACCAGCAACAGCGTCAGAAACAGCAGCCGCCGAAGACAAATCGCAAGCATAAAAGTGGTAGGCCGATGTGGTTGAAAAGGCTAGATAATAACATAGAAGATCATGGCAAAAAAATAAGAAAAGTAACGGCATTTGTGCATGGCATTTCCGCGAGACCCCTCAGAAATCAAGTTTCAAAAATCTGCAAGAGCTTTAATTTACACTCCAGATTTGAAATTAATGAAGAGTTGCCCATGCGTGCACTAGATACGTTAAAACAAAAATTGAGAACCTTGTGTACCAGAAGAGAGAAATATAGCCTTTCCTTGAACCGACGTGAACATAACTGCTTGTTCGAAAATAATCAAAAACTGTTTTTAAGGAGGCTAAAATCAAACACAAATGCCCAAACACAAACAGAGCAACCATCGAGTGAAGTGAAGTGTTCTAGCCACCGATTTCTCCCCTATCAGCTCTCAGCGAATCAACAACGTTACAAAATACATGCGTACTGGTTCAAAAATCTTTCGTGTACTCATGACAAAATCGCTGAGATCTTTACAAAGACAATGTCCGACGAGGAAGAAATACCAGAGTTCTTCACATTAGGTACGACGTACATGATACCGAAAAGTGATAATCCAGTTGAGCCATCAATGTTCAAGCCAATAACTTGTCTCCCGGTTGTCTATAAAATACTAATGTCATGCATATCCAACATCCTTTATGAACACATTGAAGCAAACAACTTGATTCCAGAAGAGCAGAAAGAGTGCATAAGATCGTAACAGGGATGTAAAGAGCAGTTAATTATAGACCAAGTAGTACTTGGAAGGAAAATCAGAAACCTCTATGCAGTGTACATCGATTGGATGAAAGCTTTAGATTTAGTGCTCCACTCATGGCTTATCGAGGTGCTGCATTTATATAAATTCCGTCCCAAGATAATACTTTCCCTAGATAAAATTATGCAATGGAGAACTAGAATAAAATTGCCAATATCTGGAACTGCTCAGTACACGATGGACATAAACATCAGCAATGGAATCTTCCAAGGCGGTTAACTGAGTCCACTCTGGTTCATCCTCAGCATGAACCCTCTCAGCCATATTCTACGGGAGCCAGACTACGGATATGTGATGAAACATGGGCAGACGATATCGTTTGAGTCATCTCTTCTACGTAGATGCTGTCAGCAAACCAAACCATCTTGAAAAGCTTTAGAAATGTGTCGCAACTTTTTCCAATGACATTAAAATACCTGTTGGTCATGAGAAACTCCGTAAAATAACTATCCTGAAAGGAAAGGTGATCCCCAGGGACACTCCCATTGAACCCGTAGGCCTCGATATAAATGGAACCAATTGAGCTATGCATATGCGGAAAAAACTAGCGGTGGCGTTTAGGAGATGACTTCATACGTAAAGTCATGTCCAAATATAACAAACTAATTTTAAATCTCAGAGCGTATTTCCGTCAAAAGTCACCACAGTCTGAAATTCACCAGGCAGTATAATCCGCTGATGATAACTATACTCCACTGCGAATGAACCAGCCTTATGAAAGCAGAAACACGATATCAATGGATGAAAATTTGCAGAAATTGTCTGAAATGGTAATCCATGGCGTATATCGGAAAGATTTGCTGAGTCCGCATGTCGGCCAACAAATGAAATTTACTCCCTAACGGGATGAAATAAAAAAGAAATGAATTTAACTAAAATTAAATTAAATAAAATTAAAAATATAAAATGAAGTAAAATAAAAAAAAAAAATAAAAAAGAAATAAAAATAAAATAAATAAAATGAAAAAAAAATAAAAAAATAAAAAAAATAAAAAAATAATATAAAATATTAATAATAAAAAAAAAATTAAAAAATATATAAATTAAAAATAAAATGAAAAAATAGCAAATTAAAAAAAATTACATCAAATAAAATTAAAAAAAATTAAATAAAAAAATAAAGTAATATGAGACAAAAAAATATAAAAAAGTAAAGCAAAAATAAAACAAAATAAATGAAATAAAACAAAATAAAAATAAAATTAAATAAAATAAAATAAGTAAAAAATAAATATAAAAAAATAAATAAAAATAAAATAAAATAATTATATTAACATAAAATGAAAAAATAAAATAAAAATTAATTAAAAAATAATAATAAAAAATAATAATAAAATAAAATAAAAAAAATTAAAATTAATAAATAAAAAAAATATAAAATAAAAATAATAAAAATAAAAATAAAAATAAAAATAAAATAAAATAAAACATAATTAAGTAAAAAAGAATTAATAGTAAATAATGAATGAAAACATATTAATAAAATTTCAATTTAAAAGTAAGCACAACCCTAACATTCCTTCTTAAAAATATGTGTTCTGATTTGTGATCTGCAGAAGCATGCTGTCACCTGTGTTAGATTATTTGTGACGGATGTAAGCAGTTAACTTGAACACGTTCCGGTTTGACAAATTACAATTAAATGTGTAATATTTTATGTATTTTTATTCACTGACAAAGAAGTTATGATTTTAAAGCCACTTAGATTATTGTGTGAAATCTGCCAAGCAAAGGAAGTGCTTTGAGAGAAGAAGTATAATTTACATCCACGAGAAAAAGGTTATTGATATTTTTTTTTCTTGTCAATAGGAATTGTTTGAAACTGCAAAGGTTATTTTACGAAAACTGGTTGCTAGTGTATTGTGAAATTTACGGTAAAGAAGTGTGCGGTTGTATTTTTAAGTATCATGAGAAAATATCTTCAACCTTTTTGAAGAATTTTTGCCTTCAATTGAAATGAGCATCAATCTTTTCATAATTATTTCCCAAGTTCAGTTGTTTAATTGTCTGATATGATCGAGCTCCTCCCAATCCTGCTATTATTTTTATGACAAATCAATATACGAAATCGTTTCGCTTTCTCAATTGTCAAGTGTTGTCACATTCTTATTTGGTTTTCACAGCCGCTGGCTGATCCACAGCCACACCTCCGCCCTCAAGCTGTGCAGCTCACTCACTCACGCACATTCCACAGCGCACAACCGTTTTTGCTGTCCGTATCTTGCGCTTACCAGCTGCTGGACGCATCTTTCTGCCAGTAGACCGCGTCTTCTGACGCTGGAACTTTTGCCATCAATTCACAAATCAAATGAATTGTAATGAATTTATTTCGTGCGCACTTACACACACACACACATACACATGCATATCAGTATACCGCCTCCCTGTCGCATCTACTCTGCTGCCGTGTGAGCGCTGTTGATATTTGCCAGCACTGACAATGTCTTTAGCTCTTTGGTCAATCGCCTGCAATGACGAAGACGGGGCTGGGCTGCACACACACATACATGCACACATGCATGCAATGTAGAGTGTAAATGCGTCAGTCCAAGGCCTCACAAAATCAGTCAAAGAACTTTCTGATTTCGGTTGTGCAGTAGGCAGGGCGGCGGCTACGGCGGCTACGGCGATGAGGTGTCATCTCAATACGCCACACATTGGGGCAGTCACTGTCTTTTCGCTCGTCGGCCGTCGCTTGGCCGTAGACTTACTTACTCACTCACTTACATTGTCTGTTGTTTACTTTCAGATAATTCTTGGGCAGCGTCAGCGTGGACGTCGTCGTCAGTCAACCGTTTTTTTTTTTTGTGTTTTTTTTTTTTGATATTGTTGTAGTCGCTTTTGAGGCGTTGCTGTTGAATTTCACTGTAAATATTTTCACTTTTATTAATTTTTATATTTCTTTTTGCTGCTTATACATATGTATATGTGCATATGTATGTGTGAATTATTTGTTTATATAATTTAACGCATTTTTATTGTTGGCAATCTCCTCGTTCTTCTTCTTCCTGTTACATTTTCACAGTTCGAAAAGTTGAAGGCATTTTCAGTTTATTTACCTCGTCGATTAGCAGCTGCGTGTATGTGGGTGTGTGTATGCGTGTGGACAAAAGGATTTACTTTTATTGAAGTTTTTACATGCTTACACACCCATACATACGTGTGTACTATACGAGTATGTATGTGCAAACTTTGCTAATAACTTCAATATTTCCAATATTTAAACTGATATTGAACAATCGAGCAAATTTGTTTACTCACCATTTTTTTTAAGCTTCAATTGGCAGCGGGGTTTTCTTTCTTCTTTCCACTGCCAATCAAAGTTAAGTATTAAATTAGTTAAGTCATTTTTAGGTTGAATGAACTTTTTGTTGTGATAACAGATAACACTTTGTGAGGCAAAACTTGAGTTTTTCCATTTTGCTTTTATAATTGTTAAAATATGGTCTCCCAGTGTACATTTATTCCTACATTTGGTTTAGTTTTTAGAGAAAAACATTTTTGAGGTCTGCACTTCATTCGAAATTATAGTTTTGAACAATTCGACTTCACTCGGTGTAAATTCACCCATTCTCTAAGAGAATTCCCAAATATTACCTCCGTCAGCCTAATGCAATTCGGCCGCTTCCTTTATGTCTCTACCCGCTTCCGACAGAGCAGCGATTGATCAGCCCACATCATTGTGACTGCAGATGTGGAAAATCAACAATTAACCAGATTTAAAGAAAAGAAGCTGCCTCCACGTCGTTATGCCTGAATTTGGTATCGCCACAAAATTTCCCACTAATTGGTGCTTTTTTGGTAGGGTTTTGACCAAAAACCTAATACCTGAACGAATCGGTTTTATGGGGACTATATTATATGGTCTTCCAGTTTGGATGACTTTCAGTATCAATATTTTCTCATTAAATGTGCATGCTACGGTTTAGTCAATTGGATTCGATCCAAAAGGTATTTGGGCTTTTGAAAGTTAATGTCCTCTCGACATAGGGGATTAAACATTTTGCGGTTTCCAAAATAAATGTAAATAAAAATAAAATAAATTAAATTCCTCTTTCTTTATTAAAAATGTTGAGCTTTGGCATTACATCTTTCAAAGACCGCAAACTTCGATTCCTTTGGGGTAATTTTCGATCATTACTTGACGAATGCTGGTTTTTAAGGGCTCAAGAGTTAAATGTTTATCCGCTTAAGCACGGACTATAGCAACAAAAAAAAAAAAAATTTAGCGGTATCAAATCGCACGATTTCGATGGCCAATTCACATCGCCCAGACGAGAGATTACGATATTCGCTCATGTTTTGTGGTATGTGGCACCATCTTGTTGGAACCACAAGTACAAGTCGTGTTCTTCGTAAGGTCCAATCATACCTCCGGACCAAAGAGCGAACCAGAGCGAAAGCTTTGTAATGGCCTCTCTTTAATTATTTGAGGATTCTCGAAGCCCCAAATGCGACAATTTTGCTTATTTATGTATCCACCGAGTAAAAAATGTGTTTCGTCGCTGAAAAAAAAAATTTTATTGGAAAAATCGTTGTTCAAGCACGCAATCGACATAACAACGGCTGGTTTCAGTTGTAGTATGGGCTATACTTTATATGGATGTAGGTGTAAGTCCAAGTGCAAAATGCGCCATAATGTGCCGTAAGAAAGTACCAGCCCTCGATAACGTCGAAAAATAGACACATTCGGCTACACTTTCGCTTACATCAGTGATATTTGAGATGGAACGAGCAAGAGGATGATGCACAGGCCTTAAAATATCTATAACCGATCCAGCCTCTTCAAATTTCTTTAAATTTTACCAATTGCTCGAGTGGTTGTACGTCTATGAGCACCATAATCTCCTCTTAAAGCACGAAACGTGTCCACGTTCGAATCCCTATTATTGAACATGTATTAGACATAATATCACTGAGGTATATTTTCATTAATTTTGTATGCAAGTTGGGGAGTTTTAATATCAAACTTTCATAATTCGATTGAAACAAGAGTTTTATTAAACTTACGAAAGTATTGTCTATACAGCAACAGCTTCCTTTAGATTTAAAACTAGACTGAAGCTGATTCACCAGCTGTTTAGGATTTAGAAAAGAGTTTATTTGACAATCGAGTACTTTTGACAGAAAAGACAATATTGCCGACTTCCAGCAATGAGGAAACATTTAAGTCGTCAGAATCTTTTAGAAAAAATAAGTAAAAAATAGTAAAATTTTATGCATCAAGCATTTGAAAAATCGCATCGCATTTGATTTCGCACTAGAAGGACCTATCAGAGCCGTTTTGGGCAAACTACATTTCTGACAGTGTGATTATTTATCGTGCAATTTCTTCAAATTAAAGCTGGAGAAAGTAATACGACCTGCGGAGGATACAATATTCTATATTATTCTATATTATATCGCCCTCAATAACCGCTACGTTTGTGCTGCCTTCTGTAGATTAGGCAAAGAAGCGAAGCGAATGGATCTGGTAGTGAACGAGTGAACAAGACGAAATATCTTTTGCCATAAAATAAACGGAAAGCGCATTCTCGTCTGAGTTGCCATGCCACTGTTGGCAGTCATAACTTTGAAATTGTAGACAATTTCGTCTATCTTGAAATTGACAGCGTGAATGATGACGACATATGTTGAGTAGACGTTTGGATTTATCGAGATAAAGACTTTACGAACGATTTATGGTTATTTGTCTTCGTCGATCACTGGAGGCAATGAAATTATGAGCTCTACGAAAAAAATTTACATAGTTAACAGAGGATGGAGAAAAAGAAGACATAACGTTGAAATATTAGTTTGATGAAGACCTGATGCCACATAGTTTCTCCGATTCTCGCCGGAAGCCTAAGGGAAGATGCTTCCAGCGAAATTATTTTTTGGCTCGGTTTTAATCGCGTTCTCATTTACGCATGTAAATCCGTTATGTTAGTATCGCTCATAGATATTCCAATGCAATGGCTCAACACAAATGCACTTTCAACAATACTAACTAGATACTTCACACAGATAGAGAATTTTTTTTTTTTTTTTGCAAATACATTTTTTCAAAACCGATTGTGTGTAAAAATTAATGCGTTGGCAAAAGTGACAAAATGAAAGAAATGCAAATGTGACAAAAAACAAAACAAAAAACAGAAAAAGGTGGAGAATGAAAAATAAAAATAAAAGAATTGAAATACAAAAGATTAAGCCCAAATAAGCGTAAACATGTGTGTGTGTGTGTATGTGTGTTTGTTTAGATATGAGTGTGCTTTTGAAAGAGTGCGTGCGAATGGCCTGTAGGAAAAATTTATTAAACGAGAAATGAGAAAAAAAAAAATTCACATATTTTAAAACAACAAACATCGAACCCGGTCTCAGGTCCACTTCTGAGAATGAAACCATATTTTATTTATTTATTTAGGCAAAAAGACCATTTCGCACAAAATTTAAGCATGTAAAATCTAATAATTATTGGATGCATTTCCTTCACTAATTTTACTGCCTACGAATGTGCCTGAGTTACGCTAGATGTCAAGAAGGCATTTAACACTGCGAGCTGGTGTTGTATATTGGAGGCGCTTTTTGGTATGAAAGCCCCAAATTATCTACTTCACAGATCGGAAGCTGAGCTATATAAGCGATGACGGTTCCGAGGTCTATGCGATCTCGACACGCGTCCCCCAAGAATCTGTGCTTGGTCCGCTCCTGTGGAATTTGATGTATGATGGCATATTAAGGTTACAACTCCCAAATGGAACCAAGGTAATAGGTTTTGCCGACGATATTGCCGTGGTCACAGTGGCAAAAACTATACCCGAGGTGACAAGACAAGGTCAAGGAATCAAAGTTGGTAGTGGGGATTAATATACGAGTTGGCTCGGAACTGATCACATCTTGGCGTTATGATCGATAAGTGATTATCTTTTAAAGCTCACATAGAGTATGCGGTGGATAAGGCTTCAAAACTCTCTTCCAGCCCATCCGGTGTTATGCCAAATAACAACGGACCTACACGTAGTAAGAGAAAGCTATTAAGCAGGGTGGTGAGTTATATTCTGCTATACGCTGCACCAGTTTGGGTCGAAGCTTTGAGCAACAACTCGCAACCCACCCTATATCGATTAAGCTCAATTAGAGTTATTTGTGGATTCCGAATGATATCGGATGAAGCATCATATGCACTAGCTGGTCAAATCCCAATTGACATCCTCGTAGAGGAAATGAAAAGGGTGTATTTAAGACTCTCGGTTCTAGTTCTAAATGTGGCCGTTAATCGAAGGGAAATCGCTGCCGAAGAAAGACGTCGTTCTATAAGCGACTGGCAAGACCGATGGAATAATTCTGCGAAGGGCAGATGGACTTACGAGCTCATTCTTTGCTTAAGCCGATGGATGAAAGAAGACACGGGGAAACCGACTTATTTCTAATGATTTTCCTTTCAGAACATAGAGTTTTCAGGAACTACCTCAACAGATTCGGCCATGACAACTCCGCGTCTTGTCCAATATGCCCGGAGTGTAAGGAAAATGCTGGGCAGGTAATGTTTCGATGTCCGAGATATCGTTCAGACACCACCAGGGCTTTGGATGAAAGCAATTTATTAACTTATATGTTGCTTTCCCCTGAAAATTGGCAAAGAATAGGTATGATTTCGAAAGTCATATATACAAGTTTAAGACAAGCGGAAATTTTAAGGCATCAGGACTTTCAATAAAGAACTTGCAATGTTGTGCCCATCGCGAAGTATGGTAAATATGATAAAATGCGAAGCTAGCGTGGATTGGAAACTCGTCCTTTCCGACCATAACCGCGCTTAAAAGCCTATCAGTTGAGCGGAGCGGAAACAGTAGAATGTAGTAGACTAGAGACTAGGCCTCTCCAGCTGTTCAGGTAGCGTTTGTATCGCAGCTCGTTGTTAAAGTAACGCGTAAAAGCAAATCTGCTTGCTTTGCCAGCCCCCCGAGAGGTAATACTTTATTGGTAGTTCCGTGGGGAGAGTGATAGTGAGTGGAGAGGTGTTTAGTACGTGGGTGCAGCTGAGAGATTGAAGTTGTGCATACTTTTATGTCGGTGTAGCAATACTCATGAGAAGAGGAAACTTCACGGGAGTCATCCCAAAAAAAAAAAAAAAAAAAAATTGTTCTATTGTATTTTTTCACATTTTTAAAGCAAATTTCCTGTTTGCCTTGTGTTAGCAAATTTTTATGTCCTCCTGCGTGTGTGCGAATTTTTAATAAAATTTTGCCAACGGCAAAGTTTTGCGTTTCGAATTGCGAAACACTCACGAATGCAAACGCACTTTACACGCGGCTCAGCGCGTCAGCTTCAATTCAGCGCGCGAAATGCATACGTACGAAAAAAAAGTGAGTGGGGATGCAGTGGCGAACCTCAAACAAATGCTGCGTCCATGCAGCACTCAGGCGGGCGCGGTATTAGGCAAGCGTAACGGAAGGCGCATTTCAAAAACCGCCTACAGCCTGGCGCCCAGCTCCAGCGCCAAATGCCAAAGAAAGGGTGTCGCTGTCACACATTTCTGTGTATGTACTGGGGTTCGTTCCTTCCCTTTCGTGACCTCGTCACATACACATAGACATATGTGGGTTTGTTGTTGTTAGGTGAGCATGTGTCGATTTATGTATGTATGTATGTATGTGTGTGTGTGTTTTGATACGCAATTTACGCAGCTTTCCTTTGGCATTTTTTAACACTCTTGATATTTTTTAATTTTTATTTTTCTAATACTCGTAAATGGAAGCGTGGAAAGAGGTCCTTTTTGCTTTATTTTTCTAACGCCTTTGGGCCATTTCACAATTTAACTTTTTTGTAAGCCAGTTTATGCGTTTTTAATTTTCATTATATAGGAGTGTATATATATAAATATTATTATTTTTTTTTTTGAAGTCATACACATACATATGTCTCTTAAGCTCTTTCATACGTCTCAGGCAGCTTTATGTCGCTTGGCAGCAAAGTATGAAGTTGAGTATTCAAAGGAGCTTTTTGCTGAATATTTTCAAAATTGTAGTTTTTTTGAGGATTACATCAAATTACATAAGTTTGGTTAGGCAAGCAAATTGGATTCAAACTCTAAGACTAACATCTAACTCGGATAATCAATGTTTTCACCCATTTCCTACCAGATCTGAACCATTTCCAGCTGGTAGAGCGTTCGTTCTGCTGAAGTATAGAAAGCACTAAGCAGCTGTAAAGAAAAAAAGCTCGAATAGTCAATTTAGAAATAGCTTTCCCTTAGTAGTTCCCATCTGGGAACGTTGTTCAGATCTTAAGAACGACAACGCATACACAGCAAAAGTAACGCCAAACAGTTACAACGAAGTGACGATAATAACTTGCCATTGAGCTTAACGGTCCTACCGACTTACAAAACATGCGCTCCCAAGATGGTCATTCGTCTGATATATGTATGGTTTCAATGGCTTCAAGTCTCACGCTAACTTCCGGCGCCGTATAAAGCAAGGAGGGGACTTGACTAAAGCTTTTTTGAAATTAGGTTGGGCGGAGGACAACAACAAATACATGAAATGAAGGAAATAGGCGGAGACAATTCATCACGTCTGCTCTGTGCTCGATGGCTGGCGAGGGGTTGATCATCAGAAACCCGAATAGCGTATAGAACTTTGACCGTAGGTGGGGTATCTGTCAATACTTTGCACAAGGTATCACCTATGTGAGACTTTCAAGGAGTCAATCAGCTTATCGGAACCACATTCCGAAGATGTTGTATTCAGGGAAAAGCTGTATGTTCCACTCCTGGAAATAAATGGTCCTAAATTGTACTACTCCGCTTAAGCTTGTTGAAGGAATTTGTTGCCTATCTGATTCATATGATGGTAATTCTGAACAGTGACGTTATACGTCATTCCTTCACAGTTTGAGAGCTTACCATGGGCAGGCTCAAGGCCGTTATAGCCGATAGGTTATCTAAGCAAATGTCTGTTTCACAGAAATCACGCTACTTGAATCTGCGTCTGAAAACCGCTGCAATTGTCTGTAAGCCTGGACCTTTGCCGACGGATAAATTTCGACATAACACTACCGTTTCGACGAATTTTATATCAAGCTTTCACCCATTCATGAAGAATTTAAGACCTCTTTGCCTTCAGCGGAGTTATTGCCTACAGTTGGGATGCCACTACTCGGAGTAGCATGTCCATGTAGCTGTGCATGTAATTAAGCTCGTCGATAACAGCAGAGTATCCTATACTCGTGCCAACCACGGATTTAGATTTTCAGATTCCCTGACTTATGCTGCTATAAAAATACCTATAGTTTCCGTATTCACCGCAATAAGCAAGACAGGACGCTCCGGGGTCAGTATAAATCGTAGTGCACCATTGATTAGAGCCGCTCGTTGAATTACTTCCAGTTGCTTAGCTAAAGTGACCCTTTCAAGTGAATTCCACCATATGAAAACCCCGTAAACAAGATGGACTTGTCTATAAATCCAGAATTCTCTAAATTTAATAGAAAAGTTTTGTCCTACCAATTGGCACTGCAGAAGTATAAGGCTTTGAATGCTTTCTTCTTTCTTTTTTCGATGTGTGTCTTCTGGAACAAACTTTCGACCGAATAGACCATGTCCAGCATGCAGAGAAAATATATATCTGGCTCAACTGGGGATGTACACGAAGACCGTAAAGAGTCGATTCGGCGCCATTCGCAGCAACTCGGACTGACGTATGGCAGCTTGGCGCAGCTTACGTTGCGATCTTAGATTGAGAGCATACAAAATTCAGCTTGTGAAAGAACTGAAGTCGCTCGACCTTCCCAAGCGACAGCGCTTCGCTCTTGAACACTTCCAAAAATATCTGACATTTTCGAGCCCAATTTTGTTCAGCGATGAGGCTAATTTCTGGCTCAACGGGTATATAAACAAGCAAAATTGCCACATTTGGGATGAAAAGAAACGTGAAGTGCTTCCAGTGCTGCCATTTTATCCAGAAAAAACTACGGTTTGGTGTGGTTTGTGGACCGGTGGAATCATCGGTCCATATTTCTTCAAAAATGATGCCGGTGAGAACGTAACCGTCAATTGCGACCGTTATCGCGCCATGATAACCGACTATTTGATGCCTGAAATTGAAGCTCGTGACCTCCGCGACATTTGGTTTCGGTCGAGCGGCCACCAAGATCGTGTGATTCGCCAGTTACCAGTCGAACGAGTCATCGAAAATTGTACTCAACGGATGGACAATCTGAGACGTAGTCGCGACACCTTGACGATGTCGATTTGTCGCCAAGATCGTGCGATTTGACAACCTTGATTTTTTTTTTTTTTTGTGATGCTACGTGAAAGACCACGTGCTTATGCAGATAAACCTTTAACTCTAGAGCACTTGAAAATCAACATTCGTCAAGTTATGGTGGCAAAAAATTGGACGAAAAAAAATAATTTTCATTGAATTTTTTTTACGTTTATTTTGGAAACCACAAAATGGATTACCCTGTATAACAAAAATATTTGCATCTATTGAGGTACTTGTGATTTGTGATGCAGGAACCGGCTTGTAAACACACACGACGACACTGACAGCGAGCTTGGTGGAGGTGAAAAACGAAAAAAAATCAAATTTTCTTCAAATCTCAAATCGGTCTTGGCCGAAAACTGCTAAAAAAATTTATTTCTGCTCATATTTGACGGTTACTAAAATGAGAACAAAAACTAAGCTAAGTGCACAAGCATTCTTATATATGTATGTATATATGTACATACGCGCGAGTGTATATATGTATGTATGTATGTATTTGACGTAAAGTCAAAGTAAAGCGCAAAACTGGAAAGGTTAATTTTCCAATAAATCGAATATTAACCTTGGGTGCATTGCGAATTTTCACGAGCAGCAAAAAATAATAAACAATACAAAAGCAACAACAACAGAAAATATACCAAAAAAAAGCATGAATGCAAACATACAAATATGAATATACTTATACAAACATACATACATACATACAAACGACGATGAATGCACAAAATGCAGCAAAACCAATTAAGAAAAACAAAAGAGGCAAAGCGAACGGGGAAAAAATGAGCAAATGCAAAACATACATGCATACGTATATACATACATACATACATACATACACACATACACACATACATATAAACACCAATACAGACAAACTAAATATGAATATAAGTAATATGCATGAATTTATGAACAGCAAAAATACTGTAAATATCTGCATATGTACACATGTATGTATGTATGTATATATGTAGATATGTATGTATGTTTGTATGTTAGAAGCACGCAAAACGCAACAAAATTAAGAAACAGCATACAATGACAACAAGAACAACGAGCACAATGAAATCAAAATGTGAAGCTCAAGAAATATCATGCTAGTGCATTCATATGCATACATATGTACATACATACTGCATGAGAAGAACAATAAATAGCAGCAAAAGCAATAAAAAATGGCAAGAGGACACTGAGGAAAAGCAACAACAACAAAAAATCAGCGGTAAAGAGCAATGCATTTTGAGTGCAACCAAACCGACAGACAAACATAATATTATACATCCAAATACATGCATATACACACACACACATAGATATATATTTATATTTATAAATGAAATATTGATATGCATTTGCTCACACGCATGTGCATATGTGAAAAATATGCATGTATATGCTTCTGTATGTATGTTTGCGCCATGCAAAATACACAAATTCACAGTTTAAAATGAAAAAAAAAACATTAATATATATACATACATACATACATATGATATGTATATTTTTCGAGTTGAACCTTGCTCTCAATTCGCGCTTGAATGCGCCGCTGCCTCAAGAATCAGCGACCGCCTCAGCTCCAACGGCATAGCACCAATAGCACAGCGGACCAACTAGGGAGCGGACGCCATCGACAAATAAATTGGTTTTTTTATTGCAAAAAAAAAAATTACATACCTATATATGTAGGTATGTAAGTATGTAATTTGTACCAAAAAAAAAAATAAATAATTATCATGGATCAAACCAAATTATTTAAAAACCGAAATTGAGACTACATTAAGTGCGGCTGCAACCGAATATTATCGATACCTCAAAAATCAAAGTTCTGGAAGTTGTAAACCCTCCTACAGAGCTTCGGCGGAATTTATTTGAATACACGTGGGCTTTTCGTGGATTTTTGACCCATTTAACCCTAAACCTAATATCTAAACAAATCGGTTGTATGGCAGCTGTATGGCATGTATGGTATAGTCGATTGATCTGGCTGGTTCCAACAAATGATCAATAAATTAAAAAAAAAATATATCCGAATACTAAGTTTCGTTGAAATATCTCAAAAACTAAGCGACTACCTTGCGTTCAAACCGTCAAACGGAAAGACGAATAGACGACCCAACGGCATCAACTCAACTTGTCCTTCCGGTTTGATTGGTATAAATGTTGGTAAGTTTATCTGGCTAAAGAGATTTTGATGCGTGTATATTGATACTTTGTGTGCATAAGGGGAATCTAGGGATTTCCATTAAGGTGGAAGCATTGACTATTTCTACTTAGGCTATATGCAGAAAAGGTTGTCGGATATTTCATGGGAGCATGGATCATCCGAACGTTTAGAAAAAAAAATTAAAAAAAAAAAAATATTTCTTCTAATTGCGGTCGCCCCTCCGCAGGGAATAACCACCTTTTTCGAGAGTAAAGGGTGATCCATTTCGATGTTCCCTAATTTAAAAAACAAACACAGAAAATTGAAATTTAATGGGGAATGTTTATTATTATTCGAAAGAATATTCTTTGGCATTTATTTTTTTGAACATTTTCTCTTTCAAAAGTTGACCGCGGCGATGACTCGTTCGACTGGTAACTGGCGAATCACACGATCTACCGGCCCAAAACATGAAATTATCTGCTCACGTGCTCAGTGTTCTCTCAATTAATCCATAGATTGATGCGACGTGTGGGAAGTGGCGCCGTCTTGTTGATACCTAATGTCGGGGAGATCACGAGCCTTAATTTCAGGCATCAAATAGTCGGTTATCAAGGCGCGATAACGGTAGCCATCTACGGTTACGTTCTTCTTGGCATCATTTTTGAAGAAATATGGACCGATGATTTCACCGGCCCACAAACCACACTAAACCGTTGTTTTTCTAGATGAAAGCAGCTCTTGAATCTCTTCGTGCCAAATTGTGCTTGTTTACATATCCATTAAGCCAAAAATGAGCCTTACCGCTGAAAAAAATTTGACTCGAAAACGTCGGATCTTTTCGGAAATTTTCAAGAGCTCATAGGGCGAAGCGATGTCCCTTGGGAACTTGGGAAGGTCGAGTGGCTTCAGTTCTTGTAAATACAATCTGTATTTTGTACGATTTTAATTTAAGATCTCGACGTAAAACGTGCCAAGTTGTTCCATACCTCAGTGTCCGAGTAGCTGCGAACGGCACCGAATCGACTATCTATGGTGTTCGTGCACACTCTCAGCTATGGCCGTTACAGTTTCTTCACTGCATGCTCGACGTGTTCTATTTGGTCGAACATTATCTAATAATGAATGTTGGGTCTCAAAATAAGTGATGTTGTTGCGAATAGTACGCTCAGTAGGCCGATTATGTCGACCACAATTTGAACGAAGCGCGCGAAACACATTCTTTACAGAACGTAAATTTTCGTTATAAAGTTGAATGATTTTTAAATATTCTTCAGCCGGAAGTCTCTCCATGATGGAGTGCCAAACAATACTGAGCAAAACTAACATGACGGCTTGACACGACTCATGCGAGATCTGTGAAAGAAATGCTACTGAAAAAAGTACCTCTACTTCGATCATCCTTTATTTCTGGCATGAAATAAAAATCCGCATAAATATTCATCAGCTGTTTGGAGGCGGTTTGGAATAAACTGAAGCTCCCACCAACCGTTGAAAAAAGCATGTGGACGCACACCACGAACTGAAGAAAAAGCTCAACGAAAATCACTACAGCGGTTGTGAATGTTAATTATATATAGACTACAGACTAGGTTTCCCCTCAAATGAGAAAGTCTTTGCGAGTAATTCTTTGCTTTTGAATATGAAAATCCGGTCTTCCTCGCCCTTGAAACCGCTCTAAGAAAAGTAGATATGAAAAACAAAGAAATGTTCTGGAGTCGGTTAAAAAAGGAAGCTTAGACCTGAACAGCTTACGACCGAGTGTTCTCTGTGCGATTCGCGATTAATCTGAAACAAAAATTTCATATCCTTTGCGCTTAGCTGTTAAAAAAATAATTGTTTTTCGTGGAAACGAAATAAGATACCGTTTGTTGGAGGAAAGTCTTTCTTTGGCCGATATTTAGCTTACATTACAACCCAGAATTGGGACATACTTTGTGTTCAGCAGAAGGTAGAAATCGGCATACTCAATAGAAGAATAAATATATCGAGGAAAATTTTGATGTAACAACTCACAATATATGAGGAGCATATTCGTTTTCAAAACCTATTAGCATCTACTAAGAGCAAAACAAGAAAATTCGAACGATTATCGCCTTAGCTGATCTGCAAGAGCTGAGCTTCACAGAGTATGACCGTAAAAGCATATCTGACGATCTAAGTTCTCTATTGCAACCATAGGAAGGAGGCCTCTTCAGGTGGGATTGAAACCCAACATCAAAGTCAGTCATTGGGTTTAGTCACACGTTATTATTAGGATAGGACTGGAGTTAAGAAAAGCCGTCGACTTCATAGCTGCTTTCAAGAAGCGTAACGATATCTTGCTTGGTTACATTTAGAAAAATGCTCAGGCAAGGATACTACGAAGCAAGAATTTTAGTGAAGATTTAAAGAATCAGAAAATTAATGCAATATTCCGAACATCCTTAGGCCAAACTATTACGAATTCTACCTTAGGAAGACCGCTTCTTGTGTTGCTTAAAGAACTTGTTTTATCAGATCTCCTAAGTATATTGAAAAGAATGATTAACAGCTGAGAATTACACAAAAATTTATAAGCAAAAGTTGGTTCATGAGTGCACGACCTCTGAGTAGCCCTTGCTAAATTGCTTCGTAAACGCTTCATGGAAGCCTCATCTCTGTTCGAGTGAGTTACTCCATGAGCGCCTACCTATAAAGTGCCAGTGAGAAGCTTACAAAAATATGAATGCACACACATAAACCGCTATGTAGAGAGTAGCGTGCTTAGAGCATAAAAAATGGAGCGAAAAAATTGATTTAAACAAAATACAAAGTCTTGGTGAGCGTCGAGGAGCTGTGGTGGCGCAGAACTGAGTAGATGTGGAGCTGAAGCATTCAAAGTTGAGCAGTGGCGGCTGCGAGCTGTTGGCTGTATGCTGTCTGTCTGTCTGCCTGTATTTCTAGAGTAATGTCAAGTGTAAAGCAGCTATTAAGATGAGCATTGCATCTCATGCACAATAGAATGCTGGCCTTTTCCCCTCACCCCCCACAAAAAATGATGCCCGAGAGGCGCACACCACCCCTTTCGGATGTGCTTATACCAGTGATGCCTTTAATGCATTTTTACATCTTTTCAGTTGAATGTGTGTGTGCATGCGTGCGTGTGTCTGTGTGTGGCATGTGGTGAGTTTCATTTTAACTCTAGCATTATGTTGAATTCCTTGTTTCTTGATGAATTGCATTCGCACCGTTGCTCATTAGCACTCAAAAAAAAAAAAGTCGTCCGCCGCCCAAGACCCTGCTGCTGCCTCTGCGTCAACTGCGCTGAACTCAGCATCGTACAGTGGGATCTGTCTTGAATAGTCGGACAGAGAGAGTAGAGAATTAGTTAAAGATTCAGGTTTTTACGTTTTGAAGATGGCGATAAGTTCAAACACTTTTCTTCGGAGACAGAGGTGTCTTTATATGAGGCAGAGTTTGGCCTGCCACAATTCACTGCGGGACGCTGCGACCACGCCGCCGCAGGACTCCCTGTAATACCATATTTGCCGATAGCAATAGCGAAGCATATTTCTTTTTGGACTTTAACTCTCTTCAAGCTGCGCTCCCCATCTGCATAGCCTCTTAGGCGGTTGGCAATTACATATATATCTTGCATTCTAATTTCGAATCACTAAACCCACTGTAGAGCTCATTTTTTCGTTTTCATATGCCGACGCGTTATCTCCACAGCGCCATTCTTTTCTTCTTGGCTTCCCTCATTTGTGCACTCCATACGCTTTTTGAATACAATTTTTTTTGCAGTTTTTTTTCTGAAACTCAACTTCTTCACGGCGCGTTTACTCGCCTTCAGTCTACCCTCGGTTCTCAGCCGATTGCTTAGTAAACACTCTGCGCCTTCAGACACCGCGCCTTCCCGGTCTCCTTACAAACTGCTACGCGCTGCACTCGCTGCATCTTCATTCCTTTTCCTTTTCCTTTTCCTTTCATTGCGCTCGAGTTTAGAGCTTGACTGCTGCTGCCGGTGAGTTGTTGTTGCCAATGTCGAGATAACTTGCTTCTCAACTCGTTGCACTTCTGACGCTGCTGCTGATGATGGATGGGTGTGTGTGTTGCTTCTTCCCTTCACTTATTTTACTTTACTTAAACTCGTCCGCTCCTCTCTCATCTCACCCCGTTTTGCATATCAACAAGCGTCGAGTTGTTTTGTCGGGTTTTCTGGGTTTCGTTTGCCGTTTTTTGTTTACCCCAAAAAATGCTTTCAGAAATTTTGCCTGTTTTTTTTTTGTTGTTGTTTGCTGTGTTTTTTGTTTTTGTTTTTTTGTTTTCGGTTTTAAGTTTTGTTTGTCTGCAATTTTGTTTGTTGACAAGCGCGCTTTGTTAGCAAAGTTGCAATTGTGTTGTTGTTGTTGTTGTTGTTTGCCATCGTCGGAAGTGCAGTCGCAATGCAATTTTGTGCATTCAAGCGTGCCTGCGTATGCGTGTTGTTGTTGTTGTTGTTCTTGATTTTTGAAAAATTGCATCGCTGCAACTTTATCCTTTGGCCGTCTCAAATTGCCTGCCAAGGATAAGGACACAGGAGGGTAGGAGATAAAAAATTAAAAAAAAAGCTTAACCAAAAAAAGGAAGAAAAAAAAATCAGAAAAAGGCACAAAAAAGTGCATTTGAAAGAAAAATAATATAAAACGGACGAGATTTAAAAAAAAAAAATTTTTGTTTTTTTTATTTGTAATTTTTTTTTTTGCTCAAAATGCAGATTTATTGCCATTTCAGAGACCAAAAAAAAAACAAAAAAAGGGAAGATGAACAAGAAAAATGCGCTGTTGTTATTGTTGTTTGTTGTTCCCTTCGATGTGTATTAGTGGCGTTTGTGCGGTCGCTGCTATCTTTCTTTCCAGCTCGTGATTTCTATCTTGTGCAAATAACGCAATAAAGTCCTTGACGAAATTTTACCTGCTTGAAAAATACACTGCGCTATCCCTCCCCATGCTCGTCGTGTCATAGCAAACTCCTTAGCTGGCAAAAGCATTTCTCACACAGCCACATTTCAAGTTGCAACAGCCTTTGCCTTTGCCGCTGCCACACAACACCTCACCAACACCTCGGAGTTAGCTCCGCACTAACTAACTGTCATTTTAAGTGTCGTTGTTGTTGTTCTTGCATTTTATTCACTTTTTAGTTTGTTGTTTGTTGTTTTTTGTCAGCGCCAACGCCGTGCTAAGCTTCTACACACATGAGCGCACAGCCGCGGCAGCCAACAGACGCAGCAGCCAACATAGTTCTACTCCACCATTATGTTAATGTTGCACATTTGAAGTGTGTGTTGTACACATACATACATATTCTTAAATGCATTTCTATGCATGTTTGTGCGTATGTCATTGCGTTGCCCTTACTTTGGTGACAGTGTCGCCAGCCAATTAACGGTTACAATGACATTTATGGCGGAATTGCAAGCAGACGCCGCAGCAGGGTGACCAACCAAATGAAACACAAAGCGCACAAAAACAAAAACCAAAACCAAAAAAAAAAAAAAACAAATACAAAAATAGTTTAACTTCAAATTACGAGGCAATGAAGCATGAAATATGAAAATAATGGAAAAACAATTTTGAGTGTCAAAAAGTAATTTTCCACTGAATATTAAGTGATTTTTGTATTGAAAAGTTATTGATCTTACAATTCAAGAGTCGCGAAGAGCATGCAAGGCCGCTAAGGTAGCTTAATGCTGCCTTTTTTTTTTTTGTGAAAAAATTTTGGATTTTAAATTATTCCTTCCCTTGAGTGTTGCTCCGTTTTTTTTTTAACATATTAAAAACGAAGATGTCGCGGAAAAGTAGAGAAATTTCAACCTTCGATACTGTGAACAGTTCTAGAATAATTAGTTCACTTTATCACAAACACGACTGTATATAAGTTTTTTTGTATGTTTTTTTTTTTATAGTTGAAGTTCGATTACAATTTTCACTGTCAATATTTATTTAGATGCTTTCTTAACGGTTTCTTTGCATAATGGTTATGTGATTATGTTATGTTTCGCTTTGGATGATTTTTAATACCACTGTTTACTTCTTGATATGTATGTATTTAGAACATGAAAATATGTTCTAGGATGCTTTTTAACCCCTTGAGAAAGCATCCTAGAACATATTGTGGGTGGGTTTCAGAGGTTAAAAAAGGAATTTTTACAATTTCTTAATTTTTTTTATTTTTTTTATTTTATTTTTTTAAATAAAAAAAATTCTTCGTTCAAGGTCTAGACCTAGTCTGTACCTAGTCCTAGAAATCGCTTTATAACTTTTCGAGAAATCGTGTCCACCGACTTGAAAAATTGAGTTTTGAGATAAACGCGTTTAAGATTTCAAATTGACACCGATATGGCCTGATGGATGATACTTCCAAAGGGTCTATCTCTTAAAAATTTACTCCGATCTATTTAAAATTTTAGGAGAATATTTTAAATATATTGTACAATATATTGTACAATTGAATAAAACAAAAAAAAAATACAAAATCGATTTTTTTTTAGTTTTCAAACCCACCTCTTAAGGGTTTCTGACCCAAAATCTCATATCCGAACAGATCGGTTGTACCAGGGTTGCCTAAAGTATTTCGCGATTAGGGAACAAACACTTATTTGCGTGTGTTTATCTCCAAAGCCCCAAAGCGTGCATTCTAAACGCATCAACCACCTCTTCAGGTGTCGAAAAACGTTGACCTTTCAGTTCGTTTTGAATACGGGAATAACAAGAAGTCATTCGGTTCCAAGTCAGGATTACATAAATTGATGTTTTGAGCGATCAAAAATGCTGTTGTTTCAGTCGTTGTGTGAGAGCTCGCGACATGCCCAGTTTTTCCCAAAAAAAAAAAAAAACAGGCAACCATTCCCTTGTAAATGCTTCGTGCGCGAGCAACTTTTTTTGCATTCGGCTCATCTTGAAACACCTAAGCATTCAACTGTTGTTTACACTCCGCTCATATGCGTAAATCCACGATTCATCACGTGTCTCGACCAATCGATAAAAGTTTTTTTTTGAGCTATTAACAATTTGTGTAGGATCGAACTTGAATAATTTTTTTCTTTATAATGAAATGTTCATGCAAATTGAAGGATGCTGGTCCCACTAAGGCCTATTGTTGTCTCATTCTCACGTAACAATAGAAGTTTTTGGACAACCTTCACGAAATTCGTCTTGACGGGAACTACGGACCTAGATTGGATTCGCCATACCATCGGTAACGACAACTCCACGTTATAAAATTCGATCTTACGAAGTTCAGCTTGAATTAAGATGATTTGTGCTTTATGAAATGGTTAAGCTTAGGCTTGAAGAAAATTTATAAATATTGAAAATTTGATTCCAAAATTTTAAGTTTTCAACCGCAATCGCAATATAATTATATAGTAAATTCAAGCGAATTCGGTCGCCTTCCAGGCAATTTGTGGATCAATTTATGCAGCGAGCTCAACAAACCAGCTCGCGTCCAGTGTGTTGGGGGGGGAAATGCTACTGCTGTAGTTCAAAGAGTGCTCTAACAGACATTAAAATTAACTCTTGTTTGCATGACCTCCAAGGTCCAAGAACTGCAGTCTCATGACTATCCAATGCGATATCGCTTCCTTCAATGGGCTGAAGATCGTTTGGCAGAAAATGCGAATTTTTACTGAAAAAACACTTTAACTCTGTTCTCAAACTGTTGATGGACAAGAAAACAGGTATACGACAGAATCCAACGCCAAGCCCACCTAGATATTGAAGAGCTTAGATTTTTACAAAGTCGAAGCGGAAAGTTTACAAAAGAGCACACTTGAGGTGAACGGAATGAAACGGTTGAAATAAATAAAATGTTTTTGCTCAAAATGGTAGATGGAACGATCTGAAACTCTTTGACAGGCAACAAATGTACGCAAATAAGTTGTATTTGTGGTGCCACATCAGACAATTTCAATTCCATTGAAGATATATCAAGATTTCTACATCTGGGATAAAACCTTCCCATGAAACATAGGCAAGTGAAGAAAATTGGTTCGAAGAAAGAGCGAGGGGAAGAAATAATTTCAAGATTCCTTCACAGAGCAAATGGGGTTGCTTTTGAATATCTCTAAAGCTGACTTTGGTAACATAAGTGATGGCTACTTGTTTCGCAGATTTTTCAGTCAAATTGAAAAGCCAGCTGTAATAATCGGGGTTTATATGAATTTGTTAAGGAGATACTGAATCATTGTAGAAGTTTTGGCATGTGTCTTGATTGTTGATACTCAATAATTTTCGAATTCCGGCTTGGATATAGCTAGGCTAATTTAAATTATTGGCACCCTATGCCACCAACCGTCCACAAAATTCTAATTCACGGAGAATTAGTTATTTCACCAGCCATTTTTGGAATCGGCTAATTGAGTGTGGAAACGGCTGAAGCTCGAAATAAATATTTTGGAATTTATATGTCGTATTTTTCTTGAAAATTTTCAAGAGAACAATGCGTCATGGACGTTAGAAATCGACTTTTGTTTAAGTCTGATCCTTTGTTCAATAAAATTAGAAGCAATAAAGATAAAAACAGGTAATCTTCTTTCAGTAAAGAGGCTTTAAATATGATTCATCCGTCAGAAATAAATGCTTTTTGTTCTCAGGATGAAGAATCAGATCTGTAACTTGGCAACTACAGCAACTCAACTTAGGTAACGTTTAGATTCAGAAACACTATATTTTCAAGACTAACACGAATGCTGGATTTTACTAGCAAAGGTCTCTACTCATCTAAGGCATTTTTCAATATCTCGACTGTCAAAGTCTAACCAAAACTATGATCCACTCTTTTCCAACGATAAAGGGAAATTTTCTGAATAAATTTCTCATCATTTTGACATTTTAATAGGATTTCTTTAAGGCGCGACAGTGGTACACAATTATTTTCAACAATTTTCTTTGCCCTTCGGAAAAAGAATCTTCTGAAAAGAGAAAAATATGTTTCATTTAGTACCATAAATAAGAATTTTACATTTTTACAAAAAAAAAAATTAAAATTTGGGTCAAATTTGGTCACTAATTTTAGTTTTCTAAATAATTGTGATCGAGAAAAATTAATTTTTTTTCCATCAAAAGCAGTTTATTTATTTCATATCAGATCTACCATCGGAGGGATTGTATACGAGTATATATAAGTATCATGTATTGACGGAATGAGATAATTATTTTTGCTTTTAATATTATTAAATAATTTTTTTTAAATTTTTTAATTAATGGTGTATCAGAAAACCTAATAAAGGGTGATCCATTTCGAAGTTCTCTACTTTTTTGAAGAAAAAAAAATACAGAAAATTCAACTTTAATGGGGAATGTTTATTTCCATTCGAAAGAACATTCTTTGGCATTTATTTTTTTGAAGATTTTCTCTTTCAATTGTTAGCCGCGGCTACGTCTCAGATGGTCCATCCATTGAGTCCTATTTTCAATGACTCGTTCGAGCATTTCGACTGGTAGCTGGCGAATTACACGCGTGATGTTTCGCTTCAAATCCTTTATCAAAGCGGGATTGTCCACATAGACTTTACATATCCCCACGGGAAAAAGTCCAACGTTGTGATATCACATGATCTTGGTGGTTAATCGACCGGCCCAAAACGTGAAATTATCTGCTCACCGAAGTGTTCTCTCAACAAATCCATTGATTCTGGGAAGCGGTGCCGTCTTGTTGAAACAAAATGTCGCGGAGATCACGAGCTTTAATTTCAAGTATCAAATAGTCGGTTATCATAGCGCGATAACGTTCGCCATTGACGGTTACGTTCTCTCCGGCATCATTTTTGAAGAAATATTGACCGATGAATCTACCGGCCCACCGACCCACAGCAAACCGTTGTTTTTTCTGGAACAAAATCTGTTCAGATTTTTCTTCGTTCCAAATGCGACAATTTTGCTTGTTTACATATCCATTAAACCAGAAATGGGCCTCTTCGCTGAAAAGATTTGGCTGAAATTTGACACGTCGGATCTCCTTGGAACTTTTCAAGAGCCCAAAGGGCGAAGCGATGTCGCTTGGGAAGGTCGAGCGGCTTCAGTTCTTGCACAAGCTGTATTTTGTACGCTTTCAATTTAAGATCTCGATGTAAAATGGGCCAAGTCGTTCCATACGCCAGTCCGAGTTGCTGCGAACGGCGCCGAATCGACTCTCTACGGTCTTCGGGTACACTCTCAGCTACGGCCGCTATATTTTCATCACTGCGTGCTGGACGTGGTCTTTTCGGCCGAATATTATCCAATAATGAATGCTGAGTCTCAAGATAGGTGACGGTGTTGCGAATAGTACGCTCAGTACCAATTATATTGACCATAAGTTAAGCGAAGCACGCGAAATACATTCTTTACAGAACGTGAATTTTCGAATAAAGTTGAATGATTTGTAAACGTTGTTCAGGCCTAAGTCTTTCCAATACTGATGAAATGCCCACAGTTCCGAATAAAATTCACATGCTACCTTGACACAGCTCCCACAGACCCACTTTTTTGAATTGCCAAAGTTTCATCGGGCCAAAAGTGTGTGAAAGCTGTTGCTTGTTGACACTTCTTAGGACTGAAACAATTTCTTTCGGAAACTGTAGGGAAATCGTTGCAAACAAAACAAAATAATGATTGAGGTTATGTGCATCGGAACTTTCACTTACCTAATCGAACAACAACATGTGAAAGTCTGTGTTTTCCCTAATAGCAACCGAAACGCAAAGGCGAAATAAATTTCATAGAAAGATAAGGTAAAAACTAAAAACACTTAATAAATTGATACTCTCGCATAATCATTTGTGTAATTAATCGCCGTCATATTTTCAGTGCTAACTACCCTCTGACTAAACAACAACAATAGCAAACTAATAGTTGGTGTAATTTTTTATTGCGGCCAGACCAGACTTGATTCGCATGGCGAAAGAAAAAGAAGATGAAATGCAACTGAAAATAAAAATAGCAAAAAGTCTAGAAGAGAGCAAAATTCAAAAAAAAAAGAGAAGAAACCAAATATTAAACAAAAAACAACAATAATAAAAAACACTTTTAATAAAACGAAAAAGTGAGAAGAAAAATGAGCGCGTCACCAGAATTGCAATTATAGTGACAACAACAAAAACAACAGCTACACCGAACGTCCCAAACCGAAAGCACCGAAAACGGAGCCCCCCCAAAAAAAAAACACAAAATTGACACTCAAAATGCATGCGATGCGACGCTGAAGGTTGACGAGACGACGAAATGCAGTGCGCGGCCACGCTGGGCCGCAGCGGCAGGAGCGGCAGGGCGCGCTTGGCGTACGAGCGAGCGAGCTTGCCGGCATGCCAAGCGCGTTTCAATTGCATTTTTCTTCAGTCTGTTTGTTGTCTACGGTCGTCGTTAGTTGCATGCAAACGTGTACGCCGCTCAAAACAAACCGACGAACGAACGCACGAGCGAACGAGTGTGCAGGAGTCCGCATAGAGTGACGCGGCAAAGCGAAATGCAAATATTTATTTTTCCACAAAAAAAGATCTCAAAATATATATAAGATAATAACGAAATAAAATTTTAATCTTTCAAAATTAAATAGTTTCGTTGGATTTTTGAAACTTCGAAAACTTTGTAACAGAAAGAATTGCATTTGAGCGCGTTCAAACGCGTTTTTAGCGACCGGCGGCAGTACGAGGTGTGTGCGTGTGTATGCAATGCAGTCAGCGACAGTCGAGCGTAAGTTTCCAGCTGCGTTGCGTTAGGCGCGCAGCATGTTGGTGTGGTGAGCAGTTAAAAGTGCATTCAAAATGCATTTCGCAAAAATGTAAGTCCAACTCACTAACACCAAGAAGCTGTTTGAACATGTGTGCATGTGCGTGTGTGTGCGAGTTTTAGCGCGCTCTTGCAGTTTTTTCGAAACACATACACATATATATAGGCAAACAGCGTCAAGTGTGGTGAGTTATTTTTTGGCGACAAAAATATTCTGAGTGCTCTTTCCACTCAACTTTGAGTGAATTTAAAACGGCTTTTTTGTTGAGTGAAATTGTAATTTTGAGCTGACTTCTGTAACTGCTTTTGGAGTGAAAATGCTATGTAAAATTAATTTCGAAATTTTCATTGAATTTTGCAAATTAAAATTTAATGCCGAAATTCGGTTTTCAAATGTCCCGCGCAACTCCTTTCACTCCTTTTTGTTTTCGTTTTGTTTTTATACTTTTTATGTTTTTCTTGTTACATTTCTTTGCTCACAACCTTGCGTGTCACTTGCATGTAATCCGAGATTTGTTGTTGTTGTCCCGCGTTTTTGTACAATTGACTGCGTGTTGGAGGGGTTTTTTTTTGTTGTTGCTCGACACATTTTTAAAATCTACGCCAATCTCTCATTGCAGCCCCGTTGAGCGGAACCGCCACAATGAGCTGCCATAGACAATCCATCCACCAATTGCATTGGCATTCATTCATTTCTTATTTATTTGCTCATTCAACACATTTCTCATTCTCAACTAAAATTCTCTTCAATGCGATTTCTGGAAACTCTTTGCATTGAGAAAGCGAGTTAAATTTGCAGCTTTACAAGTTCTCACTCAAAGCAAATAAACTGAATTACAATATGTTTTTTTTTTTTGAATTATGAGCTGCCTTAATGTGGTTTTCAAGAATAGTCGCAGTTTTTGACTTTGATAATCGAAATGATTTCGTAATTAGCCAATTTCGAAAAAAAATTCGAATGAAATTAGTTTGTTTAGAATTTATTTGAAGCAAAAGTTAATTGTTACGAATTTTCATGTTAATTTTGGTTAAGCTATGTTATGTTAAGTTTTGTTAAGAAATATAATATTAATTCATGTTATGTTATGTGTTGTGTTTCTAATGTTACGTTATGTTAAGTTATGTTATGTTATTCAATGTTATGTTTGTTACTAAATGTTATATTATATTATATTTCTAATGTTACTTTATGTTAAGTTATGTTATGCTACATTATGTTATGTTATGTTATGTTAAGAACTGTCATATTAATTTTGGTTAAGCTATGTTATGCTAAGTTGTGTTAATAAATGTTATAATAATTTATGTTATGTTAGATTATGTTATGCTTCTAATGTGACTTTATGTTAAGTTATGTTATGCTATATTATGTTATGTTATGTTATGTTAAGAAATGTCATATTAATTTTGGTAAGGCTATGTTATACTAAGTTGTGTTAAGAAATGTTATATTCATTTATGTTATGTTAGGTTATGTCATGCTTCTAATGTGACTTTATGTTAAGTTATGTTATGCTATATTATATCATGTCATGTTAAGAACTGTCATGTTAATTTTGTTTAAGCTATTTGATGTTATGTTAGGCTATGTTTCTAATATTACTTTATGTTAAGTTATGCTATGCTATATTATGTTATGTTATGCTAAGTTGTGTTAAAAAATGTTTCTTTATGATATTTGAAGTTGTGTTAAGCTATGTTATGTTAAGAAATGTTATTTTATGTTATGTTGTGCTGAGTTATGTTGTGTTAAGTTATGCCAAGTTAAACAGTTATGGCAGACTATGTTGTATTATTTTGCTAATATGTTTTCCCCTTCTTCTTCTAATGTAAATATGTTATTCTAAGGCACGGATGAGTACAGGAAAGCTTTCTGCATACCTTCCCGATAACTAGATTTTTATGTTGGATTTATTTTATGAATATTTTTAAGTCGATGCCCCACAACCGGGGGGGAGTAGTGTTTTTTAGTACATAACTTTGTAGTAGAGGAATATACAAGTAGAGAAATGGAATACAAAATGTCGGGAAACCATTAGAATTCAGTTGATTTTCATAGCTTCCGCCCAGTAACTTAACTGTGAAAAACGATTCCCCAGTACTCTCAGACTGCATTATCAGAATGGGCGTTCAGGTCTAGGTGCGCTGGTCGCTTTGAACAGCAACCGCATTAACTAGTCAACAGTCAAACTGGTTTCAGCAGATTCATGTCCTTCTAGTTATGGCGTTGAGTAAAGATGGTTTGAAAAATTTTACAAGTCAAAGTTCGCACGAAGAGTGAACGAACTAAAACCCAGCCGATTGTAAAGCTGAATAATAGAGGTATAGAACTTTAAGTTGGCATTACTTTTCAAGATGGCGACCGATTTAACAGCTGTCAAGTGATTTATTCTCAGTTTGGTTTGGCAATTCATCATGAATAGACTCACGCCTGAACAACGCTTGCAAATAGTGAAATTTTATTTCGAAAATAATGGTTCTGTGCGGAAAACGTATCGCGCACTACGTCCATTTTAGCGATGTTTAGCGATGAAGCGCACTTCTGGTTGAATGGCTACGTCAACAAACAAAACTGCCGCATTTGGAGTGAAGGTAATCCTCAAGTGTATGTTGAAACACCGTTACATCCAGAAAAACTGACTGTTTGGCGCGCTTTATGGGCTGGTGGAATCATTGGTCCGTACTTTTTCAAAAACGATGGTGGCCAGAACGTTACAGTCAATGGTGATCGGTATAGAGACATGATTACTAACTTTTTCATTCCTGAATTGAATAGCCATGATGTCTAGGAGATGTGGTTTCAACAAGACGGCGCAACATGTCACACTGCTCGTGCCACAATAGATTTATTGAAAGACACATTTGGTGACCGCCTAATTTAACGTTTTGGACCTGTGAATTGGCCTCCAAGATCTTGTGATTTAACACCGCTAGACTACTTTCTGTGGGGCTATGTAAAGTCATTGGTCTATGCGGATAAGCCAGACGACGCTTGACCATTTGGAAGACAACATTCGCCGTGTTATTTCCGAAATACGGCCACAAATGTTGGAAAAAGTCATCGAAAATTGGACGTCCAGATTGGACTACATCCGCGCCAGCCGTGGCGGTCATATGCCAGAAATCATATTTAAAATGTAATGCCACAAGATTATCTTTCGGATAAATAAAATGCATGTCAATCGAATAATCCATCGTTGTTTTATTGCAACTTAAAGTTCTATACCTCTATTAAAAAACACCCTTTATTTGCAAATGGCAGAGTGGATGCGAGAATCAGTGTCGAAATTCTCGACTTCAGACTTTAATTTTTCTAAATTATTTGCGCCAGTGGATCTATAGACGATGGAGAATCCCTGCAAGTTAACCTAAATAATTTGTTAAGATCGTGGTATGTGAAGTGTATGCCGATAAACTTAAAAAAAGAGTAAATATATGTGTTTCCCTTGAAATTATTTCCAATCTTTTGATTCATAATCACAATGTTGAACAAGTAACTGACTTCATTGACTGAGGAGTCACAATGCTAAGCAAGATTTTAGAAATCATATAAATTCTTGTACTAATAAGGCTAAAGGGGTCCTGCACTATATAACTTTAAATATTTAGCTGGAAAAAAATATAATACCCTGTACGAGGTGTGTTCAAAGGAAAAGGTGAATATTGATTTTTTTTTAAGTACTTATTTATTCATCATCATCGGATGTAATACACTTGTGCCAACGCTTCTTCCAATCCTCGAAGCACTTCCGAAATGCGCTTATCGGTATGGCCATCGGCTCTTTTTTTCGATTCTGACTTGATCTCAGCAATTGTGACAAAACGCTTTCCTTTCATTGGATTCTCTAGTTTTGGGTATAGGAAACAGCCGCAGGGAGACAAATCTGGTGAATACGGTGTTTGCGGCATGACTTCGGTTTTTTTTTTGCCAAAAAAAATCACGAATAAGCATTGATGTATGAGCTGGTGCATTATCGTGATGCTGAATCCACGATTTGTTTTTCCACAATTTCGATCGTTTGAGCCGTATTGCTTCAAAAGTACGACCTTTTGGCAGGTGCTCATGATGCACCACACCCTCATTGTAATCAAGGAAAACAGTGGGCCAAACCATCACCTTTTCCTTTGAACATACCTCGTATGGCATGCCTCGACGCTCGGTTCTTTTTATCGGAACGACTGTCGGATTATTAGCCTACTAAAGACTCGCAGTCCCGCAATTTCCGCCGAGAGCAAGTACTGGGAAATATTTCTGCATTTTATACTACTAAACAAACAACAACATATACAAATGAGCAATTTAAGGGGTTAGGTGGGTTTCAGATGTTAAAAAAAAAAGGATATTTAAACAGTAGTTTGTGAAATTTTTATTCAAAAATTCTAATCTTCCTTGAAGACTCTAAAGAAAATGCTCTAACAGCATAACTCAATATTGGTTCATCTAAAATCAAAAAACCAAAAATATTTCGTTAGAACATGGATCTTTATTCTCTTTATTGGAGGAAGGAAAAGCAAAAAATTAAAATTTGAATTTTAGACAGACTTTGAACAAAAAAAAAAAACATTTTTTGATTTTGAACAACAAAAAAAGATATTTTTTGATCAAATTTTCGACATGCATAGGCTCGAAAAATCCTTCGTTCAATGACCAGATGTGTACCAAACTTGAAGAATCACTTTATAACTTTTCTAGAATCGTGTCCACCGACTTTGAAAATAGAGTTTTGAGCTAAACGCGTTTAAAATTTCAAATTGACACAGATATGGCCCGATGGGCGAAATTTCCAAATGGTCTATCTTTTAGAATTTTACTCCGATCGATTTGAAATTTTAGAAGAATATTTTAAACATTTATTTTATTTTCAAACCCACCTAACCCCTTAAACGCGATTTCGCCAGATCCAGTCTTCTTGGATGCATAGAACTGTGCTATTTTTGGAATTTTAAGTCTTAAACCATGTACCCGTACATTGACAGGGCGAAACAAGATTTTGCCTTTCTTTGTGAAGTGAAGCTTCTCACCTCAACCCGGACAGACTTGGAAAAATTATAAAACGCCTCGGTTCCCTAATAGGAGTACATAAAATCCGATTTTATTTGGAAACATCTCCGTTCCTTTCTAAAAATACGCTTAAATTTTCCGGCAAAGGGTCTCAGCAGAAAAAAGATTATAAAACAAAATTCTGATATTGTTTTAGAAACAAACAAAATTGATTGGGAAAAGGGAAAATGAGGATTCGAGCGCAGCGCCTTCGTTGGCATGAAATTATAATTTTTTAAATGATTTTAAATTAAACTGCGTTTTGACTCTCCCATGACGTGCTCCAACGTTCTTCCATCGGTTTGTTTACTTCTACCTGCCGCTCTCATTCAGCCCAAGTGCTTTTTATGAAAAATATTGTCCACTTCATTGCTCAGAGCCAAAATGGTTATTTTATATGCTCTTAAAACTATCTTTAACACCACGCCGTGTGAGTAAGATTTTTCCGCATTGAAAGCTCTCTAGAATTCTACCATTTGCTTTTATTGTTGTTGCCTTGAATATTCATAGCATTGAATCGTGAGCTGGAGTGAAGTGCAATTCGTTGAGGTGTCCGTAGCAGCAGCTCCTACACAATCATTCAGAGCAGCCACTCACACACACACTTGCAAAAGTTCACACAGGTGAATGTGAGTGTGTTCGTAAATGTGGCAGAAAAAAAATGTGCCATATGCACCAATACCACCAAAGGGAGGCAGCAACCAACACTAAGAAGCCACACACTGTTCTATCTGTGGTCGGACTGTCGTCGGCGCCGTCGTCGTCGTCGTCGTCATCTCCGGCTTCGCTGGCGTCGTTGTGTTTGCAACAGGAATTTCCTTACCAACTCGTCTGTTTCTCTACGTCTTCGCTACCAATTTTTTCAGCTTTGCTTTGGCATGCAGCGCTGTAAAGGTAAGCGTCGTGCGCGCGTCGTTCACGTCGCCGCTGTTCTAGCCATGCCAGTCAGTCCGCTTACATGCCATGACCGTAAATTCGCAATGTAAAATATGCTCAAGCACTCATTGCACTCAGTCCCAACTACAACTACTACCAAGAAGGTGGCTCGAACTCCCGAGTCTATTTGTTTGGTTTTGCGGCTCGTTCGTTTCTCGTTCTATGCGCTCGCAAAATGCGGCGCGAGTGGGACCCCGGCACAATTTGTTTAGCGACGACTTTTGTTGTAAGTATTATAGAGCTAGACGGAGCGTCCGACAGCGGCTCGGTGTCGTCTCGGTGTATATGTTTTTCATTTGTTTTTTTCTTCATTGTTGACACATTGTGGTCTTCGGCTTCGTTGTGCGCGCGGTGTTAATGTGCGAAAAGGAAAAAAAAGTTACACAAACTTACTTGTATATATGTACATATACTCGGATGTACATATACAAGTACATACATATATACAGCATACATACAAACATTTATTGGCAAGTACTTAGATTGGGTTGATGCGCTCCGGTTCCGGCAATCGCTGCGGCAACAACCAGGCTGCCAGCTAATAAACGATTGGATTCGATACGATCCGATTCGATGTGCTTTTCCTGCTTCTACTACCTCGCCTCGCCTCGCCTGCCCATCGTCTTCGCGGTGTTAGTGGAGTGTACGTGCCTGTGTGTGAGTGTGTAGGTTACTGCAACTGCAACTGCATTATTGACAATTATTTGTTGTGATCTTCTTCCTCTTCTGCTTTGACGACGCCTGCTCCTCATTCTGAGTCCTCCTGGGTCAGCTGTGCATTATTAACTTTTTTTTTTCGTTTTTGGGTTTGTCTCATTCGATTTACTTGGATAATGTGGCAAACGGTCAACGCAGCTGTCGTCATCGGCGTACGTTGAAGGTGAATTTCAAAGGTTTTTGTGACACCAACAACAACAACTAATATGAACCAAAGTATATATGTGTGTGTTTAAGGTACAAAAAAAAAGAACACGAAACGAATTTGTCGAAAATAGTGACATATGTTTGTGTGTATGCATTCACAGCAACAGCAAGAGTGAAGTAACAACAAAAACAACAATATTCTTTATTTTTCAAAATGTGTGGCAACAATAAAAAATCCATAAACTTTTAGTTAAAGCTAATTTTTTTTTTAATTTTCTTTACATTAACTGAACGTCAATAACTAATTAAAGCCGATATCGGGCCATACAGCCGAACATGTTCATAAGTAACATAGTATGAATGAGTGAGTTCACTTATGTAAATATGTCATAAAGACGTCCGCAAACAAATATGTACATATCTACATGCGAAGCAAGAGACTCAATCATTACTGCTCCGTAAAAATATATTTTTCTAAATAAAAACCAATAGTTTTGCATTCCCTCCAAAAATGTGCCGCAGACCAAAATGACGGTAAATGTGCATTTTTAAGATTTAAAAAATCTCCAAAGGGTGACGTCCACTGCTTATTGACATCAGAATTACCCCAAAAAAATCCAAAGTACACCGAAAAATTTCGGAATTACTCCGAAAGGTTTCCGAAATATTGCAAAAAAGAAAATTAATTCAAATTAAATTATTATAAATAAATTTATATAAAATAAAATATATTAAAAGAAAATTAAGTAAAATGAAAAAAACATTAAATAATAAATTAAATTAAGTAAAATAAAAATAAAAAATTGAAACAAAAAATAGAATAAATTAAAAAAAATAAAAAAAAATAAAAAAAATAAAATAAATCAAAATAAATTAAAATAAAATTAAAAACTAAAAATAAATAAAATAGAATAAAATAAGAAAGTATAAAAAAAATAAAAATTTAATTTAATATAAAATAATATAATATAAAACTAAATAAATCAAAAAAAAAAAATTAAATAAAGTAAAATAAAAATTTATATAAAAATATAAATATAAAATAAAATAAAATAAAATAAAACTAAATAAATCAAAATATAATAAATAAAATTAAAAAAGTAAAATAAAAAATTATATAAATTTATAAAAATGAATAAAATAAAATAAAATAAAATAAAATTAATAAACTAAAATAAAATAAATTAAGAAAAGTAAAATAAAATAAAATTAAAAAAAATTAAATTAATTTAGCTTAAATAAAATAAAATATAATAAAATAAAGAATTAATCAATCGAAAATAAATAAAAATAAAATAAAGTAAAATAAAAAATTATATATATTTATAAAAATTAAGAAAATAAAATAAAATAATATTAAACAAAATGAACTCATATAAAATAAAATAAAATAAAAGAAATAAAAGAAATAGAATAAAATAAAATAAAATAAAATAATTAAATTAAGGAAAATAAAATATATACAATTAAAAAAAATTAAATTAGTTTAGCTAAAATAAAATAAAATATAATAGAATAAAATAAAATAAAATAAAATAAAATAACATAAAATGAAGAAAAAAAAACAAATAAATTAAATTAGGAAAATAAAAAAATAAAATAAAATAAAATAAAATGCAATAAAGAAAAATAAAATAAATAATATTAAATTAAAAAAAAAAATAGAAAAAATAAAAAAAATAATATAAAAAAAGCAAAAAAATGTCAAAAGATAAAAAAAAAAATAAAAATAAGGATATGTTAGTAATATAAAAAAAAAAAAAAAAATAAAATAAAAATTAAAAATATAAAAAAAAAAAAAAAATAAAAAAAAAAAATAAAATAAAGTAAACTAAATTAATTAAAATTAAATTTAGCCAACTTTAATTAAATTAAAAAAAAAAAAAAATAAAATAAAATTAAAATAATTTGTTGAAGTAAAATAAATAAAATAAAATATAACAAAAAATTAAGTAACCTAATTTAAATAAAATAAATAAATAAAAATATTAATTTAAACTGCGTTTTGACTATCACATGTCATGGCTCAAGGTCCTTCAATCGGTTTGTTTACTTCTACCTGCCGCTCTCATTCAGCCCAAGTGCTTTCTTAGCAAACCCAAAAAAAAAAAGTAATAAAAAATATTGTCCACTTCATTTCTCAGAGCCAAAATGGTTATTTTATATGCTCTTAAAACTATCTTTAACACCACGCCGTGTGAGTAAGATTTTTCCGTATTGAAAACTCTCTAGAATTCGACCATAACCTAATTTGAATAAAATAAATAAAATAATAAAATAAATAAAATAAATTACTTAAATCGCAAAAAAATTAAATTAAAATGAGAAAAAAATTATATAAAGTAAAATTAAATTAAAAAAAGAATTAATTATTATATTACTAAATAAAAAATAAATTGTTTTAATATTTTTTAGCTAATTTTAATATATAAAAATATATAGAAAATATAATGTAAAATATGATTAAAAAACCAAAACTAGAATTTAATTAAATGAAGTTAATAAAATAAATTAATTTAAAAAAAATAAATTTTATTGAAATGAGAAAAAATTTTAAATTAAATTAAATGAAGCGAAATCCAACGTTTTTAATTTAGTTTTAAATTCTTAATTTTTTCGGTTTATGAGATTGAATGCAAAAATACATAAATAAAAAGGTTCTAAGAGCTTTTAGCACGTGCATTCGAGAAGCGAAACTAATAAAAAAAACGTAAAGGTACATTCATACATGCAATCATACGAAAATTGTAAATATATATATGTACATTTGTATATATACCATCAAACGCCCGTCTACTGCTCGATGAAGCGAAAAATTCCAAAGACCACCAAAAAGCAAAAATTTTTAATGACCAACTTTAGCACTTAAGCCAACAACAACAACACTGACAGTGCAAATTATCCATTTTGACCACTCTCCTTAGCCAAAGCAGCAGCGAAAAAGAGATTAGCCATGAACCATGAGCATTATAAAACACCATTGCCAGTCAATTTCAAGGCTGCTTAAAATTTTCAACTGACAATATTTTGAAAAAAATAAAAAAAAAATGTGAAAAAAAATTGCTGAAGCTTTTTCCAGCACAAAAGTAACAAAAATTATATTTTCGCCATTTTCTTTAGATTTTATGTTTCTGCATGCAATGGCGGAGGCACTAACTATGGCGTGAAAAATGTGGCCTGAAAATTACCTTGAAAATCGGTTAGAACCGTGTTCGCTGCTAATAACCACAACCAATAACAACAAGTCAAAAGCATTGATCAAAATAAGGGGGAAAACAAGTAAAATAAAATTATTTACGAAAATAGAAAATTTTAAGAATTTATGAAAAAAACGATTACGAAAAATGCAAACAAGCGAAGTAGAGAAATGGAAAGAAACTTTTTTTATATGTATGTATGTGTGCATTCATATAAATATATGAAAATAAATAAAAGTTAATTGAAAATGTAACAATCAAATATACTTTTGCAAGTCGATTTGCATTTAGCGTAGCCAAAGCGCATTTAGAATTTTTTGTGCTTAAAAAATTGCACAAAAAACTGCATTTAATAAATTTGACATTGAATTGAATGTTTTTTTTTTGCGAAAAAATTTTTTGCATGCATTTTTTAACTCGCTGTCTGTCTGTTGTCGGCTGCCGTATGCCAACGTTCGTTTGCGCGTTTAACGATTTTCTTGTTAAAAAAGAAGTAGAAAAATAAAATTACAACAAAAAAATATTTATAATAATGTATACATTTTTCGTAAATAATAGCAAAAACAATAACAACAAATAAAAAAGAAAATGCTCATTTACTCACTCATTATTTAATTGCATTCTATGCTGGTGTTAGTGTATGTTTGTCATGACGTTCAACGCACAACTCAGGGTGTATATACTATATGTAAATATGTGCATATATGTAAAATGTGAGCTTTATGAGTCGAATATAGTCTTTGGCGTGACACCATTGAACGCATTGACAATTCTATAAAAATGCACTCAAACACTCAGTAAGCGCATTTTGGAGCGCCAACTACGCTTGTCAGCACACTGTGAATGCCAGAAGTGATTGCCCTGCTGCAACACAGCTTTCCCTCTACCCGTGGCGCTGTTGGTGAAATTTGAGTTAAACAAACAAAAAAAAAAAATAAAAAAAAAAATGGGAGAGAATAAAAATAATTCTAACGATTTTTCTAGAATTGCACACACCTACTAATCGCCTTTTTTTAGTTTTTTTTTTTAATACCAAATGCCGAAATCCCCAAAAAAAAAGAGTTAAAAAATATTAAAAGGAAATCTAAAAAAAAAATTACAAATGCAAAAGCCGAAAATCTCATCGCTCATTAGCGTATGCACTAAGAAATGTGCAATCAGACAAACATGCATACATACATACATATACGTGTATCTACAAACAATTGTGTGGCTGCAAAAAAAAATGCTGAAATTTTTCGCTTATTCCTTTATATATTGCACTTCGCATTTTAGGAAACCATACAAAAGCGTTGTTGGGACGTCATGTTCTATAACCGGCCGCGCACACACACACTCATATCTACATATGTAACACACATACATATTGTCATTTACCTCTTTTAATTTTGTTTTTATTTTTTGCTTATTTTTTTGTTCCTTTTTTTTGTACTTTTGCTTTTTATCTTACCTGGCTTGTCTCCTCTTCTTTGGTGGCTCAGTTGATTTGCATTTGGACAATTCTTACATACATATTCACATATGTACATATGTATATGGCATTGTGTATGTATGTATGTCCTACTATATTTAGCTGCACATGAAAATATTAAATAACATAAAACAATGGTTTACTTGGCATATCAGTTCCGGCTTTGGCATATGCTTAAGGTATGCCACGGAGGGTTAATGCCTTCGTCAGACTTACTTAAATCACTTGAGTTTGGGTTAGGTCAGGTTTTATGGACGAGTGTGTACGAGTATTTTTGAAATTCACTATTAACTGATTTGGCAATTTACTAGCCAACAGTGCAATTGTTTTTTTTATTATGAAAATGAATAACGAAAATAAAAAATTAAAAATTAAAAATTAATGAAAATGAAATTTAAAAAACTCAGCATGAATGAATTGAAAAAAAACTTTGGAAAAAAAAAATTTGAAACAACTTCAAGTTCTTATAAAATGATAAAAATTTTGAAAATTATTTTATTTTTGCACAAAGTGCACACTACTGATGTACAATAGTTTTAAAAAACATAAATAAATACGTAAGTTCTTTGCGCAGACAACTGTGTGAAAAGTATAATAGTGCAAAATGCTCAACAGAGACATGGTAATCAAAGTATGGTATTTTAATCCTCGCTTTGCGAGATCAGATTAGTCTAGAAGTGATTGTTTAAAAGAATCCACTCTGTCATCCAAAAGATGGGCCCAAGGCTCGCTCAGTCACCTCCAATGATATCAATATCAACGGCATATACCAGCATTGGTACACGGTTGTAAAAAATTGGATCTTCTTCACTTAGCTGTGCAGCATTATTACTTTCTCCGTCATAAGAAGTCACAATTTAGAGAAACATTCAGCTCCCGAGCGGCTCGGAGACCTGCTTTCCGATTTTGACGGAGATGTTGCTGTTGCTCACCACCAGCTTGCATTGCCATATAAGTTTTGCGGTGATACCTACCAAGTTCAGACATAATCCATAAACCAAACAGAGGCAAGTCCTTCTTTTTTTGCTATCGAAACTGCTGCTCTAAACTCGGTAAAAGGATGGTGCAAATGATTTTTTCCTCCGCATCTTTTCCAAGACTTACTTGACGCATGGTGAATACCTTGTAAATGTTGGATTTACTAGGTTAGGTCCAAAGCACCACTGGTAGAGCCCAATCAGTTCGTTGGCGGTGGTACCCTTTACTCTTTCACACGATACACCATATTTAGTATACTTAGCATATACTAATTGGCCCAGACTATGGAGTCCCCCTTTTTGTGGTTTGGACAGAGCACACTTAGGTTCCATTCGTCAGGCATGCTTTCGTCCGACCATTGTCCGCAAAAGAACCTTATACATGCATTTTGCCAATTCTTCACCACCGTATTTAAATAGCTCAGATAGTAAGCCATAGGCTCCCGCCGCTTTGTTATTCTTTAAGTGAGCATCGTTAATTGAACTTTATTATAGTCGGGTTTCACAACGGCCACAACATCATCAACAATGGGGGTTTAGAGTTCACCAACACCGGATGTTTCAATTTCACTGCCATTCGGCACGTTTGCGTTGTATTCAGTCTCTAAACTCAGTATTCTCATGACATTGGTAAGCAGATTACCCCATTGGGTCCTACATGAGTATGTTCCGGACTTGAAACTTTCTGTTAAACGTCGCATCTTTTCATAGAAATTTCGAACATTACTAATGTCGGCCAACTTTTCAAGCTCTTCATGCTCACGCATTTCTGCTGCTTTCTTGTTTGGCTGCATATCCGTCTCACTTCCTTCTTCAGTTCCAAGTATCTATTCCACACCGGTAAAAATTGACATTTTTGATGTTACACATACTCAGAACATTTTGACATCCATCGACGAACTTAATTCATTTTTTGTCGATCAAGCTCCGTCAAGGACCACTGTTTATCAATGGCATGGTGAACTCAATCTAGGTCGTAGTTCACTACAAGATGAATTTCATGTGATCTATTGTGAGATTGAAACAACATTAGAGGCTTCAACAAACATTCCATGTTGAATTATTTACGTTGGATCCCACACTACTTGTTAATCGTTTAAAAAAGTTCTCGAAAAAATAAATAAAAGGTGACAGGTGATGTCGGTCGTCGGTTTCCGAGTATGAGCCCGAAAATAAACAGCAATCGACTATGTGGGTGTTTTAAGATGTGCCAAATTCAAGCAAACGGCTACCGGTTTTTTTTTTTGGTAAAACCGAACATAACGCAACTATTCCACACAAACAAAGCATCCACAATAAATTCTGAGTGGTACGCAACCATTTCTTGTCTTTCTAGAATTCCAACTACCGAATACGGATGGTGCAGAGTGACCACGGCAGTGCGAGCTCTCACACATCGACTGAAACAATTTCAATTTTGAGCACTAAAAACATCGATTTTATGTGTCATCCACCGTATAGTCCTGACTTGGCATCTAATGACACCCTTTGTTACCGTACGTAGGACATAAACTGAGAGGTCAACGTTTTTCCACACCTACAGAGACGATCGTTGCGTTCAGATCGTTTGTTTTGGAGATACCTCAACGAAAGTGGCAAAAGTGCTTCGACAATGGGTTCAAATGCATGCATGCAAAAATGTATAGTTCTTAAAGGAGAATATTTTAAAAAACAATAAGGCGATTTTCGATGATTAATATTATTTTTTTTTCTCAATCCCGGAATATAAACGGCAACCCCCGCATTTTCTTCTTTCATTAACGATCTCTCATTTTTTATCTGCCAACTATTGCTTTAAGTCCTGGTGCTTAAAATGTTTGCAGTTGTCCGCATCTCATCCGTGGAAAGTTGAAATTTTTCATTGGAACTTGTTTCTACATGGCGAGTGCTGAGTCCAACCTTGCTTGGAGAGTAGGTTGGAAATCTCTCTCATATTGATTTTTTTTATATCTAAGAAGTAATGCCTTACACGAATATTTAAATGTATTTTATTGTCTGCACAGGTGAAAACTTTTTCAAAAATTGCGAATTTACAGGAATTACAGGAATCTGTTTAGGTTCTACTTTGAAAATTTGAGGTTTCGTTGTTTTTAGGTTCCAATGCAATACATGTTGTTGTTGTGCAATCGCAGAAAAATTCCTCGAACTGGGCTTCGGGAAGTATTGCGGAATTGACAGTCTTTGGCCGAAAAAAATCCAGGTCGTTCCGATACAATGAAGACCCAATTGTCGCGGGAACTAATGGAGTTTAGTCGTCTCTTCCGACAGGCATGATGCCTTACCGCGGGTAAATTCTTGAACCCCCTAACCCAAAGGGGTTATCTTTCTATATGCATACTATGTACCCGTATGTACCCGTATACCTATACATATGTATATATTTATAAGTACGTAGCGCTGTCATGGCAGAATCAACTTTGCATATACATAAATACTTACATACGCAGCAGAGGCGCTGCTATTGTCACAAGCTTATTTCGTTTATTTAATAATAAATTTATTGTTTTTCATATGACAGAATTTTACTTAATTAAATTTTAATACGCAAAAACAAAAACAAAAACAAGAAAAAAATACACACAAAAAAAATATTTTTAAATAAATTAAATTAATGCACTATTAGTTGCCTTTCTTATCGCGCAGCTGCGTCGTCGTCGAAGAGTCGAGACGTTTTTCGTTAAGCAAAGTGAAGCCAAAGTGAAGCGTAACACGCAGTGAAAGAGGGAGAGATAGAGAGTGAGAGAGAGAGAGAGAGGTAAGGCGGAGCGCAGTGTAGTGCGCAGATAAACGCTTAGTGCTGCTACTGAACGCTTACGAATAGATTTAAGTTGTTGATTTAAGTTGCCTGTGTGTGTGTGTGTGTGTACGTGTATGATTTGTTGTATTCTTTGATTTTAATTATGTTAATATTTCACTCACTCGTTTGCAATTTATTAAAGTGACAGCATGAAGAATGCATTTCCTATTTATTCCAGTGAAAAGTCAATCTGACAGACAGACAGACAGGCGGGACGGGAGGGGGAAGCGCTGAAGCTTCAGCGAGCGCTGTAGCGGCGAAATTCTTTGTCTGCGAGTTTTTAAGTTTATATTTATTTATATTTTTTTTTACTTATTTGTTTTTAATTTTTTTTTCTTATTTAATAATTTTTTGTTGTTTGTGTTGATTTTTTTTGTTGCAATTATTATAAAATATTAAAAAGTATTGTTGTTGTTATTTTTTTCTTCTAATTTCCACAATACCAAAGCAAATACGCAGCAGCAACCATTGAATTTACTCTTTACGCTGCGCTGTCAACCGGCCAAAATGAGCGAGCGACTGGCCGACGCTGATGTTGTTGTTGATGGACAGGCTGACGGATTGTTGTGGCAGTGTCCTTGTTGCCAGCTTCCATTTCATGTTCGTTGTCATTGTCAGCGCTGATTGTTGTTGTTGTTGTTGTTATAGTATTTTTGTTGTTAGCAATCATATTACTAAAAACAGTTGTTGTTGTTGTGCTTTTCGTTGTCAACTAAACAGTTGGAAAATTTCCACTTTTTATTCTACACACACAAACACCCATACATACATACATACATACACTTATGAAACCTGACAATTTCCTTATTTCTTCTTCTTCTTCTTCTACTTGCAGCATCTTGCAGCAGCCACACATACATACATAAATTGACTGACATTTTTCGCGTGTAGAAAAAAAACAGAAAAAAAACACAAAAACAAAAACAAAAAAAAAACGATGATGTGAATCTTGCGGAATTTTAATGCATGAAACAGTTGACATTTTTATAAAAATTTATGTGAGAAAATCAAAAGATGAGCTGAGGTGTGTGTGTGTGTGTCGCCAAATGTGCGTCGCTGTGAACACGCCAATTGCAGTTACCTTAAATCAGCGCGGAGCCACCTCGAGCACACACATCCTGTTTACGCACATATATATGTACATACATAAAAACAATTTTTATTTTTTTTACTGAAGTGTCGCAGAGTCGCGACGACCGATTGGAAGGTCACCTCGACACCACCAGTAGCAGCACATCACAGCTGTCTGAGGAAAATTGTGAAAAATCATTTTAAAGTGATCTTAAAAGTGCATTTAAATGTAGCGGATAATCCATTTAATTATTTCCGCATTAAACAAAAATACAGACATATATACGCTCCAGCGAAAACAGTGGAAAACATTTATTTTTTAAGTGAAAAACAGCATTTTTTAAGTGAAAAACAAAGCAGTGCAACAATTTATTAGAAAAAAACACGAAAATAAACATTTTCATGAATCCTCAACTTCAGTCATTTAAAGATAAGTTTCTGGTAAGTTTCAATTTCTTCCACTTATATCGAAAATGTTTGTATTTAAATATTTTGTTGGCTAATTTTGCTCAAAAAGATAATAAAAATTACACCAAGCTGTTGAAAATTTCCTTAATCCATTTAACATTATTTTTTTAATATTCAGCATAACTTTAATTAGCATCAGGAGTATTGAAAAAAATGTCAATATGACTTTGCATCGAAGGAAGTGTGTAGTAAGATACGAGTCTTGCTGGAAACTGCCAAATTTATTTCGAAAATCGATAAAAAAATTTAACATTTCTGAAATCTAGCTTACATGAAAAAAAGTTCAATTGCAATTCAATCTTCATGTGATCAATCGAGGCTTACACTTTAGAACTTTTTGAAATTTCAGCTTTAAAGAAACACAAATAAGATAAGCAGACTTCCTTTTCTCCCTTAACCAAAATAGATCACTCCTTTCCATTGTCATTGCTGAGGTCATTTATCCCTCAGCTTAACCTAACCTATCCCAACCACACCACAGAAATCATCCTGCCTCGAAACACTTCTAAAGAATTAAGATATTTTGATCATAAATATGCTAAATATCATGGTCAACTAACGGGTGAATCATTTTGAGGTTCCCTACTTTTTAAACAAAAAAAAACACAGAAAATTCAAATTTAGTGGGAAATGTTTATTATCGTTCGAAAGAACATTCTTTGGCATTTATTTTTTGAAGATTAACACTTTCAAATGTTGGCCACGGCTACGTCTCAGATGGTCCATCCGTTGAGTCCAATTTTCGATGACTCGTTAGAACATTTCAACTGGAAACTGGCGAATGGCACGCATGATGTTTTGCTCCAAGGCCTGAATCGAAGCGGGATTGTCCGCATAGACTTAAGACTTTACATATCCCCACAGGAAAAGGTCTAACGGTGTGATATCATACGATTTTAGTCGCTAATCGACCGGCCCAAAACCTTAAATTATCTGCTCATAGTAGTGTTCTCTCAATAAATCCATTGATTGATGCGACGTGTGGAAAGTGGCGCCGTCTTGTTGAAACCAAATGTCGCCGCGGAGATCACGAACTTCAATTTCATTAAATAGTCGGATATCATGGTACGATATGGGTCGCCATTGACGGTTATATTCTCACCGGCATCATGTTTGAAGAAATATGGACCGCTGATTCCACCGGCCCAGAAACCACACCAGACCGTTGTTTTTTCTGGATGAAATGACAGCTCTTGAATTTCTTCAGATTGCTCTTCGTCCCAAATGCGGAAATTTTGCTTGTTTTCATACCCATTGAGCCAGAAGTGGACCTCAACGCTGAACAAAATTTGGCTCGAATCTGTCGGATCTTGTTGGAACTTTTCGTGAGCCCATAGAGCGCAGCGATGTCGCTTGGGAAGGTCGTGCGGCTTCAGTTCTTGCACAAGCTGTATATTTTACGCCCTCAACTTAGGATCTCGACGTAAAATGCGCCAAGTCATTCCATACGTCAGTCCGAGTTGCTGCGAACGGCGCCGAATCGACTCTCCGTGGTCTTCGTGTACACTCACAGCTACGGCCGCTATACGGTCTATTCAGTCGATTATGCTGGGCCTCAAGATGGGTGATGATGTTGCGACTAGTATGCTCAGTAGGCCGATAATGTTGACCATAAGTTGAGCGAAGCGCGTGAAACACATTCTCTACAGAATGTGAATTTTCGTAATAAAGTTGAATGATTTGGAAACGTTGTTCAGGCGTAAGTCTTTCCATGATGAAATGCCAAAGAATATTGAACAAAAATAACATGACAGCTTGACACGGCTCAATCGTAATGTGTCAAAAAAAGGATATGGAAAAAAAGACCTCTACTTGGATCACCCTTTATAATATACTATGCATATACAATCACTATTTATACGAGATGTTTCGAAGCATAGCTTTCGCATCTTTTAAAATTCCTCTCGACCAATCGACACGAGACTTTTTTTGAGTACCTGGTAAATTGTGTGGGATCCAACGTGAATAATTTTTTTGTTACAATCAAATATTCATGAAATATTGAATGTATGTTGGCACCAGTAACATCTATAGTTGTTTCAATCTCACGATTATTTGCAATTGCGGCAATAGTTTCCGGAACGATCTTCACGAAACTCGTCTTGGAGTAATAGAAGAGTGCACCATACCATCGATAAGCACTGATCCTTAGCGGAGTTTCATCGCCAAAAATCACTTTTGCCGAGTTAACCCATTTCGAAAGCTGTAAAAAATAGTCGCGTGAACATTTTTGTGAATTTTTTTTGTAATTTTTGTCCGAGATGAATATTTTAAGTTACTGCAGACAACACAAACAGTGCTCGCATATCTCGTATCAGATTGCAACACTATGGTTGTCAAATCCCGAAACATGTAGGCCACCCTTTTGTTTATAAATAATTTAATTTTTAAAACCCCATTTCAAAACTAATAATTTTCGTAAAATTATAATATTATTTTTTTTTCATTAAAATTTACGCTTTGCTGTATTCGAAAGTTTCTTTGATTTTCTTAAGATAGACTTTGATAAGAATTCAAAATTTTTCCTTTTTAATCTTATGCGAAATGTGCAATATGCCGGCTTACATGGTCATACATATATTTTTTTTTTTGTGATAAATATTTCTTTTCATAATCAATTAAATCAACACGTGTAGATACCACATGCATGCACAACTAACTGCATACATACATACACAACACACATATACATACGTACATACGCACTCCATTTAATGGTAAAACTTACATATTTCAACACCTCCTTTAACAGCCAGTAGGCATTTGATTATAAAAGGATTAACTATTGTCAGCAGGAGTATACGCAGAGTGGTTGGTGGTGTTGTTGTTGTTGTTATGTAAGTAAGTGTTATGTTATGTCAGTAGAGCTGCTGCCGGCAATCGTAACTTGTGCAACTTCATGTTGCAGCAAGACGCTGAACAAGTTTGACATTGTCAATGCCAGTGTTTGAATGTACTCGTGTTTAGATGTATGTATGTATGTATAGTTATGTTAAAGCTTGATGCCTGTAGGGAAAATACTAATTGTTAACTAGAATCCAACTAGTGCATTTGCATTTTTACACCAACTAGTTCATCTTTCATCTAATTTCCATGCACGCAATTGGTAAAGTATTGTGAACCTGGCGATGGCCTTAGAACTCTCAATTGTTCGTCTATGCATCAGCTTTATACCAGTTAAATACCAGCTCATGTATACTGACTAAAGCACTGTTTCGTTCATACCAGTTGAGCACCAGTGCGTATCATAGTTCAAGTTGCTTGACATTTAGGTTTCTGTCCATTAAACGGATCAGTCTTCATCGATCCATGTACTATTCAATACTTTATTAGGCCTCATCACCATTCTTTACAAATCCCTACCTTTACAGTGCCAATTATCACAATTTAAATTGCACAAAATACAAAAAAATCTATAACAATGTTGCGCCGGATCTTTTAGTTACTTACGAATTCTGCTTTTATTTTTGCAAAACCACGAACTGGTATGAATTTCTGACCAAAATACCAGTTCATAGACTAGAATTTTTGGAGCCTAGGCCCCATATAGTACGGAAAAATACTAGAATACTAAAATAATTCTCGCTTAACAACCGAGATCGTCCAACTTCTGAAGAAATAGGTAAAGTTTTAAAGAAATTTGAACAGACTGGATCGGTTACAGATATTGTAACTGCATCAACGTTTCGCTCGTTCCACCTAAAATATCGCTGCTGTAAGTGAAAGTGTAAGCGAAGAGCCGAATTTTTCTAGTCCTCAAGAGCTGGGACTTACACCTACATCCGTAAAAAGTCCAGCTCGTGCAACAGCTGAAGAAGCCAGCTGTAGAACGCCATAGTTACGTCGATTGGGTGCTTGAACAACCGCGATTTTTCAAACGAAATTTTTTTCAGCGACGAGACACATTTCTCACTCGGTGGATACTCAAATAATTGAAGAGAGGCCATTGAACCCAAACAGAACTAGCTGTCTGGTGCTCTCTCTGATTCGAAAGTGTGTTGTTGGATCTGACTTCTTTGAAAATGATAACGACGAAACTGGCACTGTCAATGCGGGGCGTTATGGTCGTGTGATAACCGAATTTTTTTTGGCCTGCAATTAAAGAACACGAATTGGACAAGATGGTGGTTTCAACAAGCTATTGCCACATGCCACACAACGCGAGCGAATATGATTTTATTGCGAGATACATTTTTTGGCCGCATAATTTCTCTACATAATAAAAGAGGAATTTCATAAAAAAAAAAAATCTAATGCATTTTATTTACGTTTAGTTTAGAAACCACAGAACGAATCGCTCTGTATAATAAAGAACCACTAGTTTTTCACAATATTTTGTGTCATTTCTACGAGCTTCCATCAGCGGCAGGCATTTTTTTAACCATGTCGCACGGGACAACTAGATAAGTGAGATAAGTGAGGATAAAAATCGAAATTTCTAATTGACTATTGTTTAGAAGTTTTTTATAATATAAATAAAATATATCGTAATACATTACTGATTTTTATGTTTATTTTTATTTTTTATTAGTATTTTAAAATTTAAAAAAAATTCGATATATGTTTCGAAAAGCATGAAATACTGCTGCGTAGGAACAAATCCGTAATTATATTTAATTTTCCTATAAGAGTTGAGATTAATGCGGGTACGAGTAGCTAAAAAAATTAATTCTGCATGCGTCAGTCTTGTCAGAGTTTCTTGTGAAGATCGTTTTCTGCGCGCAGAAAAGAAATGGGTGCGCCGCAGTAGCGACGTCAAACACTTTAATATCGCTTCTGTTGTTTTCCTTATATTCTGATTTTATACATATACATATTGAAAAACATGCATATGTATGTAGGTGTGTAAGTAGATATGAAGTTTTGAAAAATATTTCTTTGTTCGACGTCAAAGCGAATTTTCATGCAAAACTTTTAAAGGGCAATAAACAAAACAAAAAACATTTGAAAATGCATACATATGTACATTACATTAACAAACACATATTTAATTTCGCTTTATTTACTAGTAATTTTTTAAAAGCAATTTTCTCTTGTCACAACTGACAAATAAAACTGATTACTGAATTTTTTGAGTTTATTGATGGTAAACAAATAAGGTTTTGAGTAATTAAATATATATACACACACATTTATGTGCATCATCAGATTCAACAATTTGACGATTTATTTATTGTTTGAGTTGCACGAAATTGAATTAAGTTACAAATTGAATAATTTTTTTTTAGAATTTTTTTTTTAAATAAATATTTCAATTACAGTGCCTGCCCCACAAGGCTTCCGCGCTTGTGCAACTTTATGCAGTTGGCCCGTTGCTTCGTCGTTTTTTGCTTATCAATATTTTATAAAAAGGGAAGAGGAAACGCAAAGAGAAATGTAGTAAACAAAATGGCAAACGACAAAAATTAAATCAAAGCGAAATATTGGTTTTCCCATAATCGAATTTCATAGAATTATTAGACCCTGCAATTGTTTGTTTTTCCACATACACGCACACACAGACACACACACACACAATGGCATAGTCATACATTTTTTATCGCCATTTATTTTAGACTTTTTTGTTGTGTTTTCTTCTATTGCTTTCGCTTTGTTTTGGCCTTTGTCAAAACAAACAGTTCTAATTGAATTTGTTGCACAAAAATTCGAAATGAAAAAAAAAAACGCATATTCATATGTGTATGATACACATACACACAAACACACACACACACACGCGCACTAAATACTAATAACCAATTGTAAAATAAACAAACGAAATGGAAATTTCGTTAGTTGACACTAAATGCATTTCGTCAACAAATTCCTGCACTCGAGTTATATAATAAAAAAAAATTAAAATAATAAAAATTAAAAAAAATTTAGTTCGCGTGTATTTGTGAAAAAATAGATATTAAGGAATAGAAAAACGCGAGGTCAAGATGTTTCTCATATGGAAATAAATTGTGACTACAGACAAAAGTAAAAGCAAAAATTAAAAACCGTTAAAATAGTTGTTTTGAATATTTTGTAATATTCTTCGGTAATTCTAGTGCAAAAATATTGACCAGCCAAGCTGTGGTTTAATACTAATTCACTTTGAAAAGATTTAATAGCCTTAATAACACTAATAATGATAAAAAAATGTAACAAAAAAAAACACAACTCAAAAATGTAGTTTCTCAGCAAAAGAACATTTTATAAAAATTAAATTGTTGAAAAAAACCCTTTAAAAACTAGAGAGAAGGTCTCCCTTAGGCCATGCCGAAGTCATTATACCTTTCATGAACATATAAATTTTATTGCGAATTGCAAAATTCGATTGGGATCATTTTCAGTGTCACTATTAACTTGAGTTCATTTCTGTGGAACAACTAATTTCATGCTTTTAAATGCGTTTTTTTGGGGGGCTCTTTGACCCAAAACCTCATATCTGAACAAATCGCTTGTAGGCGGGTTAAATTATATAGTATTCGGAATTTGATGATTTTCTGAACCAATATGCAGTTCATAACATTAATGGATAATACCGAATTCCATGCTCCTAAATACTTTTTTGACTGAGTTTTGACCAAAACCTCGCATCTGAATATATCAGTGTGTGAGGGTTATATGTTATATATAGGGTTTTCCAATAAGAGTTTTCTTAAAAAAAAACACACTGATTGTTAAGGAAATTCAAATATTTTTTATTTATTGTGAAGTACAATCGATACAATTAAATTCTGAATATAACGTCATTCAAAAATGATGAACCCAATTTTTGAGCACTTTTTCCACTAAATCAAGTCATATGTCATGAATAGAACGTGTAATATTGACTTTTGAGGCCTGAAGAGAGTCTGGTTTATTGCTAATGACCAATGACTTCAAATAACCCCACAAGAAGTAGTCTAGTGGTGTTAAATCATAACTTCTTGGAGGCCATTCAATGTCACAATTTCTTGAAATAATCGAATCTCTAAACCTTTCCCGCAATAATTCGGTTGTTGCACGTACTGTGTGACACGTAGGAATCAGATGTTGTTAAGTTCAACTTCTTCCAATTGTGGCCATAAAAAGTTGATTATCAACGATCTTTACCACTCTCCATTGACGGTGCTACCAGCTTCATTTCGAAAGAAGTACGGACTAGTGATTATACCAGACCAAAAACCACACCAAATTGTCAATTTAAGTGAATGTAATGGTTGTTCATGAATAATTTGTGGATTTTCTTCCCACCAGAATCGACAGTTTTGTTTATTTACCGCACCACTCTGATGAAAGTGAGCTTCGTCGAAGAAGATGATTTTCTTAAAAAAAATCACCCTAAGGCAAAATCAGCAAATTCACGAAGTTTATCCATGCCCATGGATGAAATTGTAAATACTATTGAATACAATGAAAAAGAAAAAAGATCATGACATATGAAAAATGGCAAAAAGGACACTTAGAAATCATATCATCCCTATCGGAAGACCCTTTACCTTTCATGAACAAATCAATTTTTTTTTTGCAAATTGCTAGAACACCAATTTTCACGCTTTTAAATGCGTTTTTTGTCGAATTCTTGAGCCAAAACTGCCTATCTGAACAAATCGGTTGTATGGGGGCTATATGGTAAAGTATTCAGTTCACAATATGGGTAGATAATACCAAATATTTTTTTATTGAGTTTTACCAAACACATCTGAAAATATCGGTGTATGGCAGTTATATGTTATAGTCGTCCGATTTCGCTGATTTTCAGAACCAATATGCAATTCATTATATGTGTGTGTAGTATACGAAAATTCCACTTTCTTTTTTTTTCACGGATTTATGACCCAAACTTACCAATCTGAAAAATCGGTCATATATATGCTATAGTGATCCAATCTGAGCGGCTCCGGCAAATCTCCATTGAAACGTACAAAGACATTTGCCTACCAAGTATGGTTTGAAATCAGTGGCGAATCCAGAATTTCAAGAAGGGGGGTTCCAAAATATATTCAATTTTTTTGGAGAATAATCGTTCGAATTTAAGATTTACATTGCTTCCGAAGGGAGGGGGGGGGGTTGTTCCGGACCCGAAAATCCCACCCGTGGATCCGCCACTGGTTGAAATATCTCAAGAAAGGACTAGTTTGCGTTCAAAAAGGCAGACGGTTAGGAGAACAGACACGAGGATGGCTAAATCAACTCAGCTCGTCATTCCCAGCTGGAAATTCCCTTTTAGGCGAAGCAAAAATGCTGATGTTTCAAATTGATATCGAAGTAAATATTGAAATATGAATAAAGGCGGCTTATCGGGTATATTACACCTTCAAGAGAATACTTTGCAGCAACTGTGGACTTGAACTAAATTATAAGAATGTATGTGGCCATTATTGTACAACTACTAACATATGTGGTTTGATTTGTTTGCCAGCAAAATTAAATGTAATACAAAAAGCATTTTGCGCAATGGTTGCAGGAGCCATTAAGTCTTGTCCCACAGATGCGCCCAAGATGCTCCTGAATCAACTGCCTACAGATATTTCCATTCGCAAAGTTGCATCAGTGGTGTGTTGTGCCGCAAATACTCCGAAGATCGTAAAATATACATATACAAAATTTCACAGGTTACGGACTTTGAGAAGTGTAACATGTTTCATGTGCAATGAGAAAGTAAACTGAAAAAGTTGAAAAAATATTAATATTTGCCGTGGCCACGGAAAAATTCAATCCTGGTCCACAAATGCAGAAAGGCTTAAGCTTGTCAAGTAAAGGAACAGAAAGCTGTCGAGATGGTCGAGTCGGCACCATCTCTTGACGAATCTGAAGCGATGATACTACCATATACGTTAAGGAGAAGAGTTTAAATTCAATCTGAACAAAGCGTACTGAATAGATGAAAATATACATATATATTCAAGTGTTAGCCAAGTATGACTGCGTTCGAACCTCGGCCGATAATGTCAAGCCCTCCGAGTGTATTTCTGATATAAAATGAAATCTTCTCATAAAAGTCCTACTACCGTGCGGAGGCGACTTGGTGTGAAGTGCAATTTTTTAGACAAAAATCAGCAAGATCACCACAAAGTGCAAAAAAACAAATGCTCGGCCGAAAATCGCTTCAATATTTATTTTTCTTTAGTCTCTTATGTTAGTTATGATTTTTTTTTCCAACTCTACAAGCGTCAATTCACTGGAAAAAAAAACATTGTAACAGCAGATATTCCAACAAATCCACTGCGGCTTAGAGGCAGTGAGGTCGTAGGCGAGGCGACTCAAATCCGACGGTACTCGCGACAGTCGTGACTTTATATCGGAACAACCCAGTTTTTTAAGCGGCCAAGGACTGTCACTCCCGCAATATTCCACAAAAAAGCCATTTTGGCCACAAAAAATAAAAAAAGTTATTTTATCATGATTGATTTTTATCATGAAAGCAGAAACAGACAAACACACACATACACATAAAAGCTCTTGAAAAACAAACAATTTTTTAATGTTAAATTATAACTATTACAGCTATGTTTGCAAGTGGCATGTGGCATGATGATGTCATATTTTTGCTGCGCCGCATTTATTAAATTCTTACAGAGTTTTTCCCTTTTGCTCTTACATTCGAAATTTTCTAAAACAAAAAAAAAAAAAGTTTCTAAGCAATTTAATTTTTTTGTGGCACTTTTTTCGCTGCTTTTTGTTGATAAATTAGTAAAAGTGCCGTTGGAATGTGAGTGAGGTTTTGGGTGAGTTTGTGTGCTGCAAATTATATGGAGTAGCAGTGAAGAGTGTATATGTGTGTGTCTGGAGTGCAAAATAAATTTGTTGTTTTTATTTTTCAACTTTGGACGCGATGTCACTGCACCGCAAAATTAGAATAAGCAAAAAAGGGAATGAAAAAAAAACAGAAATAAAAATACAATAAAAGAGATAAACGAAAAGTAGACAAAAATGCGCTCCATTTTTATGTACTAAAATATATAAGAACATTTTGTGTGCATTTTATATCATTTGTGTGTATGTGTGTGTATATATATATATATATATATATATATGTACAAGTATAATAGCATAGAAAGAAAAACCCCGCATTGTTTACACAGTCGCAAGTCAACTGTTGCCGTTGGCGCTGGCAGTGCACCGACCAAACCGTATGGTGGCAACAACAACAACAGCAACAACACAAATACCGTTGGTGTTGGAGTCGATGGTGGCACTTGGCACTTGGCGTAGGTGTTTGTTTGTTAGTGTTGGAATTGACGACAAGGAACACCAACAACAACAACCATAAGCCAACAAACAACAAACATTTATGTATATAACTAGAGGAGATAACTATGTATAATATATGTATGTAACAGACAACATATAATTTTATATATGAATATTAGTATATACTACTCAACCATGTAAAAATTTAGCTACTTACAACAACTATAATAAACTACAACAAACAGTAGTGACAGCAGCAGGTGGTTGTGGGTGGCCGCAAGCAACACGGTTACAAGGTTTTCTTTTCCTTTTTTTTTGTATGTATATGTTCAAGGGTGTTTCTCTATGTACTGCCGTCAAGTAGACTTGATGAATTAGAATTTTTGTTAATAACTTTTGCACTCACTTGTTGCAACAAGCTTAGCCCTCAAAGCCCACACTTACTTTTTGCAAGCTTTCTTCTCCTCACTTATAGGTATTTATTATTGTTTTTGTGGCAATTTGAATATTTTGTGGTTAAAATTGCAAATATTTATTATTTTACTATTCTCCTTACTGCATTTCATTATGAAGCTTCTGTATGCTCCTCCGGTGCTTTACAAGTGAAATATGCGCATATAAAATTAATAGAAATATTTCCTGGCGAAAGGTAATATTAAAAACACTACGAAAGAGATGAAAAATATGTATGAAGAGCAGAGAATAATATTTCGAAACACAAAAAGTGACAAAAATTAAATAACGTCAAGTGTAATATAATAAAATATAAAAACTAAAGAGATGAAATAAAGTAAATTCAAAAAAATAAAATTTAAATAAAATAAAATCAATTTAAAATAAAACAAAATGAAGTAGAATAAATCAAAATAAAAATCAAAATAAAATAAAATATTAAAAAAATAAAAATATAAAATAAAATAATATAAAATAATATAAATAAAAATAATATAATATAAAAAAAAAATTAAAAAAAAAAATAATTTAAAAAAATAATTAAAAAATTTAAAAAAATTAAAATATATATAAATATAATTCAAATAAAATAAAATAATATGAATTAAAATTTTATATTAAAATCACATAAAATAAAATAAAGTAAAACAAAATATAATAAAATAAAATAAAATAAAATTGAAAAGCAAAAATAAAAAAAATAAAATAAAAATTAAAAATAATAAAATAAAATAATATAATAAAATTAAAATAATAAAAAAAATAAATAAATAAAAGAAACAAAAAATTAAATAAGTTAGTATAAAATAAAATAAAAACAATAAAATAAAATAAAAAAATAATATAATTTAATAAAATAACATAAAATAAAATAAAATAAATTAAATTAAAATAGAATAAAATAATAAAATATAATCAAATAAAATAAAATAAAATTAAATTAAATTAAAATAAATAACGTGAAATAAAATAAAATCATAATCAAAATTAAATAAAATTAATTAAAAAGTAAAAATATAAAATAAAATAATATAAAAGAAATTAAATAAAAATAATATAAAATTAAAAAAAAATAAAATAAAATAAAATAAATTTAAAAAATTTTTTAAAAAAACAAAATAAAAATAAATATATAATTAATTAAAATAAAATAAAATAATATAAATGAAAATATTAAATCAAAATAACATTAAATAAAATAAAGTAAAACAAAATAAAATGAAATAAAATGAAATAAAATTTAAAAGCAAAAATAAAAAAGTTAAAAAAAAATTAAAAATAATAAAATAAAAAACAAACAAAAAATAAGAAAATAAATTAGTATAAAATAATAAAAATTAAATAAATTAAATAAAATTAAATTAAAATAATTAAAATAAAATAAAACAAACAAAAATTTAAAAAAAAATGAAATAATAAAATAAAATTAAGAAAACGAAAAAAAAAATAAAATAAAATAATAAAATTAAAATAAAATGAAAAAAAAAATTAAATTAAATAAATTTAATTTAGTCATTTCAATAAAATAGAATCAGAGGAAATGTAATTAAATTAAATAAAACAAAATCAAATAAAATAACTATAAGAAATAAGATAAAATTAAATTTAAAAGAAGAATATGTGATTGAAAAAAATATATTAAATAAAATAAAACAAATACAATAAAATCAATCGAAGTGAAGAATAAAAAGTTGAAATAAATTGCAAGATGAAGCAGAGTATAAACGCTACATTTTGCAAAAACGTTAGTTTTAGCAACTAAAGTGCAGCATATAAAAGATTAGAAACGCGCCCGTACCCTAAAACAGCCCCAAATCCATTCAGTCTCCCAAAGCTACTTGTAATGTCCTCACATCATACCACAGCGTATGCCAACCACAAACACATATTGAAAACGTTGCACTCACACTTCGCCAAACCGAAAACTGCACTGTCTCCATTGATTCTCTCCCACGATTTTATCAAACCTCTACTACTACTACTACTACTCATTTTTATCTTTCCGCTTAGTTACTCATGTTCGAGTATATAAGCCAAAACTATATATATTACTAGCAATTCTCTGAATTTTTATAGTTCCTCTATCGCATCAGCTATTTAGTGGCATAACCTACTGAGAAGGGGTAAAACTATCTCAATGATTTTTTTTTCCACCTCAATTTCGTCTAAAACTCAAACCCAAACTATTTTTTTTCCTTTGCTTATACACCGCCACTAACCGACATTTATTTACCTTCCTTTTTGCCATCTCCTTCGCTATAACGTACATAGAGAAAATAGATAAAAAAAGTAACGGTACATAGTTAAGTAGTGTGCATGGAGTGGGTGTTATTTTTTTCGGGAGGAAAAAAATATTATGAAAAAATATAACAACTTTATATACTTCATATATGTATGTATGAAACATATTTGTACATATGTACTTGTGCACTTTCATATTTGTCGCTGCTCCTGCAGTCGCCACATGCAACAGGCGGTTGTGCCGGCAAGCTGCGCACACACATACTTAAAAAAATCTTATGTATATATGTAAAAAAAAAGTTTGTCTTATTTGAAAATATTAGTGCATTCTTCAAGTATGTACATCTCATTTACTGGGGCGTGGCAGTGTGAGAGTGTGTATCTGTATGTGTATGTGTGCAAGCGCCTGTTGCATGTGCGACGTTTAGTTTCGTGTTGGTTTCGCCGATGCTGGCGAATTGTCAAGTGCATAAATTTCGGATGAGCCCTTTTTTCTTCACCATATGGTGCCACTGTCATCATATAAATTGACTTTTTCTCGAAGTGTGAGTCGAGCTGAGCGGTGGCAATATTAGTTTTGAAAACAGTTATTGCCGTCATAAATTTTGTAAATGTCTGTATAACAGAGAAAAAAATTAAGATATTTTTTCAAAGATAATTTCATCTTTCTAGAATTTTCAAAAGATAATTTTAACTTAAAAAAATTTAATATTTGCAAAAAAAAAAAAAACTTATCCTCATTATAGTTAAATTTAAAATAAACAAATTTCCTTAATTTTCACCAGAATTGATGTTACTTATACGACATGTGCCACAAAAGTGGAACTAATATTCAATTGTATATATCAGGGGGATGAAGTAGCCTTGCGAATCTGATATCACACCTATCGAAATGAATAACGATATGTTCCCCATATCAGTCGATAAAGAAATGTCCGCCAAATATAAAAAAAAATTAAAAAAAAAACTAAAATAATTTAAAAAATTAAATACGATAAAATACAATGAAATTATACAAAAAAAAAATATTAAATTAATTAAAAATAAATAACATAAAAATTTAAATAGAAAAAATTAAATTTTAAAAAATAATAAAACAAATATTAAAAAAAATTATATAAACACAACAACAAAATTAAAAAACAAAATTTAAGATAAAACAGAATTCAAAAACCAAGGAAAATTAATTAAATATAAATAATTTTAAAATAATTAAATATATTAAAACAAAACTTTATAAAAATATAACATAATATAAATAAAAACATAAAATAATTAAAAACATAAAATAAAAATAAAAATTAACTTATTTAAAAAAAATTTTAAATTAACAAAATCATTAATACAAAATATAATAAAGTAAATAAAAATAACTTAATGAAAATACATAGTGACGTAAATAATAAGATAACTTTTAAAAAATAGAATAAAAGAAAATAAAATGAAAGAAAATAAATAGAAATAAACTAATTAAAATAAAACAAATTAAAATAAATTATGATAAAAAAGTAAAATAAAATAAAATCGAATAAAAGGAACTAAAAAAAGTAATTGAAATAAACTAAGGAAAAAAATTAAAATATATGTAAGAAACAAAGGAAAAAAATTTAAATAATACAAAAATACAAAATTAAAAATAATAAAAAAAAATTAAAAAACATAATTACATTAAAAATATGAAATAATAAAATATAAATTAAAAAAAATTAAATTTAAAAAGTATAAAAAATATAAAAGATAAAATGATATAAAGTAAAAAATAAATAAATTAAAATAAAATAAACGAAAAAAAAATGAAATAACTTTGAAAAAAAAATTGAATTAAATAAACTAAAAAATAAATAAAATAAAAATTAAATTAAATAAAGTAAAATAACAAAAATAAAAAAAAATAAAAAATAAAATAAAATAAAGTAAAGTGAATGAAATAAAATAAAGTAAAAGAAAATAAAAAAATAAAATAAAAATGAAAAAACATAAAGAAGATTTAAAATAAATTAAAAGAATAAAAAAAAAAATAAAAAAATAAAAAAATAAAAATAATATAATTTAAAAAAAAAATAGATTAAAAAAAAAAAGAAATAAAATATAACAAAATAAAGGAATAAAATGAAATAAGTTGAAAAATAAAATAAAATAAAACAAAATAAAGTAAAATAAAATAAAAAATAAAAAAAAATAAATTAAATTAAAATAAAAAATAAATTATATTAAAAACAAAAAACAAATAAATATTAAAATCAAATAAATAAAAAAATGAAATAAGATAAACTAAATCAAAAGAAAAAAATAAAATAAAAATTTAATAACATAAAGAAGATTAAAGTAAAATAAAATAATTTAAAAAAATTAAAAAATTAAAAAAATAAATTAAAATAATATAAATTAAAATAAAATAATATAAATTTAAATTACATTAAATTAAATTAAGTTAAGGTAAATTAAATTAAATAAAATAGAATAAAAATAAATAAGATAAAATAAAATAAAATAATATAAAATAAAAAGAAATAAAATGAAATAAAATAAATACAAATAAATAAAAATAAAAAAAAATAAATAAAAAAAATATTAAAAAATTAAAATAAAATTAATTTAATTTAAATTAAATTAAATTAAGTTAAATTAAATTAAATTAAATTAAATTCAATAGAATACAAATAAAGAAAGAGAAATAAAATAAAATAAAATAAAATAAAATAAAATAAATTAAATAATATGAAATAAAAAGAAATAAAATGAAATAAAATAAAAACAAATAAAATAAAGTAAAATAAAATATAGTAAAAAAAAATTAAAAAAATAAATTAAAAAAAATAAATAAAAATAAAAAAGTAAATAAAAAAAATTAAAAAAAATAAAATAAAATACAATAAAATATTTTTCCATTTAACGCGATCGCCCCTAATAAAAATAACCACTATTGCTCAATTAGCTAATGATTTGTCGCGATTTTCAGCTTTCTCAAAAATTACTGTTATGTGTGGGGTTGAGGCGTGAATTTGGTACGAATTAACCCATTTGCACTAGGGTCCACTTTTCGAAGCCAAGAAAGGAATGTGTGAATCATGTATCTTCAAAATATCTTCGTCATTTCATGAAATTTGCTGCTTATATGCCCATATCTACATCGCTAGCTGAACAAACCTTATATAATTTCCGTACACAATAAAAGCGAGTATAAAAAATAAATTTGTTATTATTTTTTTTTCCAAACCAGAACTGTACCAAAAAGGATTCAAGCTGTTAATGACTGTACACATATAATGATGTAGATAAATTTAGAGTAAAAACTAATCGAAAATATTGTAAAATCTAGGTAAGAGGCAGAGATAGTTTTCGTTTAGCTCGTTCGTTTTGTTTATCTTAAAGAAAAAGCAATATAGCGGTAACATTTCATTGAGCTGAGTGTTGCAACAGGTTGTTGCTACAACGACATGCTAAGAAGGTGTACGGCATGCTAAGAAGGTGACGTAATGGGGTGAGTTTAAGGCGCTATGTACTAATATATATATATATATATATATATATATATATATATATATATATATATATACATTATATAAGTATGTACACGGAAGAGTGTAATTTCGAGGTTGGTAGTAAACGCGCAGACCTGCAACCATTCACCTGTTCTTATATAAAGATGTTGTTGCCATACGAAATGTTGGCTTGTTGTTATTGTAGAGACGTTTCGTTCCTCAAAAAATTTAGAGAGAATACACATACATACTATATATTATTATGTATCTACTACTTGCACTGCATGCTGCCTCATGCCTCAAATGGTGTACTTGCAACATTTTGATGCCATAATAGAAGCGGCTCAAGCATATGCTACAACATTATGGAAAAGGGCGTAGGGCTATGAAAATCATGATTTTTCAGTTTTTGTTTTGCAGTTGTTGTTGCTTTCGTTATTGTTACACTTACAACAACACCGGTAGCAGCAGCAGCAGCAGCAACAGCTAGTACCTTTGATAGCCAACATAATTGCCTGTTTTGTACCACGCCATACTTTAGCCGTTTATTGTTATGATAGCGTATTGCAATAACAACAAAAACAACATACTGTTGTTGCAAGACACCAGAAAAAAAAAAATAAGGAAAAAATTGTTGCGGAAGGCAAGCAAAGCACTGAAGATTGCAATAATGGTGTGCAGCAACAAAAAGTATATTCATAAAATCCACACACACACGCACACATACCAATGCATAGATACTAGACCACGCCGTAACAACAATAAACGCTTTAGTAGCGCTGAATGAAACCGACTCCCGGTCACCTTAATAGCCCATTTTGTGCATATTGCAAGCAACAGTAGACATTACGGCGAAAACAAAGACGACAGAGAAGCCGGACGAGAAGAACCAAACGTCGTGGAAGATGCGACACACCGGTGGGGCGCTCACAAGTGTGAGGCGGAGAGAACTTGAGGTAGCGTGGATTATTATTATATGGAAATATGCTGGTGAATGCGCTACGAAAACAACAAATAAAAACAGAAAAATTGGCGAAGTGTGTGTACAGCGGTGCCGGGAGGTTACAGCACATAACTAGCTACATACATCTGCCATGTACCAAGGCGATTCGTGCACACCTGTTGCAAAATTTCATTCACACAGCAGCGGTTGGGGTAGTAAAATAAGCGCAGAATACACCTTGAAGTTGTGAGAGCAAAATGTCGTGGAAGACCGAAGAAAGAGAGAGAGAGAGAGAGAGAGGAAAGAGATGCGGAGAGAATGCGCGCGGAAATGTGGCAAACTACGAACATAACTATTTTGTTGAATTTCTTTATTTTCATTTTTTCAAACTGACTTGCCACTAGTTTTTCTGCGATTTTCGCTTCTATTATGTACCTAAATGAATGGGCATATATATATATATATATATATATACATATATATATTATACATACATCGTTCTGCCGCTTAAGTTGATTTTTCCAACAAATCTAACGAATTTTTTGTTCCACTAACATTTTTAAGCTTTCGCCACAGCTGCCTCATTTCCACCTGCCACATTACTTGAATGACTTTGGTAATGCGAGCAGGTATCTTGTGGAATTTTTACTTAATTAATTCTTTAATTTCTGAAATTTTTTAATTTTCCTACACAGCTGTTGGCAAAAAAATATCTATTTTGACGATTTATTAATTTAACGGTACAAATGTAAGTAGCATTGAATTTGACTAATTGCTTAGTTGCGCTTCCCCATTAGCAGCTACCGGTTCAATGACAGTTAATATCTCTAAAACTAACTTTAAAAAATATTGCACAAATACAAGCATTCAAAGAGACGAGACAACTTCGTGAATCGCACTATAACCCAAGAGCATCACAAAAGTCATAGTTTATCGAAATTCAATAACTGACCAAAGACAATAATAACAGCAGTAAGCAAGCAGCAGTTGCTACTGTTGCTAATAAGATTTACTGCCATCGAGTGTAAACAGCAATAAAAAGATATTGACATGCAAGCAACGCCACTCTGTAGCCACTGACCAGTTGGTCATTTCGTCATTAACAGCCACCCAACCAACCACCTGTGGCGTCGCAGTCTCAGTAGCTGTGTGATGGTGTGATGAGCTTATGTATGTATGTATGTATATATAATGAATTTATGCTTCTGTGTGTAAGCAATCATACATACAGTCATACCTATATGTATGTATATTTACACCAAAATTTTAATTGATGTGTGTGTGTGTGTGTGTGTGCGGTGAAAGATAAAAGAGACGAAAACCGACGAAGCGCAACTGTAATTAATGCCAATAATGGTTCAATAGAAAGTAGTTACCCTAAGATTAAAGGCTTTATGGAGCAAAAAAAAAAAGTAATGAAATGAATTTTTATGCGCAATTAATCCAAATAATAATCAAATACGAAATTAGTTCAAAAAACATATTTCAATATTTTAAAAGGTGTCAAATAAACCCAGAGAAGTCTACTGATAGTTTAAGACCCTTTAGATGTCAAACAAAATAATTAAAATAAATAAAAAATGGCTATAAGTTTAATATGACCTCAGGATTTGTTGTAAAAAAAAACTGCAAAAGTATTATATGCATGACAGGCGGGCTTGAAAAGAAAATAACTAAAGGGTTTTCCAATAGGGATGTTATGACTTCTCAGTGTCCTTTTTGGCCATTTTTAATTTGTCATAATCTGTCAAGTTTTTTTCATTGTATTCAGTAATGTTTACAATTTCATCCATGGCAAGATATACGCAAGAACAACGTTGCTGATTTTGCCTTGGAACAACTTGAAAACGATAACGATTTTTTTTTTCAAGAAAATCATCTTCTCCGATGAAGCTCACTTTCATCTGAGTGGTGCGGTAAATAAGAAGAAAATCCACAAATTATTCATGAACAACCATTACATTCACCTAACTTGACAGTTTAGTGTGGTTTTTGGTCTGGTGGACTCAACGGTCCGCACTTCTTTCGAAATGAAGCTGGTAGCACCGTTACTGTCAATGGAGAGTGGTAAAGAGCGATGATAACAAACTTTTTATGACCACAATTGAAAGAAGTTGATCTTAACAACATCTGGTTCCTCCAACAAGATGGGGCCACATGTCACACAGCATGTGCAATAACCGAATTATTGCAAGAAAGGTTTGGAGATTCGATTATTTTAAGAAATTGTGACATTGAGTGGGCTCCAAGAAGTTGTGATCTAACACCATTACACTACTTCTTGTGGGGTTATTTGAAGTCATTGATCTTTATCAATAAACCAGACTCTCTTCAAGCTTTGAAAGTCAATATTGAACGTGCAATTCATGACATACGACTTGATTTAGTGGATAAAAAGTGCTCAAAAATTGGGTTCATCGCATTCGTTCATGCAAAAGAAATCGTGGAGGCCCCATTTGAATGATGTTATATTCAGAACTTAATTGTAACGATTTTACTTCACATTAAATAAATAAAAACATTTGCATTTCCTTAAAATTTTAACAAAAAGGATTCCAAATAATTTTTTTTTCAAAAATCACTTTACAAATAACAAGCAAAATACTTTTGAGAGCAAGAATTTCCGACATCTCATCGTTATTTTTTTGTTGTTACAGAATGGAGTTTTTGTTAAGATATTTTCCAGCAATGCTAATATTCTTCTTTACAAAGCCTAGAAATTTGAATTTTCGTACATATGAAAAAAAGATTTCTGTGAGTAACTGTATATGAAATTGCAATGATTTGCAAAAATTGTGCAAATATTTCATTATGTGATCACCATAAAAAAAAACAACAACACTCCCACAATAAATGAGGCATAGCTGCATTGACGCATGGAGCTGCTGGAGCGGACGGGAAGGGTTCGAAAAAAAGGCAATGAAACATATATGCTGAATATGTGCAAAAGCCGATTTGGCAATTCCATTGACGTCTACCAGCTGGCAATTCGCATTTGTATTTTTTTTTTTTTTTTTACTTTTTTTTCTGCTGGGCTCCGCTCTATGCCTAAGCTTACCATTTACGCCATTTTCGGCGACGGACTGTGCATGCGTGTCTTTATAGTGTGTGTGTGTCTGTGTGTGTTAATGTGTGCGCCTGTCATGCGATGCAATTTTTCCAATTTTTTTTTTGTGCAGTGCACCAGTTGTTTGTGTTATCTTTCATATTTTTTTTTTATTTTTTTATTTGCAAGATTATACGTTTTATGGCAATTTTTTGTGATTATTTTCGACGCTTTTTTTCCGCAGAATAAATATTTCGCTGCTGAAACTATTTTGCGACGTACACAATTTCTTGCTATCATTATTATTATTATTATTGCAGTTGTTGTTGTTGTTGGTGTTTCTGTTTTTATTTGGTTCTACTTTTTCGCGAGTATCTAATTTCAAATTGGTCCGCGCCTCACGCCACCCTCTGCCGCAGTTGGGCCACTCTCATCTTTCAACGTTTGACGGCGCAGCTGTCGCGCTATTCTGTGTCTAATTGGTTCGTTAGTTATTGCTGTTGTTGTAGTTGTACTGCAGTTTTGTGTAAATTAAAAACGAAATAGCGAAACTAGCGCTTGGAGACAGCGGCGGCGCAAGCACAAATAAGATGCGGCACATGTGCACGCTCCCGCCTGCTGCACTTCGCTCCAGCCATTTTCGCCCTGCATCCGCCCCTCACATTTCGTCCAGCTCGCCAAAAGAGCCACTTTACTTGCGCCAATTTCGCTTATCTGACAAATGCGAAATTTTTATGACAAAATTCGCTTTTTTGCTGTTTCTTGCTTTCGGTTTTTTCGTTCGTTTTTTATGTTCGTAGTTTTTTTTAAATATTTTTATTTACTTTTTGTTGTTGTCAATCACATTGTCGTTTCGGCATTTGGCCGCTCGGCGGCTGAAAATTATTGTTTGGCTGTTTTTTTTTTCATTGCTCGGCAATTGGCCGTACTTCTGCTGACGTGCATTCACACACACACACACTCACACACACACACACACATGCACGTCTGTCTCTGTTATATTGCATGTCGAAATCAGGCCACACATCGACGCTGCGAAGATAAGGTTTATTTTGCTATTTTAATTTTCGCCTCAATTTTTTTTCTATTTTTGTATTTTTTATTAATATTTTTGCACCATTTTATGTGTTTGGTGCTTCTTCTTCTTATCCCCCACACATTTGTGCATTTTTGCCATTTTACTTTGCTGAATGCCTGTTTTTTGTGTTTAATTTTCTGATTAAAATTTAAGAGCTGCACTCGAATTTGCAAAAAAAAACAAAACAAAAAAACAAAAAAAAAAACAACAACAATAAGAACAACAACAAAAAACATAAATCATTTCGGGGGAAATTTGATAATGCGAAGGTGACCCCATTTTAGTGCGCTGATAATGTGCAAAAGGCACAAATGCACAAACGACGGCAGCAGCAACAACAACAACAACAACAGCGAAAAGTTGTAAAATATCGTAGCACAACGAAAACACTTGTAACAAATATTTAAGTGTTTTCTAGAAAATTTGATAATTTTTCTTGTTGTTTTTTTTTAACTCTATTTTTCTACAAATACACTTCAAACTGCACTGCGAATGGAAATTCTATGAGGAAGAGGCGCAGCTGAACGGAATGAATGAAGGCTTGCGAATTGGCAACGCTGCAACCGAGTAAGAAATACAAAAGAAGTCTGTGTTTTCGGCGCTTTGTGAAATGTTTTTTCACTTAGCAAATGGCGGAAGTGGGGCGAGGTCTGCTGTTATATGAATTAGTTTATTATGGGTATGACTTCTAAATATAGATGTCAAGAGATAGTGGAATAGTTAAGTGTTTGTAAATATCATTTCTAAGTTTTAGTTATATATTTGGGTCTAAATTTAGATAAGAATTTCAGAAAACAAAGGAAATTTAAATTTTTACTTTGAACATTATCATATACGAGTATAGGGGGAATTATTGAAAAATTGAAAATATAATGGAAAAATAGGAAAAAATTAAATTAAATTAATTTATATAAAAAAAAATTTTTAAATTAAATAAAAAATTAAATTAAATAAAAAAAAATAAAAAAAAAAAATAAAAAATTTAATTAAATAAAATAAAATAAAAAAACTTAAGCAAAAAAAAAATTAAATTAAAATAAATAAAAAGGGATTCAGAACGCTCTGTTTTCTTGTAAGGTGCGCTGCTACCTTTCGGTCGGCCTGGGTTCATGCCTAGGCTCGAACAACATCCAAATTATAGAAAAATAAATTTTTTTAATTGGATGAAGAGCTCGGCTAAAAATCGCTTCAGAGGTTACAAAGGGCCAAAAAAAATATTTTTTTTTTTCAGAATGAATCCTCTATTATACCCCTTCATAAGAATGTAAGCAGATTTTTGTTAGAAAATCACCGAGGTATAGCGAAGATATCTGCGATACTAGAACTATTTGAATCGCTTGTCACAAATCATTGGACTCATCCAATCTTATCTATTACAAACATAACACATTCCCAACCAATTTAATTGCGTTCATTTCTTATACCATCAGAGATGTTGATGTAATACTTATATTATATACCGACTTGAGCAAAGCTTTTGATAAAATTTATCACTCTTTGCTAATCAAGAAACTTGACTTGAGTGAGTTTCCAAACAAAATTTTTACAATGGTTCTGCTCATACCTCTGCAATCGAAGAATAGTGTTTAAATTTTTATTTATTTCATTTTAGATTCCATTACAGTTGCTTCAGGAGTGTTCCAGGGTAGCCATCTAGGCCCTATTATTTGCTCACAAATTTTAAATGATATTTTTTATTCTGATATAAAATCTTCAAAGGATTTTAATGTAGCATATGATAAAAAATCTATAAATCTCACATTTCGCCAAATGGAGGAGCCTTGCTACAAACAGACCTAAAAAGCGCGGTAGAATAATGTAAAGTATATCAAATGCACCTAAATCTTGAAAAATGCAATGTTATGTGCTACTGCCGAAGAGCCATACTCAATAGATAGCGTTCATTTGGAACGAGTTAAGCGTTTCTGACATGAGGGTCACTCTGGACCCTAAACTATTCTTCACACATCAAATTGAAGGTGTGAAAGTCAACAAAGCAAGCAAAAGCAACTCGAATTTTGTAAAACTGTGGTCAAATGAGCTCAATGATCTTTATGTTACAAATGCTTTGTATACAACATTAGTAAGACCCATTCTGGAATACGGTTCGGTAATTTGGAATCTGAGGTATCAAATCTACGCTGATAACATAGAATCTTTTCAAAAATAATTTCTTTTTTTTTGCCTTGGGACTTCCAATACAGTCTGTCTTCTTGTAAAAGTCATTTGAAGCTTATTAATATCTCCACTCTTTCTAGCCGTTAGGAAATGCTTAATGTAATTTTCGTGATGGTAATATTCTCTTTAGAATGTGCAGACATTTTTTCTCCTTGTTTCTGAAAACTTGTCAAACGAATTTTGAATTTCACGAGGCTTTGCATTGTTTGTGCCTTGATTTCGACACTCATTCTTACACATTTGCTTTATTCGATTAATTTTTTTCATACTAAGATAAATAATTTTGTCTTTAAAGTAGTATTAAAAGAATATTAGATTGGAATCTCTGCTTGCACTCTTTTCATTTGAACTGTTTGCCAGTGTAGGGTAGCAATTTCCAATAATTCCAGTAATAAATTATTGGAAATTGCTACTCACTCCATTTCATTTCCCCTTTTTACTGAGCACATCCAAAATGCCGAAAGAAGAGGAAAAAAAGTTAGCTGCAGCTGACAAAAAAAATATTTTTAACTGCACAAAGGATAGATTGGAATAGATATTTTTTGTAATATGGTTAATTTATATCACAAAAAATTGGAATAATTAAACAGTGTAAATAACGCACTGAAAGGTGAACCAAAGTAGTCCACAATGAGTGATAGTAAGGAAAAGGACATCAATTATTGAGTTAAAATTTTTAAAATTAACTTCCAATATTAACGCTAATTTACAAACAAAAGCACAAACGCAAACTTAGCAAACAAAAGCTAAATGTCAGAGCAGTTGAAACGACTATACTGAGTCGAATAAGGTTTAATTTCAAATCGACAGTGACCAAAACACTTGGCTCAAGTCATCCAAATGTGGCTACTTATTAACAAAACAAAAAAAAAAGAAGAAAAACTGTTGGCGCCCAAAGCGGTGTTTTATAAACTGCAGGTCCCATATCTGGGAAAACACATGAAGACGCACTATATAAATCGGAGCAGGAGCTCGTTAATCGAAAATATCGTTGGTGGTTACTTGATTAAACTCCAGAAATGTAACGAACTTTTCATATCCGAAAAATTCGGTACTAATACTTCGAAAGTGTAAGTTAAAGATCAATATTTAGTACCGTTTTCGTATACATAAAAATTTGCTCAGCATCAAGAAAAAAATTTTTTTTTCTCAGAATCTTCTTGAGCGAAACAATCCAATAAAAACAATAAGCAGGCGTACCGTTTTTTTTCCAAAATTTACGATACTCATAAATCCATAGAAATTTTTATGAATAATTCAAGCAAATTTGTTTCAAAGCTGTGTGAGAATCGAAACATGCTTAAAAATTCAAATCACGAACATTTTGAACGTGCAATAGCGGTTTTTGGAGAACATTTTGAACCAAGATAGCTCTCTAATTTTTTTCCTAGAAACTATTGTAAATACCCAGAACATATCCAAAACTTAGATCGATCGCTTTTATTTAAAAATATTTCAATCAACCAATTTTTAAGGAGGTTTCATCTTCAGCTTTCAATTCTCGTTAAAATCAATATGAAAGTATTTGAAGCTTGTAAAACCATGACTAAAAGTTTTTCATTCGGAAATCTGAAAGACAAGGAAACCAAAATTAGTGCAACATCACTGAATGACGGAAAAAGAAGGGACAAGTGAAAGGCGTATTTTGGAAAAGTGGTGAAAAGGTTCTGTAAATAGAGCGATCTCCTTATAGTATCACCAGTATGAGGGAAGAATCAGTTTTTTGAATTTCAACGCTAAGGAATAGTCTAAAAATATGCTATTCACGGATAGGTTTTGAAATAAAATGAACAAAAAAAAAAATATGAGAAAATACTATAAAAAGGGAAAAAATTATTGAAAGAGTAAAAAATAATACAAAAGCAAAAAAAGTAGTTGTTGTTTTAGTGAAGTTGCCAGCGAACTTGAAGCCATGAAAAAGGGTCGCCTTATCCTCCGCCAAACACCACTACAACAACAATAACGATAATCGTCGATTGGCATTGTCATGAATTCGTTTAATGAAGAACAAGAGCCAAAACAGCTCCATAAACTAACCTACCAGCAGCACCAACACTCCACTATTTACAAGCACAACAACAACAAAACCAAAAGTAATACGACAAACAGTACAATAAAACCAAAAACACTAGAGCTAAGCAGCAACTACTTAAACAAATGGTGAATAATGAAATCGATAATTTTATGTGTAATTTTGTGAGCTACGGAGCTGTGGGACTGAGTTGTTCTTCTTCTTCTTCTACTTAAACAATTGAATAAACACATTGAGTCTGACTGCGTGGCGTACCTTTTTAGTTGATTTTTTTTTTGTATTTGCACACTTTTTTTTTAAATTTAGTTTTGCACACAAAAAAAAATAATGCAAACAACAACAACAACTACAACAACAAGAACAGCAAAAATGCAGCTTAAAAATGCAATTTGAGGCGAAAAATATGAAATGGCAAACTGTGCCAAGCGCACTAAAATTTCAAAATTTCAACAAATGCAATTGAGCAGCTCGCGCCGACGAAACGCTTGTCCTTGAGCTTATCGCCGCGCACACACACACACACACACAGAGAGAGAAGCGTAAAAACTGCATAAAAGGCATAGAGTGTAGGTATAGAGTAAGCAACAGGCAAGCAAATAAATAAACAAACAACAACAAAAGTCATATATTATACGAATAGCAACAGCAACAACAACAACAACATGAAGAACTATAATGCACATACAGAAAGAAAAGCCAAAAACGAAACAACAAAACTGCAATAAAACCAATTTGAGCGCAAATATTTAGTCAAATTCAGAATTTATGCGAAATGCGGGCACACATACTTGTATACATACATACATACATACATATTTATACAATTATATTTATATTTTATTTTTTTCATTCATTCATATGATTCCAGTCGTCGCCACACAGAATTGACTGTTTATGCAAGTGTGTGTGAGTGGGTGTTTGTGTGTTCAAGTCGTCAATCGAGTCGAAGTCGAAATTTTTCATTTATATATTTATTCGAAAATGTATTTGAAACCGAGAAATTTGATGAGTTTGCTGTGTTTAGCAGAATCTATGGAAGCGTTGGAACGTTCCAGCCCATCTCAACATCGCCTGTTTCTTACCCTTTTTACAAGACAGATTTTTAACTTTGTGGGCCGTCTTTTTTTGCTCTCTTTTTCTTTCTTTTTTATACCTTTCATGTGGTATATTAGCTTTGGTCCGACATATGTAAGTACCAGAAGGAGTAGAGATAGACCCACGGAAACTTATTTCGATCAGTTCAGTTTTTGAAATATTTCAACCAAGCTTGATAGAAAAATTCATCTATACGCTTAAACGATCACTTGTCGAAAGCGGTCGGTCCAGTTCGGTCCACTATAACATGTATAAGACCAGTTTTTCAGATTTGAGATTTTGGGTCATAAATCCGTCAATAAAGTACCTAAGAACGTAGAATTTGATATACTAAACATGCATAATGAGTTGCATATTGGTTCTGAAAATAATTGAAACCCGACTACTATATCATGTAGCTCCCATACAGCCGATTTGTTCAGATATGAGGTTTTGGGGCAAAAATCCGCCAAAAAAGCATCTAAGAGCGTGAAATTTGGTGATCTACCGAAATGAACTCAAGTTAAAATTGACATTGATAATCATGAAATAGAATTTTGTAAGGTATAAAGACTTCGGAATTACCGAAGGCAGCCGTTTATGACTACGAACCCAGTGCATTACCCAACCGACCGTTGAGCGCGCTTGATGGTTAAACGTAAAATCCAATTGACCAGTGACCAAAAACCATATACAGCCCGAACTGCTCTGAACCCGAATACAAACGCTTTTTCACCTGCGTCTTACACTAAACGTTTAAAGATTTGTTTATCAGCTCCTATAAACGAAATTGAGATTTAGAAACGTTGAAAAGTAACGGTTAGTCTCTTAAAGACAACAAAGTGCCAGTTAGCTTCATTTGTCTCGGGTACCGTTAAATTTGTTTATTCCTTTCCATTGTACTTAACAGAAGAATCTCAGAAAAACAATAATCCACTGAAATCGCGATATTTCGTTATAGTCGATGTCACGGAGAACAGTATGATGCTAGGATCTCTAAAATTTTGTCACAAGTGGTCAATATCACCGAAGGATCACTGCAAATTTTGTTTTTTTCTTGATCACCGGACTTTGAAAACTTTTCACAGTGTAACCATTGTATAGGCTGGATAATTTTATTATTTATGTTAAATTTCTTCATCTTAATTTTACTCTACAAAGATCTGTTCCCAGAATATCCTTTTTGAAAGCAAAACTATTTTTTTGGGATTAATCATCAATATATCAGCAACCAGTCATTATTGAACAGAAAATTGTGGCACAGTTCTGTAATCTGGAATGAATTTCCTACTAGTAAATTTCTCGTACTCGTGAAGAAACATAATTTTTAATTTTTTCAATTTTAAATCGAAACAAGGAAAAAAGTCACATTTCTCCTCGTTGTTAAAAATCAGCCACATTTTGTCGAATATTGATGTGGATCCTCAGGATTTTACGTATTTTTAAATTCCAATGTAACTTCAACAGCCCTGTAAATCCACAGATCGATCGATGAAATAGTTTTCCTAAACAGTTTGATGCAATGTTCAGAACAGGGTAAAGAAACAAAGTTTGAAAATCTAATAACTCTACAATGGCCTATGGAAAATTCAATACTTTAAAAAAATTTGAAATCAATGACCACATTTATATTTATTAAATTTAAGGTTAAAAAATATATTCTCGATTTTTGGATTTTTTTCTCGCACGTTTTGAATGGTAAAATGGCTTCAGTTGTTGTGTGAGCTGGACTTTTTATGGATGTAGGTGTAAGTCCAAGTGCAAAATACGCCAAAATGTATCGTTAGAAAGTCCCAGTTCTTGAGAACGTCGAGAAATATACACATTCGGGTCTTCGGCTACACTTTCGTTCACAGCAGCGATATTTGAGGTGAAACCAGCAAAACGATGATGCGTAAGCCTCACAATATCTGTAACCGATCCAGTTCATTCAAATTTCTTTAGTAATTCTACCAATTGCTTGAGTAGTTAGTTAGAGATTATGTGCACCAAAATCTCCTCTTAAAGCACGAAATGTGGTCACGTTTAAATCGCCATTTTTGTAGTTGTTTTCAACAATTTTAACGCATTTTGCGGTTGTTAAGCAATCCAGTTTCATAATTGCCTGACTTTTAACTAAAACAAAACTTGTTTGGTTTGACAGTTAAGTTTGACAGATGTCAGAATGCAGCTCTGTACATTTCCATTATTTTTTTTTCTTTTTTGCGATTACAGTGTACCTAGAGTTGTCCACTTTGCTCCCTTAATTTTTCTGAATGAGTGAATAATATTGTGTTTAACTTAGTGGGGGTTAATGGGATCTGCTTTCCACTCTGGATTATCTGATTAATGGGGATTTGAAAATTTCTGAGAAATGCTGAATCTTTTCGAACACATTTGCTCTTTGTATTTCCATATTTCGAACTCACCACCTACGATGCTTCCCCCAAAACTCCCCGCTAACAAATTCCAGCTGCGTTCTCGGTCCACCCAAAAAGAACTCATTGGCAAAAAATGAAGGAAATAAATTCCTAAAATACTGCAATAATAAATTAATTTTCCTTTGAATTCAACAGAAATATAAGAATTTTTTTTTCTTCAACCATTTCCTCATATCACTTACCGCCAAACATCATAAGCCAACGATCGATGCTGACAGCTGACAACTGCCAAGAGCCATATGCGTGTAGCAAGAACATTAATCGTCTTGTTCGTCTGTCATTTGTTGATTTCATTTGTCACATTAAAACTCATCATTTTATGTTGTCGTGGCGTCAACACGCCCCGAAATGTGGAAATCAAAGAGACCCAAATGCGGCGAAACAACTCGCCGCGACAAAACAAAATGCCAAACAACAAAAGCAACAAAAGCAACACAACTAAGCTCTGGCGACGGCTATCCATAGTGTTGGCAATCACACAACAGTGAGACAGTCCGACAGTCGGACAAATGGAAATAACAAATTTCGCACTTGAACTTGCTCGCCAGTTCCACTGACTCTCGGCTTGGCATGGCTTGGCTTGGCCGCTACACTGACTGGCCGACCGGAGTGCATGACTGATTTGCAGTGACCGCGACTGCGACGGCAGTTGAAGTTGTTGACCAAAAGCCAATGGCCGAGTGGTTTTAGCCAAATTCGTATTTCGAAACTGTGGCAGCCGCGAGGCCGAAGAGATGAAAGCAACAACAAAAAATAGAAAATTTTAAAATGCAAAAACAAAACAAAAAATGAGACACCAATCCGAGTTGGTAGCGGAACGCGCTACAACGAATTGTCGATCGGCATTTTCCGCATTAGTCTGTTACCACTAACTATCTATCAGCCTCTGCCCGCGCGTGTGTGTGTGTGTGCGTTATGCCGATCGGCGGATTTGGGTGGCAGAAATGTGCCATTTTTCTACAAAAAAAAATAAAGAAAAAACTAAATTAAATGCGAAAAAATAGAGAAAAAAACAACAACTCACAATTGTTGTTGTTGGCACAATTAATGATGTTGTGATTGTTGTTGTTGCTGGTTGCTGCTACCGTTAGCGTGATTTTTATTGTTGTTGTTTGCAGTCGTAATCGAACATTATCTGGGCCACGATCAGCAATGGCAAGCACAACCGCACAAACAAACGCGAGCACACACACGCGCGCACGCATATATACTTACAAATGCCACAGAGTAAGCAACTCACAGCCGATCAAACGTAGTGTTGCCATCAGAGCCACAGAGCCAACGTGAGTAGCGTTCAACAGCCGCTTTCGTCGCGTAATGCAATTGCCCATAAACGCATTTACATATTTATGTATGTGTGTATTGTTGTTGTGGTTGCATCTGTTGCATCTGAATGCATGAATGAATGAATGAAACTGCGGCATCGTCATGAATGAAGCAGATTACTGTACGTATGTTAGGCAAATGCGAATTTGATTAGAATACAAAATTTATGCATCCACACAGAAATACTACATGCAACATATGCTTGTACATACATAAATACATATAAACTATGTACTTTACATATTCACTTATATAGCGCAGCCAAATGATCTCTCTAGCTGAAATCGAAGCAGTACTTCTCAGCCAACTGACTTTCTTTAAGTTCAGCTTTGAGCTATAGTTTATTTTGGAACTAGTCTCATGGTAATACCGATTGGAAGTTACAAATTACTAGTTCGTCTTTGTGCCAAATCTTGACTATACGATGGATGACATATCATCATCGATGTTTTAAGTGTTCAAAAATGCAGTTTTCTCAGTAAATATGTGAGAGCTTGCATTTTCATGGTGAAATGTGGTCCGTCTTCGGCGGTCGGTTTTCCGGATTTCTTGGAAAACAACTGGCAAAAGAACGGCTGTGAACGGCAGAAACTATTGTTATGCGTTGTTCTGGTGATACGGTTGCTACATGTCTACCTTTTCCAAAAAAAAAAAAAAGCAAAAATTTGCTTGGATTCGGCTCTTCTTGAAACACCCCTTCAGTCGACTGCTGCTTACTTTGGGACTCATTCGCGTAAATCCAACATTCGTCCCTCGGCCAAAATCGACACGAGCATTTTTTTCAGCATTTATTTTACTATCAAATGTTTATGCAATATAGAATGTACGCTGGTCCCACTAAGGCCAATTGTTGTCTCACAATAGGTCATATGACGATCTTGAAATATCAGTTTGCACATCAATAGTTTCCGGAACAATAGCAACTTTTGGATAACCTTCACGAAATTCTTCTTGGAGTGATCTAGGACCTCGATTGAATTTAACATACCATCGATAAGTACTAGTCTTTGATGAAGCTTCTTTGTCAAATATTAAATTAAGTTCATCAATGCTCTGTTCTGAGTTAATCCAAGTCGAAAGTTGTAAAAAATAATTGCGAGTTGCCAGATTCCATTACTACAATTGTCAAATCTCGAAATATAAATGGCAGTCCTGCGCCATTTTTAGAGTGATTACACCGTCTTAAATCAAAAAGTATTTAACGGGTTTTATGATTATTATTTTAAAACAAAGTATTTGCGCTATGAAAGCGATTGGCGTTTTAACTTTTTATATCCACCGAAACTCAATACCCTTTCTTTAAGGTTCCAGTTTTTGAAAAACCCGAGATAAGGCCAGCATTAGGCTATTCCTTCACCAAATGCTTGCTATACCGTTACCATAAGTAAAATCGTAGCCAGTCTGATCTGCAAAATAGACAGGGATTGATTATAAACCAGCGTGAATTATAACGGTTTTAAATGTTTCTAAAGCATTCTCTTCTTTGCATTGACCGACTGAATGATATTTGTTCTGTAGTAAAGTTTATTTTAAATGGAGATGGTTTTGATGGTCCCGTGCGACATGACGAGAGATGTGCACACACATGTGTGTACGAGTGTGTTAAATCTGAATTTATTTTCTATTACGTATTAAAATCTAATTTATTTCTATAATACATACAAATATTAACACATCACTTCTGCTCAAATTAAAATTATTATATATGCATATGTGCATTGTTATTTAACTGTTTTGAGCACAGCTGAAACATAACAATCTACGTGGGCATAGAATGAAAATAAATTTTTAATAAATAAATATTTTTATTTTTTTACCGAATAACCTTCAAATCACTTTAAATATACGAACATACATATATATATGTATGTGTAAGTAAACGAGTACACAAGTAGTAGGATGACATATTACTGTTCTTGTTTTGTGCTTTGTTTTACTGTTAATGTCACCGCTATTATTGCTGGTTGGTTGGTTGGCTGGTTGGCTGGTTGAATGGTGAAAGGAAAAACGGGTTAGCGTTCCAATTTGTTAACGAACATCGTACCAATAAGGCTAATAGTTGTAAAACAGAAGAATAAAGTGTCTAAGAAGACAAAGCGACAGCAAAATATAATAAAAAAAAAATTAGAAAAACTAAAAAAAAACATTATAAACTTAAATAAAGCAATCAATTTAGTGTTTTATATGAGTACACACACACACCAATATGATGTATTCGTAAATTGATAAATATGTATGCCAGTACACTTCATATATATGTATGTATTTTTATGAATATCGACAATATGCAGCCATTTTGCAGGCCAATCTAATTGACTAGTAATATTTATTCTTATGATATTCTCTTCTTCTTGCTTTCATGTGTAGAGTTTTAATTGAAATATTTAAAAATAACTTTGAAAATTGTGGCAATTTTGCGACAAAAAAGGTGCTTTTGAGCTAGGCTTGTATGCCCAGTTGTTGTTGTTGCTGCATTTTGCCATTTTAAATTTAGCAAAGTCATTTTGCCATGTGGCAGCCAATAAACGACACTGCAACGACTCTACGTTGAAATATATGTATGTATGTATGTATGTATGTTTGTATGCATGTGTGTATGTATGTATGTGTGAGCAAATTAGTTACTTGTTTGTTGTAATGAAGAATATAATAATAAAGGGTAATTGGTGAATACACTGAACACAAATAAAGTTTAAACAATTTATGGAAAGAACAAATTTAATAAAAATTAATTAATATTTAATTTAATTTTTATTTGCTTTAATTTATTTTTTTTCAATTAATTTTTATTTAATTTTTTAATTTCATTTAATTTTATTTTATTATATGTTATTTTAATTTGTTTAATTTTATTTACTTTATTTTTTTAACTTAACGTATTTTTTTATTCTGTTTTATTTGATTTTATTTGATTTTAATTAATTTTATTTTATTTTATTTCATTTGATTTAATTTAATTTAATTTATTTTTTTTTAAATTTAATTTAATTTAATTTTTGTTTACTTTATTTTATTTTAATTTATTTTATTTTATTTATTTTATCTTATTTAATTTTTTTCTATTATTTTTTATTTTATTTTTTTTATTTTATTTTATTTTATTTTATTTCATTTCATTTTATTTTATTTTATTTTTTTTATTTCTTTTATTTTTCTTTTATTTTATTTTATTTTATTTTTTTAAATTAATTTAATTTAATTTAATTTAATTTTATTTTATTTATTTTATTTTATTTCATTTTATTTTTAATTATATTAAATTATTTTATTTTATTTTATGTTATTTTATTTAAATTATTTTATTTGAATTTATTTAATTTTACTTTAATTTACTTTTTGTTTTATTGTATTTGATTTTATTTTAATTAATTTAATTTAATTTAATTTAATTTTATTTTATTCTGTTTTATTTTATTTTATATCATTTTATTTTATTTTATTTTATTTTGTTTTATTTTATTTTAGTTCCTTTTATTATATTTTATTTAATTTAATTTTTTTTTTTTTTTATTTATTTATTTTTTTGTTTTTTTTTATTTTATATTATTTTATATTATTTTATTTTATTTTATTTTATTTTATTTTATATTATTTTATTTTATTTTATTTTATTTTATTTTATTCTGTTTTATTTTATTTGATTTTATTTTATTTTATTTTATTTATTTTTTTTTTTGTTTTATATTATTTTTTTTTAAATTTATTTTTATTTTTGTATTTTTTTTTTTATTTCATTTTATTTTATTTTTTTTTTAATTTAATTCCTTTTTTAAAATTTTAAATTTCTTTAAATTTTATTTAATAAATTTTTTTACTTTACTTTATTTTTAATTTTTATTTTTATTTTTTTATTTGGTTTTATTTTATTTATTTTTAAATTTAATTCTACTTTAATTTTTTTATCTTATTATAATTTTTTCGGTGTCTTTTACCTACCCTGCATTTTTCTAATATTCAATTCCGAAAAAAAGTTGCTGAAAAAGTGGTTTCCGAACTATTAAACGCTACCAGTAGCTATTACTATTCTTTGTTGTTGTTTTTTTTTGAAAAACCGATTATCGTTGCATGTACACCACAAAGCACCTGTAAATGTTTGCGCGCTTGTGTGTGTGTGTGTGCGTGTGTTTGTGTACAATGCGGCTTGTCCACTTTTTTCGGCCGCCCAAAGCGAACATCATTGCTTAACCACAACAGCAGCAACAACAACAACTCCGCACATATGTCTTACATGATTTGCCAAACACACAATAGCCCAGTAGCCATCAACAACATCAACGTCAACGCCATCATTGCCGCCATCACCGTCTTCATCGTCAAAATGTTGCAACCATCAACCGTTGCTGCTGCCATTGCGTTTCACTGGTGGCTGTTGGAGATGATGACTGCGACGCTGTGGTTGAGATGGCAATGGCAGTGGCAGTGGCAGTGGTGGCAATGTGTTCTAGCTCTGGCACCTCATACCGACCCGCCGCCTTCTCTCATCTAATAGTTTTGTTGTTGTCGTTGTTGTTGGCGTTCAAAAAAACGGCGCAACTAAAACTGGAAGCCGCTTGACCACTTTTTCCACAAATTTTTCAAGTTGCATTTTCCATGAAAAACAGCCATGCAACGTCGGGTAGGCACGCGGGGGTTTGGCCGCAGAGAGCGAGCGGGGAGGAGGTGAGTAAAGTTCCGCTGCCATGTTTGTTGCCAGCGCTAAGGGCAATAGTTGAATGGGGCGTGGCAAAGTGCATTTTCACGGCGAATGTAGTTGTTAAGAACACAAAGTACACACATACAATACACACATAATGAGTAGTAAGTAACAGTCATGGCTATGGCTTCGTGGCAACTCTGTGCGCGGGCTGGGCGGTGTCGGAGTGCAGTGCACTTCGCTACGCTGCGTCGATTCTCCACTTCACTTTTCTTTTAGTTCCGAGCTTCCAGCAGTTCTTTGTACATATGTATGTATGTATGTTTTGCTATATGTATGTTTGGCAACGCTGGCTGGCCGGCAATTGCATTGATGATGACGTTGATTATGATGGACGGCGTTTTGATGTTGCCAACTACTGCCATTGCCACTGTTCTAGCCGGTGGCAGGCAACAACAACAGCGTACAGCAGGCGGTCAGCAACGAAATGCACATTTTCTGGTTATTATGTTGTTGCTGTTGTTGCTGTTGGTGCAGCTGTTGTCGGTAGCATTTCTTCTACTCAGTTCCCCTGTGTGCGGTAGCAATTTTTGTGGAATTTTGCTGTTGCTTTGCTCATAACTTTCAGAATTATTATTGTTGTTGTTGTTATTGCATTGCAGTTGTCATGTTTTTTCGGCTTTCTACTTTTGTCCCGTGTTGTTGTACTTCAATTGTTATTAACTTTTTTATTGGCGCTAATATTAGGCTCGGCTGCCTGTTACCGGTTCTGCTTGGGGACCAAAACTAAAAGCCGCTTATTAAAGCGTGCATTTATGCATGTATGTATGTGTATGAGTATGTAATTATTTTGTCGGAAGTGATTTCAAATATTAAATGTTGAAAAATTAGATAATACAAAAACAACTTTGTACATTCCGCTACAACGCGAAAACAATAAAGTCAAGATTAAACAGTTGTTGGAGAACTTTTAATGAAATATTTTACAATTTGGAAAACCCGTATTTTTTAACACATATATTGGAAAGTTTTTTTGAAAATTTTATTTTTTTAAATATTTTTATTTTTATTTTTTGAACGAAAATTAACAAAAAAGTTGTGAAAACTTTCATAATTTACTTTAAATGTAATTTTTTCACAGATGGCAGCCCTTCCCTGAAATATGCTCAGCATATATTTATTTATTTATTGAATACCTCGGCTGTGATGAGATACGAGTATCTTAATATTTAATTTTATTATAATTTTTTATTTATTTATTTAAAATTTTAAACATGCGGCAACCCTTCTGAAAAGAATTTTTACTCTAAGTGCGTTCAAATATTTTGAGTTTAACGTTTATGGTTTGAAATCTATATATCTTATAACTTTTTCCGTTTTAAAATTTCTAACAGGTGGCAAACCGTTTTTTTTTTACCCCAAGCCCTTTTTGTATCGTCCCATAGTAACATTTCGATATTTTATATTCTAACCTGTATAATATGCGGACTTTCCAAAAATATGTGCTTAATTAAAAAAAGGTGGCAACCTTTTCGTAAATATTTCCAAAATAATAATTTGTTAAATTTGTAAGCTTTGCAACTAATAATAAAGGATGATCCAATTGGAGGTACTTTTTTCAATAGACTTTCTTTAGGCAGATCGCGTGTGAATCAAGCTGTCATGTTATTTTTGCTCAGTGTTGTTTGGCATTTCATCATGGAAAGACTTACGCCTGAACAACGTTTACAAATCATTCAACTTTATTGCGAAAATTCACGTTCTGTAAAGAATGTGTTTCGCGAGCTTCGTTTAACTTATGTTCAGCATAATCGGCCTACTGAGCACACTATTCGCAACACCATCACCCATCTTGAGACCCAGCATTCATTAATGCAAAATATTCGACCGAATAGACCACGTCCAGCATGCAGTGAAAAAAATATAGCGGCCGTAGCCGTGGAGAATCGATTCAGCGCCGTTCGTAGCAATTTAAAATGATATATGGAACGACTTGGTGCATTTTACGTCGAGATCTTAAATTGAAAGCGTAAAAAATACAGCTTGTGAAAGAACTGAAGCCGCTCGACATTCCCAAGCGACATCGCTTCGCTCTATGGGCTCTTGAAAAGTTCCAAGAAGTTCCGACGCTTTCGACCCAAACTTTGTTTAGCGATGAGGCCCACTTTTGGCTCAATGGGTATGTAAACAAGCAAAATTTCGGCATTTGGGACGAAGACGAACCTAAAGAGATTCCAGAGCTGCGATTTAGTCCAGAAAAGACATCGTTTTGGTGTGGTTTGTGGCCAGGATAACCGACTTTTTGATACCTGAAATTGAAGCTCGTGACCTACGCGATATTTGGTTTCAACAAGACGGCGCCACTTCCCACACATCGCATCAATCAATGAATTTATTGAGAGATCACTTCGGTGAGCGGATAATTTCATGTTTTGAGCTGGTCGATTGGCCACCAAGATCATGTGATATCACACCGTTAGACTTTTTCCTGTGCGGATATGTAAAGTCTAAAGTCTATGCGAACAATCCCGCTTCGATTCAGGCCTTGAAGCAAGATATCACGCGTGTCATTCGCCAGTTACCAGTCGAAATGCTTGAACGAGTCATCGAAAATTGCACTCAACGGATGGACCAGCTGAGACGTAGCCACGGCCAACAATTGAAAGAGAAAATCTTCAAAACAATAAATGCCAAAGAATGTTCTTTCGAATGGCAATAAACATTTCCCATTAAATTTTAATTTTCTGTGCTTTTTTTCTTTAAAAAAGTAGGGAACCTCGAAGTGGACCACCCTTTAGTATTTCAAATCAATTGTTTGACATGCGTTTTTTTCCACATTTTTTATTTAATCAAATGGTGGATATTAAATGGGGAACTACTCAATGTAATTTCACCAGAAATGGCGAATGTGTCGATATTATTAATATATTATTGAAATTATTAATATAGAGTCACTTGGTTTTTTTAATTTGTTACTACTTCAATGCAATCTGTATGTACTATATTAAGGAATATGTATGTATATACACATATATTATATATAAATCTGTACAAGTATAACACGACTATCAGTCATTTGTCGCCTATTTTATTGCAATTTTATTTTATTTCATATGCCGCAGCTGCACCGAACTGAGCTAATCGCTAATTATGCAATTTTTTTTTTTATAAACACAATCAAACATACATACTTACATACATATGTTCATGCTCAAATAAATACATATATTATGCACAAGAAATACGTTGAAAATTGTGGTTTTTTAAATCAGTTTGAAATTTTTATAATATTGAAAATTTCACTTCAAGTAAAAATGTAAAAATGCACACAAACGCAATTACATTTCCTTAAATATATGTATGTACATGTGTAAGTGCATTTTATTAATAAAAAATTCAAACACGTGTTGCCAGCCTTCATGGCCTTCGCTGTTATCTCGGTTGGCTAACGAAAAATTTACATATAATTAGTATTACATACATACATACATACATACATACATAACATAACATACATACAAACACTTGTATTAGCATAACGAACGCTCTGAGTCATCTTCGTTTACTTACGCAACAAAATGCATTTGAAAAGTTAGCGAAACATTTTTTCAACATTAAAAAAATTTATCGTATAAAATGTGTGCAAAGTGCGCATTTTCCACACACACACAAAAAAAAAAAAAAAAAAAAGTAAAGAATTCAGTCTCGATGACAATTTAGCTTGGCGTGTGGCGCATTATTTGCGCGCGAAATGAGATCTGGCAATTTAATCAACTAAAGCGCGACGGTAATAAAATTTCCACTCATCTGTCAATTACATACTGATGTGTGTGTGTGTGTATGTTTGTATAGTTATACATGGTACTAGAGCTACATTTCAAAGGCACTTTCCTAGCACATACGCAAATATCTATAAGAAAAACCTCCATCGGTGGCTTTCAAAGGAAAAATCTGAGAGGTAGAATCTCGAATAAAAAATTTATTAAACTGACGATGGAAGTATATATGTATGTATATAATTTCATTTTTAATTATTGCTTTTTAAAAAAAAAAGATGAGCAACGAAAAATCCAAAAGGTTTTTTTTATGTAAATTGTGCTTATTGTGCTTGGAATAAGTTGAAAATGGCTGGCTACTTAGAGAAGCCACATAAAATAACGCAAAATACCGAACGATTTCTGAGCTAACCCTTCACGGGTAATAAAAAATAGGTTTGATAAGATTACGTTATGCTGGCTGGCTGTCACGTCATACATAGATCTCTTGATTCTTTGTAATGACAGATGGAGATTCAGTTTAGTTTGAACTTAGGTAGTCGTCAAGTAGGACGTGTCTACGAAGTTTAAGGAAACCTTTAATCTAATTTTGATATTTCATCTAGTCCCTTCAACTACGTACTTCCGAGATATCTAAGGCGAGTTCTATGTAAGGCCGCATAAAAGCAGAGAAGATGTACTCGTTACAATTGCATCGGATTTTTTCCTTCGATGCTCTTCGATATGACCTTAGCGCTACTGAATTGTTTACCTTCATCCATCAGCCCTTTCGGGGATATCATTGTACATCGATTTTATCGAAATGCGTTTTTCTCTCTCTGGCTCGGTGACCAGATGAATGGCACTTTGGACAATTTTATCAACATCTCACAGTTGACTTCAAAAATGAATTAAATACGAGAATATTTTTTTATCACCTCTCTGAGGATGCCTATCTTTAGATCTGTAATAATTTTTTCTATACGCATATACGAGGGCTGTTTGATAAGTTAGTGACTTTTTTAAATTACCGCGAAGTTACTACAGATACAACACTGCTCCCATCAACTGTTATCGATTAATGGACTACCTTAAAATTTTGAGCAAGCTGCGCTGTTTAGTTTGTGTTTGAAAGCAGACAACGTCAGAAATTTTAACGAAAATGAAATACAAAAAATTGAATTTCGTGTGCTGATTAAGCATTATTTTTTGCTTAAATCACTGAAACCAATAAAATATTTGATGAATATTATGGGGACTCGGCACCTTCAATTTCTATGGCGAAGAAGTGGTTTACTGAGTTCCGTTGTAATCGTGCCAGTACAAGTGACCAGTACAAGGGAACGTTGGTGTCGCCCAAAAGAGGTCGTCACACCAGAAGCAGATAGGACAGCATTTGACGAAAAAAGTGTTGTTCCATCAAAACAATGCTTGGTGGTCCTCCACAAAACACTTGAAAGCCTCAATTGATCACAAACAAGATGATATTGGGTCTATGGATGGTCTGGAAGAGAATTATCTTAAGCAATCTGACAAAACGGTCAATTCCGAGCTCTACTCTCAACAATTAATCAGCTAAAAACGAGCTCAAATTTATTTGGTTGAATTTTATTACGGTTACGCTACACTACACTAATTTGAGCAGTCAAAAATTAACGGGAATTTATGATGCTCTCACCATACACATAAGTCCGGACCCTGTACCATCTGATTGTCTTTTATTTCGATCTCTACTCTCTTGATGGTAAAAAATTGATCCACCGAGAGTCGTTCGCCAAGTTCTTCGCCGATAAACCACAGAAGTTATACACTGACGGAGTTATGAAACTATCCGAAAAATGGAAAAGCCGCGGATAAGACATTTTTAATTATCAGAGGAATACTACTAGTTTTGCCCGTGACTTCATCGCCATTGGATCGGCATATTGTTCTAATCAGATTTTTAATTGGTTAGACAACGAGTTATTTATATTCAAAATATCAAACAAATTGCATCGAACTTCTCGATATGTACAAAAATTTCAAAACATCGGTCTAACCGTATGGTAACAAACAAAGTAACACGAAAACAAAAAAACTAAGAATTTCAGTACAATAACGAAACAAGAAAATTCGACTAATATCGAAGATGGTAAATAGGAAAAAGGACACAAGTCCAAAAGTGCTTATACAGAAATATGCTGCTGGGAATGTAGTTGAGCTAAATATATGTGAACTCGTCAATAAGAACAACAACAAGAACTGCAAAATATAATTTTTTTATTAAATATTTTTAAATGAGGAAAAAATACAAACTTAAAACGAAAACAAGAACAAAAAGTAAGAATTAATAGCATATATTTATTAGCAGCTGCCCAATTAACTCAAACAACAAAAGCAATTACAACAACAACGCCACATTACCCAAACAACACACATTTCCATAAATACTTGCATATTTTACTGCTAAAAAAACTGGCGAAAAATAAAATGAAATGAAAATAGCAAACAGCAAACAGCAACAACAACAATCAACTAAATGCAAAAACAACAACAACAACAACAACATATAAATACAACAATGCATAAAAAATTGCATGTCTACAACAATGGCAAACAGCAGAATAAATGCGCTACAAAAGCAACAACAAAAATAATAATAGCAACAACAACAACAACAACAACTCCAATAACAACACAAGCAACAACAAAAAACAGCGGATAGAAAACCAGATTTCAAGGTAAACGTAATTTGAACTGGTCGTACTTGAAATTAAAATTTCGATTTGGAAAAATCGTTCTGACAGCGCGTGCAAATAGCCAGACAACAACAACAACAACAAACAAGAATAGTAACAACAACAACAACAACAAACAAGAATAGTAACAAAACAAGGCAACAACATAAATATTGGCAATGACAATAACAACAGTAATGGCAATGGTAATTGCAGCAAACACACCATTGCATTAATTACGAAACCAAAAACGAAAATAAAAAAAAAGAAAAACAAAAAACAAAAACAAAAAAACTATGAAAAATAATATTGAAACACGAACAACGACAAAGTGCAAGGAAATTTGCAAAATCGTTTAAAATCTTTTCATTTGTTGATCGAAAGTACAGCCCAAACTCACCTTTTTGATTTGGCACTGACCATGGCGTGGGACGTCAGAAATTTTTAAGGAGATCTCTTGTTGAAGTTTTTTTGTTTGCATTTATTTTGTTCCGTTATTGGACGTCCTGAGGTCAAAAACTCATCACATTAGTCTGCTTCCAGAAGTTTACGGCTTTCTGAAGAAATATTAAAATATCCGCAACTGCTGGAACACCCTGTTTATTCGGTATCTAGATTTTATTTCAAAAGACTCATAGATTTCCTAAGGGGTTGTTATTTTAAAGTCCCGTGATAAGAGTTATACACCAAGGGAATCACTGAAGAACAAAGTTCCTTCCTTCTCAATTTTCATGCAGTTGTCGGTCTGAATATAAATATAAGTGGGTTTCATGAAGGGGTTTCAGTTACATTCTGCGTTATTGGGGAGACTAAAGCCTCTAAACTGAAATAACAATTTATTATTTCTTCTGTTGCTTGGAAAATACCAGTTAAAAACAGACCGCTCTCTACCTGATTCTTTTGACGTGATCTCATCAGCGTAGCAACTGTCTTCTCATTCGCTGAAGTATGTCAATGTCGTCGTATAACTCGTACAGCTCTACGTTCTATCGTCTGTGGTATTCACGGAAAAGATGAGCGACTTGTAAAGTTTGATTGTGTTTCGTGGAGAGAGGACTTTACTTTTCAATCTGTTACTCAGTCCGAAATAGCATCTGTAGGTGATTTTACGTTGAATTTCAAGGCTGAAATTGTTGGCTGTAGTTGTTGTTGTATCGGCTGCGCCAACCCCGTCTAGGTTCAGGCAAGTCTAGTTTTGGTCATCGAGATTATCCAACGGAAGGCCCAGGAAAGGTGCTGCTTCGAGGGGTTCGGACCAGAGGAAGAGGGGTGTTAGATGAGTTGGGTTAAATGGGCATGCAAAGAGGTGATTAGTGTCGTGCGGGGACTCGTTACATGAGGGACATATGTTGGGTATGTCAGGGTCGAGTCTGGATAGGTAGGAGTTAAGCCTGCTACAGTATCCAGATCTTAATTGTACCAGGGTTACACGGGTCTCTCGTGGCAGCTCGAGCTCTTGTTCTGCTATGGGTGGTGATTGGACTCCGAGAACACCATTCACGAGAAGAGAGTTCACAAAGATGGTAATGGACTCTCGATGAATGGTGTTTATTTATGGCTTGTCTCTACGCCGTCCTGTCCAGCGGGTCTTATACGTATTGCTGTACGGCGTGCCGGTAGTTAAGTACTCCCTTACTGATGTGCCTAGGTGGTGGTGAAATTGAAATTGTTGGTATTTGTTAATGCTGGTTCCCAAATAGGTGAAATTATCAGCGACTTCGAAGTTATGACTCTCAAGAGTGACGAGAGTGGCAAGTCGCGAGTGCGCTAACCATTTTTTGATGACAGCAGACATTTCGTCTTGCCCTCGTTCACTACCATAGCCTTTCGATACGCTTCTATGTCTAACATGGCGATAGCACAATTTTCGATGTGGTTGTTATGGCCAATAATATCACCGGCATGGCATATGCTGCGGACACTTTAGTAAAACATTTTATTGCATCTATTTAGCTCTGCAGCTCGTGTTTCTTCTCGTAGGGGTTACACATTAGAATCTGATTTCTCGTTTGGTATCGGACGGCTCGGAGAAGTTCCCTCATTTTCTGACTGACATAGCGGCGTTACTTATCGTTTTATAGAAAGCCGTTTTAAAATCGGTGAGAAGTTGATGTGTGACGATTTTTTTCTTTTGGGTCTTCTCCAAGACTTGACGCATAGTGAGTATCTGGTATATAGTGGATTTACCAGGTCTAAAGCCATACTGACCAGGGAGAATCAGTTTTTTGACGGTGGATTTAATCGCTCACACAATACGACCTTATATGCAATATTGAGGAAACTTATCTAATGATAATATGCGCAGACCGAGGGGGTTTTGCTTTTTTTTTTTTTTTGGATTGGGCAGAGCACATATAGATTCCAATAGTCGCGTAGCTTTCTGCAAATAAGCTGATGCATGCACTTTATCATTTCTTCACAGCCATATTTAAATTTCGGTTTGATAGTTCCATGGAGGAACCTACAATTTACTCTAAGCCACCTCCGAAAGGCCGATGGATTATGATGGGTAACTTATTTTCATGTCAGAAACACACTCGGCGAGCTTGACATTTGCTGTGCAGGAGCGAGTGCAATTAGAAAAATTAGATTTCTATAATTTTGTATGTTACTCGAACCTTGCCTCGAAGCCAGGCCTTCCAAATTGTAGTACGCAATGCTCACCACTCGGCTATTGCGGCTGTTTTAAACTATTATATTGGGTTTAGATATTTAGCAAACAAAAAATGGCATTCGTTTTAGCCTTCAGCTATTTTGCATGCTTAATTTATGTAATTTAGAAAAAAAAAAACGAAAAAAACGCACACAGCAAAGCTAAACAAGTGTGGATGTGTGATGCATAACGCCAACCAAAAAAAAAAAAAAAAGCGCACATGCAGAAAAATGTGAATATACACATACACACACACACATACAGGGAGAATGAGAAGAAAAAAATTAATTTCAAAATTTGCACTTTGGTCTTTGGTATATGTACATATGACCGATCGATCGACAAGCCAAAGCGTCTATCCGTCAACCAATCAGCCAGCAAGCCAGCAAACCATCTACCTCGCAAGCTGCTCGAGCTAATCAGCGTACGAATGCCATGAAACGAGCTGCGCGGTTCTTTGATTGGTCCGGAGCCGGGGGTACGGTGGCGATAATGGTGCGGCAGTCCCCCAAACTGATTGTAATTGCTTGACTTGAACTTATTGTTATTGTTATTATTGTTATTGTTGTATAGTTTTTGCTCTTGCTCTTGTTGTTTGCTGTTGTTGTTGTTGTTGTTGTTGCTGCTCTTGCTTTTGTAGTTTAATATCCAACAAATGAAACCGATTTGATTTTTCTAGTCTAAATGTGACACATACATACATACATACACTTATATAGTGTAATTAACAACTAATAAACACATATGCGTATGTGTGTTTGTATGTATCCATGTATGTACGAATATATATATATATATATATGGGTTTGCGATTTTGTGTTCCTTAATATTGTTTCAATTCGATTTATTTCCCATTTTTTTCGTTCGCTACGTTTTTTATGGCGCATGCAGTTGACGCTGTTGGTTGTTGCTGTTGTTGTAGTTGTTGTTATTGTTGTTGTAAAAACAGCATATGTGCTGCGCAAATTACATACGTATGTATCAGAACTTTGCATAAAGCTTGGCCTTGATATTTGCAAAATATATTTATTTAATTTTTCTTTTTTTTTCTAATCAAATCGAAGACAAAAAAAACTGTTGAGTAGCTGTTTGTGGCATTTTTTTTTTTTTTTTGATTTGTTCTTGTTGTAGCTGTAATGTTTTCTGTCTGTTTTGCTCATGCCACTAATTTTTTTTTTTAATGAGATCTGAATAGCTGAAGTGACTGAAGAGCGTTTAGAAATCAGTAAGAGTTTCCATTATTCGCTAAAAATTACGGCACAGTTTACACACGAATACTTTTGTTGCCGAAACTCTTAGTTCGTAGGGAAAGAGAGCAGCGTACCGTCTTTCGTCGCCATCTCCCCTACAAACTAAAAGTTGCGGCAACAATAGTATTCGTGTGTAAACTCAGTCTAAACAATATATTTTTCTAAATTTGTGCGGTTTGTGTATGTACTTAAAGCGGCGCATTTCAGACATAGTCAGGGACTAGTCACTTATTCACTTCTCAAAGCCTCTCATGAAAATGCGAATATAAATGTCTAAAAGTAAGTCGAGCACCGATGTATCAACATACTAAATTTCAAGTAAATGAAGCCTAAACACCTGAAAAACATGGGACTTCTTTTCTGAGAAAGGCGCGTTCTTTATATTTTTTGATAAAAATTCAAACAAATTGAGCTATAAATAAAGTTATTTCAAATATATCCGTAACCAGACCACATCCCTGCGAAAAGCGTGACATGTACATGTGATACATAAAGGGTGTTTTTTTAGACATTGGGTTTCAAGTAAAATAAATCTCATAGAATTTTAAGTTATGGCCAAAAATTTAGCTCTGATATAAAGTTAAGCATTTGCCATTATGTTTTAAAAATTATTTCGGTCATGCGGCCGCCGAGGCTGGCTCAAATAAATTCCAGCCGAGAGACCCAATTTTCAACACCTTTTCGAAATGGGGGCCGTATGTTAGAAAGATGTCAATCGTCTCGTGACTTCACATAACCCCACAAAAATAGTCCAATGGGGTTACATAGCAAGAACTTGAAGGTCTTGCCACAGATTCACGGCGCGAGATAATGCACTCATCAAAAATTTCCTTCCATAAATTGTTTGTTTCGTGGTCTGTATAGTATGTAACGCCATCTTGTTGGATCCATAGATCATGCACAGCAACTACTTCCAATTCATGCACGATAAAATTCTCAGTCACGCTTCGATAGCGTTCCTCGTTGGCTGGCTTAATTTTTGAAGAAATATAGATCAATGATTCTGTCTACCCAAAGAGCACAGAGATATAACATCGTTTCAACAATGGCTTGTGAATAACCTTCAGTGAGCTTCATCGCTGAATAACATTTTCTTGTGAAAATCGGCATTGGTCACTTGAGGTTGAGCGCATTCATTGAACGTGCGACGCACTTAATGGTCGTTCGGTTTCAACTCTTGCACGAGTTGGATTTTGAAAGTTCGCAAATCAAGATCCTCCGCAAAATCTTCCATAAGGTGGATGTGCACAGCTCCAATTGTTGCGCACGATGGCGGATGAACTCACTCGGATTTACTTTGATACTCTGCTGCATAGCAGCAATAGCGGTGCGCACTGTACGGCCTTTCTGCGGATGCGCATTATCCACTAAGGTGAACTTGATGCGAAATCGACTCGAATTTCTGACTTTACTTGACGATTATGTTGAGCGAATATTGTATAAAGCGCGTGATGTGTTGCGTTGTTCTGGTAAATGAAATCCTACGTATCCTTAAACTGAATAAAAATTAAGAAGGCTTATGGAGATAGTTACTTTTTAGAAGAGTTGCCACCTGTTTAATTATTTCAATTTCAAATATTGAAAGGATAGTTAAAGAGCTTCAATAAGGGTAGCAAACTGTGGTGTTATCAGATAGTTCATAGCCTCAACCAAAATCGGCTCTGCGCGCGAACTGTTCTAGTAGTATTGGACCTGTCGAAAGCTTTCGACACAGTGAATCACGCAGTGCTACTACCGGACATTGAGAACTCCTCATTACCGCCTACGTTGAAGAAGTGGACCATGAATTACCTGAGTGATCGAAAATTATCGGTTGACTTTCGAGGTCAAACATCAAACCTACGAAAAATTAAACAGGGGTTTCCTCAGGGGTTTCCATGATGCTGTTTAATTTATATATTTCGAGGCTACCTCCACCACCAATGCTACCTCGACCTTTCCCACTTATTCACTGCACGACATCTTTCCTTACAGCAAGCGAAATCCTCTGCCACCCTTTCCACCAGCTGGACGAAGGAGTACCGGATAGAGCTCAATGCGAAGGTAGATGACGTTAAAATTCTAACCATAAATAACCCAAAGTTACTTAGAGTCAAGTCACATGCGGCAGACAGCAATCCTTCACTCCGCATATGACTCCAATTGCCACTACAACAACAAGTGTATAGACAAAGAAACGTTGCTGGCAACGTACAAGGCAATTGGACGGACCGGTTGTAAACTATGTTGCTCCAATTTGGACGCCGGGGACTAGCGAGACGCAGTTGAAGAAGCTACAATCATGTCAGAACACTATGTAGGCGCATCAGGAAGGGAGTACTTGATTACTGGACAGGACAGCCTACAATTAGGCTACAAACACCATTCACCTAGAGTCCATTAACATCTTTGTGAACTCTCTTCCTGTGAATGGTGTTCTCGGAATCCAATCGCCACCCATCGCAGAACAAAGGCTCGAGCTGCCTCGACAGACCCTCGTAACTCTGGCACAATTAAAATCTGAGTATTTTTGCAGACTCAACTCCTACCTACTGGACGTTGACATACCCAATACATGTCCCGCATGCAACGAATCCCCGCACGACACTAACCACCTCTTTGCATGCACACTTAACCCGACTCATTTAACATCCCTCTCCCTCTGATCCGAATCCGTCGAAACAGCTCGTTTCCTCGGCTTCCCGTTAGATGACCTCGATGACCCTAGGAGGGGTTGGCTACAACAACAACAACAACAACAACAACAGAAAGTTCAATAAAAAATTCCGCACGCTTTTTCAACATTTTTTATTTGATTCCCTATTCGGAAAATATAACAACTATAATTGTACTGTCGAGAACCCCTCGGGTCTATACAAAAATAATGCTATCCTCTGAGTACTCTACTAGTTATTTTTTAATTTTACTCCTTTCAGTGAAGCTTGTGATCTTATTTGATCCCTACTATCTTGGAGTTACCAAGGAAAAAAAGTGAATAGAATACAAGTATATTTTTTCAATTTCTGATTCACCAACTCAAAAGACTTAATTTTATATCCATTCGACTTGAAATTCTTAAATAAAAAACTTAATTAAATGAAACGCAAAAAAATATCAAATGAATCACTGCTGTTTCATAGTCATCGCTGTCATAAATTCAACTGCTAACTGCGAGTAAAAACTAATAAAAAAGCAACGCAACAACAACAATCAAGACAACAACAATGCAAAAAGTATCATAAATAAAAGAATAACCGGCAAAATTGCATTCGTTTCATTGTCATCATTTATCTAAGCGTCGGCAGTTGGCGAAATCCAAAACGGCTTCGAATAACCAAATGCAGCAGTGACTAGAAAGAAAGAAAAATGACACAAAAATTGAAGCAACAAAAGCAAATACTAAAGCTACACGCAACTGCGATGACAAAAAAAAATTTAAAAACAAAATTAAAATAAAAACAAAACGAAGCGAGGCAAAGCGAGGTGAAGCAACGCAATGCAACGGCAAAATGACATTCAGACGCGATTCGCCATGCCCTCATAAACAACGCAAACAAATATAAAGTTCGAGGCAACAAACTAGCAAAAATGCAACAAAATGGAGGGATTTAGACAAATAAAAATAAAATGCAAAAATTGTTTTCTAAAAACCGTTAAAATGCAGGTTTTTCTCTCTGAAAAAATTGCACAACTGGGAGAGTGAAGTGCGCAACTTTAGAGGTGCCATAGATATTATAGTGGAAAACAACAAAAAAAAAGAACCTACTGCAATTGACTGGAACAATAAAAATGACGAGAACATTGACAATTGACAAAACAGTTAGGCTGCATACCAAATTGAAATGAAAAGAAAAAAAATCCACATGCCGAACTGTTGCATTTGATGAAAAAGTATCAGAAAAGGTAAAATGGAGAGAGAGAGAGGGAGACCAGCCCCAAACGAAAACACTAAACGTTGATCTCTTTTGTTTCGTCATTTTTGGAGTTAAACTCTTCTCTAAAAAAATACGATTTTTCTTTGGCCAAAAATATCAGCGAATGCACACGCATATTTCAAAACAATCAAAATGCATGAAAACACTCCACTACGAATCTATGAAGCCAATAGGGCAGAGCCATGGGCATGACGCACGGAGCTCTAATATGAACAGCGACAGCAAGCGACACACATCAACAAATGAGAAAAAAAAAATTTTTGGTGCCGAGATCTAACGGGTGATCCATTTCGAAGTTCCCTACTTTTTTTTAAGTAAAAAAAAACACAGAAAATTTCAATTTTAATGGAGTATGTTGATTATCATTCGGAAGAACATTCTTTGTCACATTTATTTTTTGAAGATTATCTCTATCAAATGTTGGCCGCGGCTACGTCTCAGATGGTTCATTCGTTGAGTCCAGTTTTCGATGACTCGTCCGAGCATTTCGAATGGTAACTGGCGAATGACACGCGTGATGTTTTGCTTCAAGGCCTAAATCGAAGCGGGATTGTTCGCATAGACTTTAGACTTTACATATCCCCACAGGAAAAAGTCTAACGGTGTGATATCACATGATCTTGGTGGCCAATCGACCAGCTCAAAACACGAAATTATCCGCTCACCGAAGTGATCTCTCAATAAATCCATTGATTGATGCGATGTGTGGGAAGTGGCGCCGTCTTGTTGAAACCAAATGTCGCGTAGCTCACGAGCTTCAATTTCAGGTATCAAAAAGTCGGTTATCCTGGCGCGGTGTCTTCTGGATTAAATCGCAGCTCTGGAATCTCTTTAGGTTCGTCTTCGTCCCAAATGTCGCAATTTTGCTTGTTTACATACCCATTGAGCCAAAAGTGGGCCTCATCGCTAAACAAAGTTTGGGTCGAAAGCGTCGGAACTTTTCAAGAGCCCATAGAGCGAAGCGATGTCGCTTGGGAATGTCGAGCGGCTTCAGTTCTTTCACAAGCTGTATTTTTTACGCTTTCAATTTAAGATCTCGACGTAAAATGCACCAAGTCGTTTCATATATCATTTTAAATTGCTACGAACGGCGCTGAATCGACTCTCCACGGCTACGGCGCTATATTTTTTTCACTGCGTGCTGGACGTGGTCTATTCGGTCGAATATTTTCCATTAATGAATGCTGGGTCTCAAGATGGATTATGGTGTTTCGAATAGTACGCTCAGTGGGCTGATTATGTTGACCATAAATTGAGCGAAGCGCGCGAAACACATTCTCTACAGAACGTGAATTTTCGTAATAAAGTTGAGTGGTTTGTAAACGTTGTTCAGGCCTAAGTCTTTCCAATACTGATGAAATGCCAAACAATACTGAAGAAAAGTGACATGACATCTTGACACGACTCACGTGTGATCTGCCAAAAAAGACTATTGAAAAGGGTACCTCTACTTGCAGCACCCTTTATAATTCCTCTACGTGCATTTTTGAGAACGTTTTTTTTTGTTTTAATTTATTGTAAGTAGTACTTTTGGGAACACGGCTTCAAGTCTTAGTTGTATCTTTCTATAAGTAATAGATCGATTTTGACGTCAGTCTTCGTCGCGATGAAGTTGTCTCAAAGGTCCAAAAGGGGGATCCATTTAGTGTGAATAGTTTCATAAAAGTTGAAAGCGAGTCGTGGCTACCTTAATTGTTTGGGGAAAAAAGTGCTCGGAACACTTGAGTCATTGGGTACGTGGCAAAGGAAGCCAGATGAGGTTGAGGATGCCTATTTTATTGGGTCATGAGCTCTTGCCTCCCTCTCTCTTACAGTCCGTATAGAAGCTTTTAGGGGTAATCGGTAGCAATAACCTCATTTGGAAATCTCCCGAGCTCAGTGTACAGTGAATGACTTCTGTAGATGCCCTGATGTATATGGCATGGCCGTTTTAGTTTCTGAAAACGATCAGGTGTTTCGTGTTTTCAGTAGTTATCTGGATGATCCCAGACAAATCGCTTTAACAGCGAGAAGATGCTGATAAATTGTAACTGAGCACAGGCTACACAGTCTCACTATCGGGATGAAAGAACTACGAAAAAACCTTTTTATCCTTTTGAGAGTTTTCAATCTCTATCTACCTCCGCCAAAAATACTCCCAAATCACTCATCAAATTATTTGAAATGCACTTTTTGTTGGCAATTGATGCTGATGTGACATTGTTGTTGTTGTTGAGTTTTTTCTGTTGATTAGTTGTTGCTGTAATCCGTCCGTCGACGTTTGTTGGCTTCACCGACTCCGCTTGGATTGGTTTCATCACTGCAATGTTGGCCACATTTTATAGCGAATTTTTTATGTTTTCCAATGTTGTTGTTGTTGTTGTCGTTGTTGTTACTCATTGTTGGCAGCGGTGTATCGTTGGTGGGCTTGCATTTTGTCTATTTTTAAAACATGTTTGTTTGTGTGTTTGTTTGTATGTCTGTACGAGTATGTGTACTTGAAAATTGCCAACTATTTGTTGTTGCTGTTGTTGTTGTGGTTGTTTTTGACTTCATGCAGTTAAGAATTTGATATTTTTTGAACACATGCACACACACATATGTACTTGTTTGTTTGTGTGTCAGGAACTTCGTTTGCCGCTCGCTTGATCTTGCTGCTTCAAACTTGGCATAAATACATACATACCAACACATACACACAATCGTTTTGAAAATTTATTTGACTGCAATTGTAGTTTTTGCTTTTATATTGTTGTTGTTGCTGTTACCTTGATGTGTTTTTGCTTGAGTGGCTGCTGCTGCATTTTCGTTGGTTTATTCACTGCTGTCTTCTCGACTGGTTTCTACATTTCGCAGTTTCAAAGCTGTGACTACGCGTGTGTGTGTGTGTGTGTGTGTGGTGTAGTGTAGGGGTATGAATGTTTTGGAGTCAAGGTCTCGGCGCAGATTTTCTCGGGCATGGCCTAATGCATTTTTGGATTTATTAAATTTTTCTTTTTCTATTTCGTTTTTGCGTGTATATTTGTCTCTGCTTACGAGTGTATCTATTACTTCTTGCCATCTGACATATCTATGTTACTACGCTTGAATGACTGCATTTGCAGCTGAATATCATGTTGTGTAATAGCCATATATCTGATGATAATTCCACACAATTATTTCAATTTTGGAAAACGAAAAACTTGAAATTATTAAAAAACGACTGGCGACAATACATATAAAATAAGAAATAAAATGTATGTATAATAATTTTTAAATTACACAGAAAATAAAAAATAACATCTCTTTTTAATATTATCAGCATTGGATTTAAATTGATTAAGTTGAATTCAACTATTGGCTCTCATTTTTATTTCACTTTATTGTATACTATTTATTTTATTTTATTTTAAATTTTTATTTTATTTTTTTTATTTTTATTAACTTCATTTCGATTTATTTTATTTAATTATTTTTTGTTTTTTATTTACTTACTATTATTTTGTTTTCGTTTAATAATTTTTAATTCTAATTTAGTTTTAGATTTTTTTAAATTAATTTAAATAATTTTTTTTTTTTATTAGTTTTTTTTTAGCTATATCAAAACATATTTTATTTTATTTTATTTTGTTTTTGGGGGTAGTGAAAAATTACACAAAACAGTCTGAACGGTAGAAGTTATAGCTGTTTCGGAAATCACCACGTTTCCTCATCAGACTTCATTCCAGACACTCATATTCGAAGTGGAACCGATCTTGGGATAATCACGTCACCAAGGCCTCTTTTATTTTATTAGAAGATTTCGTTTATGAACTGAAAAAGCAAATTTCTTTTTATTTTTTTAATATTTTTTTATATTTTATTTTGTTTTGTTTTATTTTATTTTATATTATATTATTTGGTTTCTTTTATTTTATTTTTTATTATTTTATTTAATTTATTTTAATTTTTTTTATTTTTTTGTTTTATCTTATTTTAATTATTTTCCTTTATTTTGTTTTATTTTGTTTTATTTTATTTTATTTTATTTTATTTTATTTTATTTTATCTTATTTTATTTTACTTTCCTTTATTTTGTTTTGTCTTATTTTATTGAATTTAATTTTTTATTTATTTTTTGTTTTATTTTCTTTTTTTTTAATTTTATGTTATTTAATTTAAGTTTATTTTATTTCATTTTATTTCATTTTTATTTGTTTTATATTATTATATTTTATTATATTTTATTTTATTTTATTTTTTTTTATGTTATTTGATTTAACTTTATTTTGTTTTATTTTAAATTAGTTTATTTTATTTTATTTTTTAAATTTTGTTTTGTTTAATATTCTTTTACTTTTTGTTATGTAATTTAATTTAATTTATTTTCTTTATTTTATTTTTATTTATATTTTATATTTTTCTTTAATTTTATGTTATTTTATTTTATATTATATTATTTTATTTTCTTTTTACTTGTTTTATTTTATATTAAATTATTTTACTTTATATTATTTTTATTATTTCAGTTTATTTTATTTTGTTTTTTTATTTTATTTCTTTTTGTTTTATTTTTTTTTTTTAATTTAACTTTATTTTGTTTTAGTTTTAATTATTTTATTTCATTTTATTTTATTTTATTTTTAATTTTGTTTTGTTTATTTTTCTTTTATAATTATAAATTAATTTAATTTAATTTCTTTATTTTATTTTTATTTATTTTTTATATATTTCTTTAATTTTATGTTGTTTAATTTAATTTGATTTTATTTTATTTCATTTTTATTTGTTTTATTTTATTTTTTTGTATTTTATTTTATTTTAATTTAGTTTCTTTTATTTTCTTTTTCTTTTATTTGTTGTTATTTAATTTAATTTAGTTTCATTTAATTTTTATTTATTTTATTTTATTTTATTTTATTTTATTTATTTTATTTTTAATTTTTTATTTTTTTTATTTATTTTTTTTTTTACTCATTTACTATTATTATATTTTAATTTTTTTTTATATCATAAAATATTTATAAATGACACATTCAGTGTGTGCATTTTCTAACCTGCATGGTTATGCTGATGGTATTCAGTTGTACTTGTCTGAACCCTTTTATCGATCAGATCGGCTCTGCAAAAATATTAATATTGACCTGTCTGCTGTCTCGATTTGGGCAGCTGCCAGTGATCTAATTTGAAACAGCAATAAATGCTGTGTACTGCCGATTAGTCTCAAGAAATTTCCTTACTTTAACATTTTGTCCCTTAAAAATAGTTAATGAGATTAAGAACCTAGGATACATCACTAACTCTAACCCTACATGCACATATCATATAAATTTAGTCGTAAGGTCTACGCTACTCTAAGCAACAATTTCTTGTGCTGGGTATGTCAGGATCGAGTCTGGATAGGTAGGAGTTAAGCCAGCTACAATACACAGACCTTAAATGTGCCAGGGTTACGCGGGTCTCTCGAAGCAGCTCGAGCTCTTTTCCTGCTATAGATGGTGATTGGACTCCAAGAAGACCATACACGGCAAGAGAGTTCACAAAGATGTTAACAGACTCTCGGTGAATGGTGTCTATGGCCTGGGGGGATGATACCTACGGTAGCATCCCAGCAGATTTGCTTACACAGCATAACATTATGCTCCTTAATTGGGAACATGGGGTTTCACTATGTTAGTGGTACTCCGGCGCCATCAGATGGTTTCCCGTCAGGGCCCAAAGGGCGGTGTTTTATATGTTTGAAGCTTCTTCAACTGCGTCTCGCTAGTCACCGGCGTCAAATCTGTGCAGCATAGCTTACCACCGTCCGTCCAATTGCCTTCTATGTTGCCAACAGCGTTTCTTTGTCTTTTCCCCAAGTGCTACCGGCTAGCGATTTGAGGATTTTGTTGTTGCTGTGTACTTTCGTGGGAATTGAAATCGTATGCGGAGTGAAGGATTGCAGGCTATCAAATGTGACTCCCAGTAACTTTGGGTTATTTATGGTCGAAATTTTAACGCCAGCGACCTTCACATTGATTTCTAGCCGGTACTCCTTCGTCCAGCTGGTGAAAAGGGTGGCAGACGATTTCGATGGCTGTAAGTGAAGATGTCATGTAGTGAAGAAGTTGGAAAGGTCGGCGAGATAGCAGTTTATTTTCGAAGAAAGAACAGTCATCGGCATATGAGAGAAAAGGGATGCCCCCTGATGGTGGAGGAAGCCTCGAAATATATAGATTAAATAGCATCGGGGAGGAAAAACCACCCTGCAGAACCCCCCGTTTAATTTTCTCTAGTTTTGAGGTTTGACCTTGAAAGTCAACCGATGATTGTCGACCACTTAGATAATTCATAGTCCACCGCCTTCAACCTAGGCGGAAATGAGAAATCCTCAATGCCCAATAGTAGCACTGCTTGATTAACCTTGCCGAACACTTTCGACAGGTCCAGAATTACAAGAACAGTTCGCGCAAAGGGTCGATTTTGGTTAAGACCATGAGTTATCTGAGTGTTTCGGCGATATAACCAAGTTTAGGTCATCAGGTAATCTTATACATTTCTCATTTCTCTACTTATTTTTATACATTACTTCTAAAACTAAAACTACTAAAAAAGATATTAAAAATATATTAAAATCTTATTGTACTAATATTTTTTTTTGATTAAATAAATAAATAAATTTATTTTTATTTTAATTTTTTATTTATTTTAATTAAGTGCATTTTATTCTATACTATTTTATTTTACTTTGTTTATATTACTTTATTTTATTTTATTTTTTGGTTTTATTTTATTTATTATTTTTATTAATTTTTTAAATTTTATTTTATTTAATTTTTCATAATTTAATTTAATTAATTTACTTTTTTAACTTTTCTTTTTCCTTTTCTGTTTTATTTTGTTAATTTTATTTTATTATAATTTATTGTATTTAGTTTCATTTATTTAATTTAATTTAATTTTATTTTTCATCTCAAATTCCTCAAGAATTGAGCTTCTTAATATTGCAGAAAGCCTCGAAAACGAATTGCAATCACATTTTTTATACATCTGACAAATGAGCTAACAAAAAGCTAAAAATACTTGATAGAACAAGCAGATAAGCTACGAGTATTTGCACGCTATTGTGAGTGTGTATTGGTGTAGGCTAAAATCAACAAAACACGCCACACTAACCTTCAACAATTCACTAATTCAATGGTAAACATCTTCACGCTCATTATTAGGGTCAAGAGTAATCGATAAAAATGCAGTCGCGCGGTTTAAAAACAACAACAACAACAACAACGACAACAACCGAACAATGAAGCATCGGCAGCAACAACAAAGCAAAAAGTTTTTAGCCTACAACACCGCTGGGCACAACAAATTGTCGAAAGGAAAAACAAAAGAAAATTTATCGCCACGAAAAAAAGATAAAAAAAAAACAACAGAAAAAGTGAGAAATCGGCGCAAAAACACAAAGAATGCAAAACCAATTGTAATTATTTCAACAAATTGCAAATTACATGCAACAACAACAACAAATTTAACAACAATAAAAAAATCAAAGAAAAAACTATGCAAAACCCGAATTTGAAATGAAATCCACCAACCGCCGGCTGTGGTGGCAATGAATGAAAACAACAACAGCAACAAGTAAACAAAACAATAAAAGTTGTAACAAATCGTCAAAAAAATTAAACAACTACACAAGCATTAGCCGTCAGCGAGTAAGCCAAGAGCCAAGAGCCAAGTCCAAGTGCAGAATTGCGCAATAATCCGTGGCACTGCAACAGCGTTGGCAACAACAACAACATCAACATGAATACATTAATGATCATGGCATTAAATACAACAGGCTCCATGAGCAACAGCTACATAACAACAGTAGCAGAAAATATTTGCAACAAAAACAACAACAATCAGAGAGAGAATATCTAATACAACACGGCTGGTTGTCGTCGCGCAGTTTGCCTCGCCATTGAATGGATAGTTAAACTTAAACTTGTCTTTGGGGATTTGTAGGTGAGCTGAATGCCATAACGACGACGACAACAACAACAACAACAACAGAAGGCAAGAGAGTTTTGGAACCACGTTGCCATGAAGCCATGAAGAGGCATGAATAAAACCGAATCGATTGAGGAGCGCATAACAACGCCACGATGACCTTCCGCCTGCCTCTAACTGCCTCCGAAGTCGACCGATCGCTCGCTAACTGAGGCTATCATTTCTATGGTTATTGCTTGTTGTTATCTACACTCCATGTGTTTATTGCTATTTGCCGTTTGCTGTTTGTTGCAGCGATCATTCGAAATGGAAATATGTGGGGCGCATGGGCGAATGAGCGCCACACGCCATGAGCTCTAAGCTGAAAGCGCCAAACAGCTGCGCATGTGCAGTGGCAAATGTTCGACTTGGCGCCGCCAATTGTAGCGCCTTTAAGAATGGTGTTTGGCCATCGGAAATGTGTGTTACTGGATCTCGGCTGAAGTTGGCGCAGGCGTAGCAGCAGCAAGCGCATTTTGGTTTCGATTTCGGTGCACTTCCTGTGCAACGCTGCGCACGAGAAACATACAAAACATACTTTTTTTGTATTTGCTAATTTTATCTTGTTGCCGCAGGTGTGTTGCATGATGGCCGTGTGGCGCATATGCGTTGGTGGACCAGATAGGCAGAGGCAAGAGTTATCGCCTTACATGCAACAAAAATGTGTGCGTTACACCGCTTAGAAGTATTCAATTGGTGACTAGTTTCAGATTAGGATTTATTGAGGCTGAAATCTGACTGATCCGAGAAATACCAAACTGATACCAATTACTTTTTCTTATTAATTATTGTTTTTTTTTTCATAATTCATAATAATTCTCAGTACGACATGACACGAATTTGTTGTGTTTTTGGTGATATTCATTTTTAACTTTCACTTTTTAATAATCTTTCGAAGAAGGAAATCTAAAATTTTGTTCAAAACTTAACTAGTGACTTGTTGGTCCGTTTTTAACTAGTATGAGACTAGTATGTATCTGAAAAAATTGGCCTTATTAATCTCTACCTGACAATAACAGCAATTGTTCATATGTGAGAGAACTATTCGGATCTGGTCTGCATACTAGTTTCCAAATTAGTTAGTTTGCAACTAGTTTATTCTACCACCTACATATGTACGTACATACGTATATAGGTAACTGGTATTTTTCCTTCATTGCTGATAATATGCTGTTGTTGTTGGCCTCCAAAACAATTCATATTGCAGCTGGCAATAGATTTATCGATTATATACGAGTACACATATCCTTACATATACGCATATGTGCAAATGTATGTGCCACGGCAATTTATTTCGGCTGTTGTGGCATAGTTGCTGTCCGTTGTTGTTGGTTTTTTCTTTATTTCCATTTCTGTTATCCATGCAATTTCACTTTTTTTTTTCTTTACAATATTTGTTTTGATTTTTACATACACATATACATATCCATACATCCGTTCACAGCGAGTTTTTCACCCACAAGTGATGGATATTTCCGCAAATAAATTGTTTAATTTGTAATTGTAAAAACTAATTTCAACATTTTTTTTTGAAAAATATATAAAGGGTGTTTTTCATAGAGGTATAGAACTTTAAGTTGCAATAAAACAACGATGGATTATGCGATTGACATGAATTTTATTTATCCGAAAGATAATCTTGTGGCATTACATTTTAAATATGATTTCTGGCATATGACCGCCACGGCTGGCGCGGATGTAGTCCAATCTGGACGTCCAATTTTCGATGACTTTTTCAAACATTTGTGGCCGTATATCGGCAATAACACGGCGAATGTTGTCTTCCAAATGGTCAACCGTTTGTGGCTTATCCGCATAGACCAATGACTTTACATAGCCCCGCAGAAAGTAGTCTAGCGGTGTTAAATCACAAGATCTTGGAGGCCAATTCACAGGTCCAAAACGTGAAATTAGGCGGTCACCAAACGTGTCTTTCAATCAATCTATTGCGACACGAGCTGTGTGACATGTTGCGCCGTTAGTTAGTAATCATGGCTCTATACCGATCACCATTGACTGTAACGTTCTGGCCACCATCGTTTTTGAAAAAGTACGGACCAATAATTCCACCAGCCCATAAAGCGCACCAAACAGTCAGTTTTTCTGGATGTAACGGTGTTTCAACATACACTTGAGGATTACCTTCACTCCAAATGCGGCAGTTTTGTTTGTTGACGTAGCCATTCAACCAGAAGTGCGCTTCATCGCTAAACATCGTTAAAATGGACGTAGTGCGCGATAAGTTTTCCGCACAGAACCATTATTTTCGAAATAAAATTGCACTATTTGCAAGCGTTGTTCAGGCGTGAGTCTATTCATGATGAATTGCCAAACCAAACTGAGAATAAATCACTTGACAACTGTTAAATCGGTCGCCATCTTGAAAAGTAATGCCAACTTAAAGTTCTATACCTCTATAAAAAACACGCTTTACATTCAGGACACCCCTCCATGGTAGAAGAGTGTTCAGAGACAGATAATGGGACATTTTGGATGAGTTTAAGTAAATTACTGCAACATAAATGAGCATCAATATGTTTGTTGAATGCCGAATTAGTATCCAGACCAAGAATTTTCCTAACTGTAGATTGTTCATTACCAGAATATCTTCAAAACCAAGTAAGATATGAACTCTTAACTGGAGATAGTGAACTTATGGGGCTCACTTGGCTTTGTTTTGACGCTGTATATGAGATCCTTAGGTCTTAATACTGGAAATAGTGAAGAGACTGAATCTTATTGCATTTGAATGAGTCCGACGCAATTTATTTTTCAACAAATTGCCTAATTTCCGGGCAACATACTAGCTACAACTCACGTTCTAAATGCTCCAAGACTATATAAATCTCTGTAAAAACCGCACTAGATGTCTCTGTACTCCTCTTCTTTTTTTCCTTCATTAGCGTCGGTACATTTTACGCGATTATAGTTGTATCAACGCTAACGCCCCATTTGTTTCATTTTCTCGCTGTTTGGCGCCAGTTGGAGACAACAAGTCGCTCTGCGGCTGATCCTGTCAACGGTGTGGAGATCTACATCTTCTGCTTCAATATTCAATATTCAAGTGTGTGCTGCTTGCTGTTTTTTAAACAAATATAGACCTATATTCTTTGCTTTTTCGGTCTTTTTTGAAATGTGCTTTGGTAATGGAAGGGAAAACTAAATCGGTAGTTTCAGTTTCTCTAGCTGATTTTGCGTTTCAAAACTAAACGCTATATGTAATAGCTTACCGGGCGGCGGCAGTGTTCAAATAAGTCTCATATATCAACTACTCTGGGGGAATATGGTTGTAAAAGATCATGATGATTGCAAAATACAACAAATCATTCAACTTTATTACGAAAATTCTCGTTCTGTAAAGAATGTGCTTCGCGCGCTTCGCTCAAATTTTGGTCGACATACTCGGCCTACTGAGCATACTATTCGCAACAACATCACCCATCTTGAGACCCAGCATTCATTATTGGATAATATTCAACCGAATAGACCACGTTCAGCACGCAGTGAAAAAAATATAGCGGCCGTAGCAGATAGTGTACACGAAAACCGTGGAGAGTCAACTCGGCGCCGTTCGTAGCAACTCGGACTGACGCATGTAACGACTTGGCGCATTTTACGTCGATATCTTAAATTGAAAGCTTACAAAATACAGCTTGTGCAAGAACTGAAGGTGCTAAATCTTCCCAAGCGACATCGCTTTGCTCCATGGGCTCTTGAAAACTTTCAAGAAGTTCCGACAGAAAAAACAACGGTTTGGTGTAGTTTGTGGGCCGATGATTCCATCTCTTCCATTCCATTCTTTAAAAATTATGCCGGTGAGAACGTAACCGCCAATGGCGACCGTTATCGGGCCATGATAACCGACTCGATAACGCAACATATGGTTTCAACAAGACAGCGCCACTTCCCACACATCGCATAAATCAATGGATTTATTGAGAGAACACTACGGTGAGCCGATAATTTCACGTTTAGGGCTGGTCGATTGGCCACCAAGATGGTATGATATCACACCCTTAGACTTTTCCTGCGAGGATATGTAAAGTCCAAAGTCTATGAGGGCAATCCCGCTTCGATTCAGACCTTGGAGCAAAACATTACGCGTGTCATTCGCCACCAGTTAGCAGTCGAAATGCTCGAACGAGTCATCGAAAATTGGACTCAAAGATGGACCATCTGAGACGTAGCCGTAGCCAACATTTGAAAGAGATAATCTTCAAAAAATAAATTCCAAAGAATTTTCTTTCGAATGATAATAAAAATTCCCAACTAAATTTGTATTTTCTGTTTTTTTCTAAAAAAAAAAGGGGAACCACAAAATGGACCACCTTTAAGTTAAAAAAAACGGAGTAAAATCGCTCCCCTTCTTTAGATTTTAAAACTTTCGATGAAGTATCCAGTACTTCGTTGGAAGTATCAAGTGGGGAGCAAAGTAAATGTCACAATTGACAGGAAAAATAATTAAAACTGTTCTGTCGTGCAGTTACTGCTTTACAGAGGTGCGGCTTTGCGACACTGGTCCCTACACAGCAGACACCACCCTCGTTTAACTTAAAGCCAAATTTAGAAAAAAAACTTCAAAGAAAATTTTTAACCAGCTGGTCATTGCCACGGGCCCAAAACGAACAAAATTCGCAATTACGATATTCTTAATACGAGTAGAAAGCAAGTATTAGTACAAAATGAACATTCGTTGGCTCGTCACTTTCGAACACAGATCGATCGATCCAGTCGACAGTGCGGTTTATTATAATACATTTTGAATTTTGAAATTTAGACTTCGTGTTCGCAATCAGCGACTCCAAAAACCTAGAAAATGTATATGTCAAGGAAAAGTATGTTTCTCAAAGGTTATTAACGTTTAAAAAACGCGAAATTTTTTGAGGTTAGGAAAGACGCAGTGTCAAGAGAGATGTAATTTTTTTTTAATAAACAGAAAATGTTTGGGAAAATGAGCTTTGAATAGAGTTCCTAGTGCAGTTTTCGGATAACTAACAAATGGGCTGAAGAGTTCTAATACTAACAAAGAAATTGCGATTTTCTTCTGTTAAAAATTCAATTTATTCGTCAACTTAATCTTCATCAAAAGCCAGATAATCATTCCAGCGCAGCTCGAACATTTCAATATTAATTTTGAACGAATGATTTATCTTTTGCCTCAAAATAGGCCTCAATTTCAATGATAAATACTTAATTCGATTGAAATTTCTTGCTGGTGAGAAATTTTTGAAGTCTCGGAACGGCCAGTAGCCCCTGAAAGTCAAATAAAGCGAATAAGGTGGATGGGAAATCACTTACAAGTTCAAGTCACTGTCAGAACACCTTAACCTACCCTGAATAGGGCCCTTCCTCGGATCGTAAAAAGTAACCCAACTAACAATTGGATTGAATTTTTTGTTTACTGCTCGATTCCCTTAGAGAGCTCTGCAAATATGAAAAATTTTAAATTAATTTACTTATACTCCATGCACATATATTAGTATGTATGTGTGTGTATATATGCACAAAAGACATTTCGGCACAGTTTCAATGATGTCGATATCTGAATATAAAAGCATTTCATTCAACGCCAACCGAAAGCATAAAACAATAGTTTCACTAACACATACACACACACATGCGCCCACACCATCATGTACATGTGTGATTTTATTGAATATGCCACATATGCAACAAGCTGTGTCACGTAACACTCGTTTTGACAACTCGCCGATCACTAAAATGCAAAATAAAAGCTAGAAGTGTACACGTGTGTGTGTGTATGTATGTATGTATGTGTGTGTGTCTTTTTTCTTCCTTTTTTCGGCAATAATACCAAACAAAAGCCAACAGCCACAACGAAAGACAACGACCTACCCGAACATGAAGACACACACACGCCTCGAAACGCAGTCGAACTGAGCTGCGCAGAGTTGAGTTTCGCCTTTTCCGTTGTTGTTCTACGTCGTTTGCCCGTTTCTCTTCGACACGTACATACGTTCCTGCCGTACACCGTTCAATGCAATGCCATTCAGACTCCTGCTTGCCCCTGTTCGTCCTCCTTCACCGAGAGCAGCTGCTGCTTTTCAAATTTGACTGACATGTCGGAGGAAATGAAAACTTTCTGGCAGTCGCAATCGCTACTACAACAGTCAGCCGCCGTGGAAGCAACAGGAGTCGATTTCGTCCTTTCGACGCTTTGGTTTTTGGGTTCGTTTTGGTTCTGTGCGTTTTTGCTTGAGTTTTCCGTTGCTGCAACTGGTGGATTCATCGCCACTGCTTGTTGCCTGTTGCCGTTAGTCATTGTTACGTGGCCCGAGGGAGGTGTGGCTGTCATTTATCTATGTCTGTGTGGAGTGCTACATCCCACATCCTCTGCCACATTTCAAGGTACACACACAATACACCAAGTACATGTACGTTGCACATGCCAGCGTAGCGACTAGACGGGCGAGTCTGGGAGCGATAGTGCAAGCGCAACGTACATAGAGGGGGAGAGCTCGGGCATTTTGCGATTTGGCAATCGTTGCGGTTGTTTTGCAATGTTTTATAGTCATTTCGGTTACTTGCTTTCGTTTAGTTTCACAATCACCACTACACGAAATGCGATTTAAACCATACACAAACACACACACACACACTCGCACATTTTCTTTGTTTTGCTCGTATTCGTAATAGTTCGGTGGGTCGAGTGTGGATTGTGGTGGGAGGCCAACGACTTGTTGAGCTTTTGAATTCGTCTGTCTGTCTGTCTGTCCGTTCGCCTGTTTTCCCATTTATATTTACAACTTTACTCTTCTTCTTCCTCCTCATTTTCGACTGTCACTCGTTGTGGCTGTGTTGGCTGTTGGCTGTTGTCGTCATTGTTGTTCATTTTGTTGTTGTTATTTTGTAGCACAAGGACTCGTTGTGTCACTCCTCCAGCCTCATTTGCCGCCCACGCGTCTCTTGCGCTGCCACTCACTCAATTACCCACTGACATTAAGGACATGCTGCTCCTTTTGCCACCGAAATCCATGTATAATGACTTGAATTGCATGGAAATGACAAAAAAGGTTAGGTTAGGTTTTGGCTGTTAGCGTCGTTATGTCATTTCCAGTGAAATTTCTATTTTCGATGGAATTATTTTACTTATATATTTTGTAGTTGAGTTAAAGCATTCAACGCTTGTTTGGGTGTTCTTACAACAGCAGGTTGCCGGACAGTTGTGTGCTCGGTGTGGGAGGCTTGACAAAGTAAGGGAAGGCAGATCGAGTTCTGATGATGAGTGAGTGATTCAAAAAATAATCTGGAGAACTCAACTTTTGACCGAATAACAATAGATTTAGAGCTTACAATTTAAGCAGGGTTACCAACCACATCAAATTTGTATTTAATTACCTACGTTCGGGTACAATAAGCTGGTCAGTTAAATTAAATACACTACAACGGGCATGAAATAAGGCTTAAAACGTATTTTAGGAAATTCATAACTAAAAAATTAGAAAGAAAGAAAAAAAAGAAATAAAGAAGAAAAAGTTCGTCAAAAATTCTTTAGTTAAACAAATTAGTACAAGCTTGCGCTTAAAGCTTTCCTAAAGCTTGAAAAATTCTTAGTTGACTAAGTAAATACATCAGCTTCAGACTAAACACTAGGGAATTTATCGCCAATCGACATTATGTCAGAAAATATGGTAGGGAAATCCGCTGTGAGTTGAATTCTCCTCCCTTGCCGACTACAATCTCCACTTTAACTGGGAAAGAAGGTTCTAGGCTAGACTAACTAGGATTGCGAAGAATTGTGAAATCTGCCCGCGAAACTTTCAAGGCTATGACGAAAATATCCAAAATGTATTGGAATCCAGTGGACGAGGCTTACATTGTAATTCGCAGATTGTACAAGTATATACCTGTTGCTCCAAAAATATCAAAAAGATGTCTAAACAGCTGGGGGTGGTGAATTACGAGTTTCTTAATCCAAGCGAAACAATTAGTGGAACCCTCTTCCGAACCCAGCTGATCAGACTGAGTCGAGCTCTGAAGGTTGCTCCAGATAAGAACAAATTATTCCTTTTCATCATAATGCTCATCCACATGCAGGGGATCCTGCTAAAAAAACTTTTTAAAAACATTTGAGAGGGCAGTACTATCCCAGCAGATAGTGCGGCGTCCGACTGTCATCTTTCTCGGTCGATTTTAGCTGGTCTGCCGGAGCAGCTGCTCACATCATATGAAGATACGCAAATAGTTTTCTCGGCTTTTCAAAATTGATGATTTTAGCATCGAAGATAAAGAACATCCAGGCCAATCAAGAATATTTGAAAATGAGGAATTTGAGGCTTTACTGTATCAAAATCTATGCTAAATGCAAACTGAACTCGTTATCGGCTACAACTAATGTGCTTGAGCCGCGTATTGTGCGAAAAATTATGATTTCACAACTCTTGGCCCCACGTGGCTTTAATGAACAAAACTACCTAAAAACGCTGAAATGGGAGGTCTGACCCCACCCCCCGTATTCTCTAGACCGTGCTCCTTCTGACGACTGGTTTTTTTGACGAATGAAAAACCGATCACCGGTTCGCGTCTTCCTAAGAAATCGAAGAATGACGATATGATTGGATCGATTATAGAAAGGACCCAGTTTTTTTAGAGATAGCATCCGAAAATTACCAGAGGGATGAGAAAACGTAGTCTCTTCCGACCATCAACACTTTGAATTTTTTTTCTTCTATCACTGGAGGTACATACAGTTTATTCGAGCCCGCCTCCGAACGGCCTATGCATTTCAAGAACCCAGAAAGACGGTTGCGAGCGAGTTAGAATATATTCTCTTGCAAGACTCCAATATTACTCTTAAAAGCAGCAACGAAAATCACTTACGTTTTCATCAATATCTAATTTGTCCCCTTCAAAGTAATCCCCCTCATATATAATACACTTGTGCCAACGTTTTTTAAAGTCCTCGAAGCACATCTGAAATGCACTTTTCGGTTTGGCTCTCAGCTCTTTTTTCGATTCTGACTTGATCTCATCAATTGTGGCAAAACGTTTTCCTTTCATTGGTTACTTTAGTTTTGGGTATAGGAAAAAGCCGCAGGGAACCAAATCTGGTGAATACGGTGGTTGCGGCATGATTAAGGTTTTGTTTTTGGCCAAAAATTCAAGAATAAGCATTGGTGTGTGAGCTGGTGCATTATCTTAATGCAGAATCCACGATTTGCTTTTCCACAATTCCGATCGTTTGAGCCGTATTGCTTCACGCAAACGTTGCATAACTTCCTTGTAGTATTCCTTATTAACTATACGACCTTTTGGCAGGAACTCAGGATGCATCACACCATTGTAATCAAGGAAAACAGTGAGCAAAAGCTCCATATTTGATCGAACTTGGCGTGGCTTTTCTTTTCAGCTGGGATGATTGGGCCTTGGTTTCGACGTCATAACCATATACCCACGTTTCTTCACCAGTTATAAACCATTTGAGCAAAACCGGATCGTTATTGGCGTCATTCAACAACTTTTGAGCGATACTAATGCGACATTGATTTTGCTAAAAATTTACCAATTTCGGAAAAAACTTCGCTGCCACAGGTTTCAAGCCTAAATATTCGAGAAATTTTGAATGGCATGAGCCGATTGATTGCCCACAACCTCTGCAGCTTCCCGATGTTTTCCTCGCTTTGTTGACGTGATCACCTCCAGGACGCTCATCGTCATTATCAACATCTTCTCGGCCTTCTGCAAAGCGCTTGTAACACTCATAAGCACTTTTTTGAAACAAAGTGGATTCAACGAATGCCGCAGTCGAAATTTCAAGTGCCTTGGAGCACTTTATTCCATTTTTAATGCAAAATTTAATACATTTTCTTTGATTCAAATGTCAAAAATCGAAGAGCACACAAAAACGTAACCAACCTCTTCTGGCGATATAAGTCCGATTATAACAAAAAAAAAATATCGATAATCGAATGTACACAGTTCGCGAAAAATCAAAATTCACCTTTTCTTTTTAACATACCTCGTATATATATTTAATTATATTTTTTATGAAGAATTGTTAGAAATGTTTAAGTAGAGGAAAGAAATTAGGTCCTCTGTTTCCTGAACCTTTCACCGTGCTGACTAACTGAAACAGTCTAAAAAAAATTTTGAATTTTTTTTTAAACCGCCGTTTCGTGATTCATTTAGAGTGAAATTCCTCTGAAAAGAGCAAGTAATCTTCTTCTTCTACCATCGCGCGTTGCAATCAATTCCCAAATAGGAAGACATGCTCAATATACAGATAAACCATTTGGTGGCAAAAAGCCTCAAGAAATATTAATAATAAAGAAAAAGTCTTCATTTTCTGACACAAAAATATCTTACTTTTTATTGGATTGAAAATAAAGAAGAAATTCAGAACGAAAGGCCAAAGGGTAATGAAAGAATTAGTAGGAGAAATATCGAAATGAAAAGTTACTAAAAAAATTGATTCAATTTATTGTTAGAGCAAATTTTTTGCATGTAAAAAAAATATTTTTTTTTTTTGGAATTTTTCAAAAAATTTCAAAAAGTCTTTTTTATGCCAAGAAAAAAGGTGCTGAAATTAATTCCGCCTTTATTATCGCTCTTGCATATAAACATTTACATAACTACACAAGTGAGTATGAGCAAAAGAAAAGAAGAAAACTCTGAAATGCACTTGAAACCCATTTTAGATAATCAAACTGGTCCGCTGTTGGCTAAATGACTTTCCAGTTAAATTAACAAATAGACAAACAAACAATTCTGAAAAAAAACCTGCATAACAGCTTTTCGTTTATAAATAATTTCAATTGCATATATTATAGTGCTAAACAAAAAATTTATTATACTTTATACAAACACACACACACACACACGCAAGTACTTCCATACATGTGCAAGTACAAGTAAAAATGTTAAATTAAATGTTTATTGAATTTTAATTGCAACTGAAATCACAAAACTCCAAAGTGCATTGTAATAAAGCATACCAAACTACATACATACATACATACATACGTATATACACACACTTTCATACATAACCATATAAGTTCATATATGCACTTGTACATACGATATATTGGGCGTCTGTCTCTGTACTTATATTTTTTGCACTATTTATTTTCGTTTATAAAAAATTCCACGGAATAGAAATCAACTAAATTCTAGTGCATTCATTAATATGCAAACAGTTTCCCAATTGACAGCAAATTGTTGACGGAATAAACTAACAAGAAAATTAAAATAATAATAAAAAAAAACAGACGAATGAGAAATATACGAGAATCCAAATGAAATGGCGGAATTTAAAAAAAAAATTAATAAAAAATAGAAATGATGAAAAACAATTTTGGGAAGAAAATAGCCAACGATCCCGTTATTAGGGAGTTAGGTGGGTTTCAGAGTTAAAAAAAAAAGAATTTTCACTATTTTCTTTATGTCTATATACAATCATATATTTTATTCAAACAATTCAGCATATCAAAGATACATATTTCAACAGTATTTTGTGAAATTTTTATTCGAAAATTGCGAAAACTCAGCCCTTGGTACCACATCTCCCTTGACGTCACAAAAGAAAATGCTCTCGCCGTGGACAACATAACTCATTATTGGTTCATCTAAAATCAAAAAACTAAAAATATTTCGTTAGTACTCGGATAAATCTCGTCATTGTACGAAGGAAAAAACCAAAAATTTAAAATTTGAATTATTGATAAATTTTGAACAAAAATACACATTTTTTGATCAAATTTTCGCCATGCATTGGCTCGAAAAAAATTAGTTGTAATAAAAAAATCATTCGCTTAATGACCAGATACTATTATTACAAAGATGTGTGCCAAATTTGAACAAAATCGCTTTATCACTTTTCGAGAAATCGTGTCCAACGACTTAAAAATTACAGTTTAAAGTTCCAAACTGATACTGAAATGGCCTAATGGGCGGAACTTCCAAAGGTTCTATCTCTTAAAATTCTACTAAGATCGATTTAACATTTTTGGAGAATATTTCAATCATATTTTATCATTTAAAAAGACAAAAAAATCGATTTTTTAAATTTTCAAACCCAAAAAACCCCTTAGATTTGTTAAAAATTAACTAAAAGTTTGGTAAAGTAAAGGGTGTTTTTTATAGAGGTATAGAAGTTTAAGTTGGCATTACTTTTCAAGATGGCGACAGATTTAACAGCTGTCAAGTGATTTATTCTCAGCTTGGTTTGGCAATTCATCATGAGTACACTCACGCCTCAACAACGCTTGCAAATAGTGCAATTTTATTTCGAAAATAATGGTTCTGTGCGGAAAACATATCGCGCACTACGTCCATTAGCGATGAAGCGCACTTCTGGTTGAATGGCTACGTCAACAAACAAAAGTGCTGCATTTGGAGTAAAGGTAATCCTCAAGTGTATGTTGAAACACCGTTACATCCAGAAAAACTGACTGTTTGGTGTGCCCTATGGGCTGGTGGAATCATTGGTCCGTACTTTTTCAAAAACGATGGTGGCCAGAACGTTACAGTCAATGGTGATCGGTATAGAGCCATGATTACTAACTTTTTCATTCCTGAATAGAATAACCATGATGTCCAAGAGATGTGGTTTCAACAAGACGGCGCAACATGTCACACAGCTCGTGCCACAATAGATTTATTGAAAGACACGTTTGGTGACCGCCTAATTTCACGTTTTGGACCTGTGAATTGACATCCAAGATCTTGTGATTTAACACCGCTAGACTACTTTCTGTGGGGCTATGTAAAGTCATTGGTCTATGTGGATAAGCCACAAACGCTTGACCATTTGGAAGACAACATTCGCCGTGTTATTGCCGATATACGGCCACAAATGTTGGAAAAAGTCATCGAAAATTGGACATCCAGATTGGACCACATCCGCTCCAGCCGTGGCGGTCATATGCCAGAAATCATATTTCAAATGTAATGCCGCAAGATTTTCTTTCGGATAAATAAAATGCATGTCAATCGAATAATCCATCGTTGTTTTATTGCAACTTAAAGTTCTATACCTCTATAAAAAACACCCAAACTTTATATTGCAATGACGAGACCCTGTTGAAAAAAATTTAAAATCTCAGAACTTTTTTATATTAACATTTGTAAAATGCATTCCTGAAAGGTTGAACACTTCGAAAATATCCATCCGTAACATCCAGTGATGTTTTAATGCAACATTATGCATCAAGTGATATTTCTGAAATTGGCTTTTGTATTTCGGCAGCTTCAAATCCGAGTCTTTAAACTTTTGGCAAGAATAACAAAAAATACCTATCACTGAGAAACTGCATGAGCCGATTGTGTTAAAGTTTTTTTAACTGGCTCAAACCTCTTCAAAAACTCTTCGAGATCTCTCTATTTTGGAATTTAATTTGTGAAATCAATATTTTAAATAAATATTTTTCAAACAGGTGGGAAACGTTTTCAAAGATATTTTAGCTTTGAGCCTTTATTAATTGTCTTCAACTTGATACCCATATTGCATCATTTAATATCTTAATAATTTGATTGTGTTTAAATTTTCAAAAAGGTGGCATCCTAAAGTGCTTTCGTCCACTGTAAGCTTTTAAAATTCTCTTTAGTTTAATACCCTCTTATAAAATCTAAAATTACTAATATTTAATTATTTTAAAACTTAAAAAAAAAATAAGTGGCAACACTATGCAAAAATTTTCCAGACTCAAGCTTTTTAAATTCTTTTATACCGCTACCCATATACGATATTAGAGAAAAAAAGAAATAAATAATAATCATCGAAAATCGCTTTATGGTTTTTCAAAATATTCTTTATTAAAATCTATGCACTTTTGCATGAATTTGAACCAATTGTCGAAGCACTTTTGCGACTTTCATTGAGATATCTCCAGAAACATGAATTCTGAACGCATAAACCGTTTCTTCAGATTGCCAAAAACATTGTCCTCTCAGTTTATATGGTGGATGACTTATCGAATCTATGTTTTGAGTTGTCAAAAATTCAGTTTTCTCATTCGATATGTGAGAGCCTGCATTGGCATGGCGAAGAGCGATCCATCTTCGGCGGTTGAGTTTCTCGATATCTTGAAAGACAATTGGCAAACAAGTAATTGTCTAGCATTTAGAATTTCCTGTTCTTCATTGTTCTAGTGATACGGTTGCGAAATATCCAGGTTTTCCAAAAACCAGGCTAGTTTGTGCCTAGAAGTGCTTCGTATGTAAACAACTTTTGTGGGATTCGGCTCATCTTGAAATACCCATACAGTCGACTGCCGAACATCAAAGCTACGTAAATTTTCTTGAATTATGTGTAGCCGTTGTCAACTTATGAAGTAACAAATCAAACATTCAATATGAATTTCGAAATTCTGTTGCATTCAAGTTGAACGGTTCTTCGCCTTACAATACAAAGTTTTATCCACTGATGAAGGGTGTGTAAACTCCTCATCTTGTGTTAAAACGTATGCCAAATGCTCAAATGACATTTTTGATTATTTTAAGTTTTATTAAATTTATTTTTATCTAGATAAAACAACAAATCTATTGCATTGAAAGCATTCGTCGTTTGGCTAACAAGTTATCGAGTAGTTAACGACAACAGCTGATCAAGCGATAGCGAATGTCGTTGAAATGTGCATAGCTAATAGTCGACTCGTTAAAATTGTCGATAAGTTTTTTTTTTTAACGATGCGAATATCGTTAAAATAGCTAACGAGTTCTTCCACCACTGATCTGCTATATGAATATCGGAAAACAGGCGTGACTTGCTATGATCTACCACCAAGTTTTTTTTTTTTTTTTTTTTTTTTTTTTTTTTGAATAAAAAGCTTAATAAAAATCTTAGCTTGCTCACTTGCTACTAAAATCTGTATAAAAATAAAATGAAAAAAAAAATTAAAAATTAAAAATTAAAAAATTTAACAAAAACATACTCTCCCCACCAATAGAGTGTCTACATACATATAGTCATCACGCCACTTGTTGCCTGCAATTTATCATAAATTAATTTAAACAAATTGTGGCAATTCGATGCGGAATTAGAATTGAAAATAATCAAGAACAACAACAAAAACAAGCGAAAGCAAGCAAATGAGAAAAATAAATAAAAAATTATTTTTTTTCATTTGTCGCTTTCCTGCTATTTTTTTTTTTTTTTTTTTTGTTGCTTTTATGCACAGAAGCACACGCGAATCTAATGCCAAAGAAATTTACTTACAAATGTTTACATAAATATTTATTTATTCATATTTTATTCATACACTTTTTCCATAAATTCGTTTTTTATTTGTGTCATTCGTTCGGTTCTGTTCTTCTTGTTTGCTCATTTTCGTATGATTTCTCTTTTCTGTTTTTTTTTTTTTTTGCAATAGTTTATGGCAATATCAACAACAACAGCAACAACAACAGCTAGTGTATAAATAAATTTAAGGCATACACAGCATAAATAAATAAATAAATAAATAAATATATTTTGATAGAAAGATCGCTGGAGCAAAGATCGCTTAATCGAAAGACAAATAGACGAACGAACAAATGAACAAACGAACAAACGAACGAGCGCACGAACAGACGTAGAGCGAGACGTAGAGACAGACTGGGCGACAAGCAGATATGCCGAAAGTGTCAAGCGCGCCGCCGTCAAGTAGCGAAAGCGTAAAAAAACAGAAGAAAAAAAAATTTATATAAATAAAATAAACCAAAACGAAACTATTAGAATAGTAATGAGAGTAGTAGCCACCGCAGCTAAAACAGCAACAGCAACAACAACAACACAAGCAAAGCAATTCGTTCAAAATATATTCTGGCTATGTGTTGAGTGTTAGTTTGTGTTGTTGTTGTTGTTGCTAGCGCACTACTCGTTAACATGGGTGTGTTAAACGTCAGCGCGCTGGCGGTGGGCGACCAAACGAACCAAACGAACGACGGACGGCCGGCCAGCGGGCGCGGCAATTTTCGTTGCCACGGTATTTTGTTTCCACATTCACCTTGAATTGCAAATCTGGTTTTCGCCGTTTTTATGCAACTACATTTTAATAAAATTTATTTTCACGCTTTTTTTTGCATTTTTTCTGATTTTTATTTTTTTCTAATTTTTTTTTTATTTTTAATTTATTTCTTAGCTGCACTGCAATTCGCTTTATATTTTATTCATTGCTTCGCAGCTTGCACTCGAATGGCGCGCGTTTTAAGCATGCAACAAGACGGGCTGTCACTTACACGCTCAGCTTTTTATGTAAGCCACCTCTCCCCTCTTGCCAGCTGCCCGCACACACTTATTGAATTCGTGCGCGTGTAATAAGCTGTGGCGAGCCAAAATAGAAAATATTCATTATTTGTAGTTGTTGTCAAATACAGCAGTGAATCGTTTTGGATAACTCGTATTCATAGTTTAATAAATTTATTTATTTATTTTCAATTTCATTTTTTTTTTTCAGATAAAATCAACAGCGACAACAACAACACTGACAATTGCTAAGCGACTTTACATAACATAGCCACGCAGCAGCAGCAGCAGCAGCAGCAGCAACAACATTCCAAACTTGAAACGTTCCAAAATGCGTCAACACTAAATCAGGAAATAACGGGAAATTGATACTTATTAAACAAAAAACTTGCAACAAGGCCACACGCAAACCGTTAGATTTAATATTTAGTGAAAAAAGATTATGCAAATTTTACATATCTAAATGTTTGTATGTATGTGTGCAGTATTGCAATTGCTTTAAGCCAAATGTGTTCAGAACTTTTTTATGGGAAATGCGGTAAAAAAAATTAGCTTAAAAACTAAATTTAAAGAAAATTTTTTTGCTAAAAACAAATAAAAATTAATAAATTATGGTAGAATTCTACATATTTTATTGGAAATTTTTGTAATTCAAAAAAAAAAAAACTGGAATCTAATTTTTCAAATACATTCAATGAGTAAGACGTTGTCGAAAATCGCTGTGACAGTTTTTAATTACAGAAAGTAAAATTTTCCAAAATTCCAACTTCAAACTTATGCGCTTTTTGCACATAAACATACAGTGAAATTTATGTCCGTTGAATGCCCACCGAATTAAAGTGAATACGACTTTCAAGTCCCAGTGATTTTATGAATCGTTTCTTAAAAAAAATTTTTTTGACAATCTCAGTGTTTGAAAAGATATTTTTTACTTATACATATATAAGCACTTTAAAAAACCATATATTTCAAGTTATTTAAAACATGGCGGAATGCTCGTATGCCAGATGTCTACAGGAACGTCGCTTAATAAAACGTGAATTGATGAAATGGTCCAAGGATATGTTGCATATAGTTGGTAAGTGTGGAATTGAATTCTAAAATTTTAAGTTAATAAGACATCCTCTGACATAAGAAAAGACCAACAGGTCTATATATGGCGTGGCAGCCAACCAATGCAATCTAACCTCACTTATTCTCGATATATGAATTAAACAATTGATTCAAAATTGTTTAGTTAATTACTAATAATTATATGACTAAAATCTCTATTACTATTAAATAATTGAAAGCAAATTAATTAATAATGTGAAGTGAAGCACTCGGTGCGATACGAAATTGAAGCGAGGCAACAACCCAAAGGCACACAGTGCGTGAGGATGGTGCGAGTCTAGGCGGTGAATATGAAATGCATTGCCCCCGACAGCTCCAAATCCTGCAGAATACTTATATGGCTTCACAATTTCGCTTCGGACTCTTTCAGAAACTTGAGTTAAATTTTTATTTTTATTCATTGCCAATTTGATTTGGTTGTTTTATTGAATTTTTATGTATTTTAATGATATTTATTCATTGATTATTATGCCCTCAGTCAAAACTATTAAGTTGTACTTACATTTGTTTGAGAATTTATCTATCAAAGCTAAATGAAAAACTATAATCTTCTGCCTTTTTAAGGGTGATCCATTTCGGGATTCCTACTTTTTTACGAAAAAGAAACACAGGAAATTCGTGAATTTTCGTAATAAAGTTGATTGATTTGTAATCGTTGTTCAGGCGTAAGTCTTTCCATGATGAAATGCCAAAGAATACTGAACAAAAATAACATGACAGCTTGACACGACTTACGCGTGATCTGTCAAAAAAAGGACTATTGAAATAAGTAGCTCTACTTGGATCACCCTTTGGTTTTTCGGTGGTTTAATTTTTTTTTATTACTTTTTGTTTTATGATTTTTATGACCCTAGTTTAATAATAACAACATACTTTTTTTCTTTTTAGTTTTTTAATGACACACAATTCACAATAAGCCACACCTATTTTTTCACTATCTTTTTTTTCAATTCTATTCGGGACCACAATTCTCTTTCTATCGCACTACATAGAATATGAAGAATTAAGGTTGAAATCAATGAATCATCCTCACTTTCCTAACCTTCTGATTAACTTTTTTTCAACTGTCGATGGTACGAAATTCAAGCTATACCCTTTCCAGAAAAAAGTTCAAAACTGATCATACTTTAACGTATTCGAAATATGATTTCTAATGTTCAATGAAAAATATTCCTACAAATTATGAAAATAAATATCGTTTAAATAAATCTTCAAATTGAATTAGCCAACTAGAGTTGGCGGAGATATCTTCTCAAAAAACCCACCTTTACAGCTCTGCTCAGACTATCCGATCATTGTAATGTAATTCAAGCTGAAATTTCAATCATCATGGAGGCAACGTACTACATTGGTAATGAGCGTACGTGCAGGAATATCGATAGTCGTTCAGCGATTTAGTCGCTTAGATTCATACATTCAAAATTTGTACTCAATTACCGCTGATCTCTACAGGAAATAGCCAAATAGAAGATATTATCTCTTATTTGGGTACCTTATCACAGGGATATAGAGGTGAGTGAGCAAAAGTGAGGTGAGCAAAGTGCGATCAAGTAGATTCTTCACCACAAAGAACGCATTGGTATGCAAACCCACTGTTTGAAAGCACGGCATGCTACGAGTCTGAGAGTTCATCTAAGGTGATATTTCAGAAGCTTCAAGAACATTTTGGAGGAAGAATCGGTATCCCATATTATATATAGTAGAAGTTGAAGACAATTATTTGAAGAAATTTTTTTAAAACTCTGCCCCCGTAAACTTCCAACAATTAAATAGGTTTAAGAGAGTGAATTTGTCTTTCTTTTGACCGACATGGAAGATTTAAACACAGCGTTTGCTACTTGGACTTAATACTCATTTCTCTGGCTCTGAAAATTAATAAGAAATCTTTGAGTGGACTGAAGGAAAATATAGGGTTTTCCAATAAGAGTGATATGATTTCTTTAAAAAAAAAGAACACATTAATTGTTAAGGAAATTCAAATATTTTTTAGTTAATGTGAAGTGCAATCGAGATAATTAAGTTCTGTTATATTCAGATTCAGATCATTCAATTGGGGCCTCCACGACTTTTTTTTTGCAGGAACGAATTCGATGAACCCAATTTTTGAGCACATTTTCCACTAAATCAAGTCGTATGGTCATGAATATTACGTTCAATATTGACTTTCAAAGCTTGAAGAGAGTCTGGTTTATTGCTAAAGACCACTGACTTCAAATAACCCCACAAGAAGTAGTCTAATGGTGTTAAATCACAACTTTTTGTTGGCCATTCAATATCACAAATTCTTGAAATAATCGAATCTCCAAACCTTTCTCGCAATAATTCGGTTGTTGCACGTGCTGTGTGACACGTAGCCCCGACTTGTTGGAACCAGATGTTGCTAAGATCAACTTCTTCCAATTGTGGCCATAAAAAGTTGGTTATCATCGATCTATACCGCTCTCCATTGACAGTAACGGTGCTACCAGCTTCATTTCGAAAGAAGTGCGGACCGTTGAGTCCATCAGACCAAAAACCACACCAAACTGTCAATTTAGGCGAATGCAATGGTTGTTCATGAATAATTTGTGGATTTTCTTCGCACCAGCATAGAAAGTTTTGTTTATTTACCGCACCACTCAGATGAAAGTGAGCCTCATCGGAGATGATGATTTTCTTAAAAAAATCGCTATAGTTTTCAAGTTGTTCCAAGGCAAAATCAGCAAATTTACGACGTTAATGGTGGGCCATGGATGAAATTGTAAACATTACTGAATACAATGACAGATCATGACATATTAAAAATGGCCAAAACGACATTTAGAGGTCATATCATCGCTATTGGAAAATACTTTATATCGGACATATGGAAGACACGTCAAATTTGTAGCAATTATCCTATTCTACTATTATTGAAATTTAGATGAGATCTAAATAACTTAGAAA